>CM034234.1:39061117-39661117 GCA_019916065.1 Vitellaria paradoxa
AGGGAGGAAGGAAAAGGGGGAGGAAAGAGGGCTGTTCGGTTTGACTTTTTTCCACTTGTTTTACATTTTCTTTTTCTAAGAAAATGAAAACATGTTTGGTTTAGAATTTTATGTATTTATTTATTTTTTTTTTTTGAAAATATGCCAGTATTTTTTTAAGAAAATAGAAAATAATAAAATGTCGTTTCCACAGAAAACATAGAACAGAAAATGTTTTTCAAACCAAACAGGCTTGAATTCACTGTTTGGTTCGAGTTGAAAATCGAAGGGATGGAAAAGATAGGGAGGAAACCTTTTTGTCCATGCCAACAAAACTGTGTTCCCCCACTTTTGGATGGAAAATGAAACAGAAAGTGGGGAGGAGGCGAGAGAAAGAAGGAAAGCATTTATTTATTGTGGGTCCCCCCTTTTTGAAAATGATTTTTTTTTTAAATTTAAGTTGTAATATAAGCAGATGCATATTATATATACATATTTTCTACACTCCTCTTTTCCTCTAACCAAACAACGAGGAAAGAAAACTTTCAATTATAAAGGAAGGAATTATATCCTCTCCCATTTTCCTTCATTCCACTTTTTCATCCTTCCTACCAAACAGAACATAAGTTTGAATCTCATGTCAATAGGCGGAGTATGAGGGAGCGAATTACACGACTGTGAGGCATGAGACTTATGAATTTATTAAGCCTCATGTTGAGGTAAAACGCTTAAACCATTTTCATACTAAGGTATGACAATATAGTTTTCAATTGCTATCAGTAGAATGCCTCTTGTTTGCAGTTGTTGAAGTTAAGGTTGGAATGTTTATTTTGAGACCTTCCCAAAATCTAATGTAGGTATTGCCATTATGGAGGTACTTACAAACAAGATTGGAATCCTGGGAAGGGACCTCTACCAGGTTATGACAAGAAAGACATGCAATTCGAATAAAAATTTTTAAAAATAAGGTGATGCGGAAGCCAAAAAAATATGAAATAATTATTATTAGAATTTTATTTTATTAGGATTACATTTTATATAAGGATTTTACCTTATTCTATTAAAGATTTATTTTATTTTAGGTAAAATTTTATTTAGATTTATTTTAAGAAGGATTTATTAAAATATTTGATTTTGCTTTATTTTAATAATCTTGAGAATGTAGCCTATTTAAAGAATTATATGATTAGAGTTTGATACATTGATGAATATGAAAATTTGAGTTGTTGAAGTCTCGTGGCTTGTTTTCCCTCCCCTCTTCTTCTTTCTTCCCTCTCTCCTAAAGTTCTTCTCTCTCTCTCTCTATTTCTCTTTCTTAACTTTATTCTCTATCGTCTTACATCAATTTTATAGAGCAAATCGATCTATAATCAATGAAAACTCATTGTTTATCTCAAACCTAGCCGCAACTGTAATTATAGCCGCCGCACGCTCCCTACACGCTCTCAAACCCTTCGAGTACACTTTCGTACATTCCCAGGGTACCTGACTCTGGCGAACCCCACCACACCCCCAACCTCCGGCGAACTCATCGGTGACTCCGGCAACTTCTAGTGACTTTTCAGGCGACCTTGGCGACTTTTCCTGCGACCTCCGCGCGAAGTCCAGAATAACCACTATACTCCAGCGATTTGACCTGTGCTCCGCGCGAAGCTCTGACGACCTCCGACAACTTCCGGCGAAGCTCCAGCGACTTCTAGGAGGTTTCGGAACACCTCACAGTTCATTTTTAGATTCGAAATTGTCAGTACACTATCGAGTACAATCAAACAATAACCAGATGCAAACTCAAATATCAGCCCTCACTAAAGTCATTCAAAGATTGAACGCGAGGTTAGACACGTGAGGAATACTATTGGCCGAGCAACCCTATTCACCTCTATTCTAACCAAATATCGAATTCAAAGTTAACAGTTTCAGCTCCTCTATTTGGTGCCCTCACCGAAATTCTAAAAATAATTGATGAACCAAACAAAAATCTAATGACGACCACTTTGAAGTGAAGAGAGAGCCTAATGATGATCAAATTG
Source organism: Vitellaria paradoxa (assembly GCA_019916065.1). Taxonomy (NCBI): domain Eukaryota; kingdom Viridiplantae; phylum Streptophyta; class Magnoliopsida; order Ericales; family Sapotaceae; genus Vitellaria; species Vitellaria paradoxa. Next base: position 39,063,127 of record CM034234.1, read on the forward strand.
AAGAGCTGATTTATGAGTCTGATCCTGACGACTTTTATTTTTCAGATAATGAAGATGATGACCAAATCGTAGGCAAGCCACTTGATAAAATTGTTGCGACTACCGAAATTATTGCTACTAATAAAGTCATTTCTTTTGATGAGGCATAGATTTCTAACGATATTACTGATGTCCCTGTAGGTATTAACGGGTTGAAGAGTATGCCTAAAATTTATGGTGCTTCTGTGGATTTTGTCTTTCCTACACCTAAACTTTTCCCACAAGTTGGTCCATTTTTTTCTTCTTCCAACATCTACAAGTTCTATTTCCTGAATTGCGGGACTTCTATTTTGGAAGACTTGGTGGGTACACTAGATTTCTACCACTCCTGACGCGTGTTCATAAACTTTGGGAGCAACTTGAACATCCGCTTTATTCGTGGCCTGACGATTGAAGGAGTATGTAATTTTTAACTCGACAGAGTCGAGTTTTTCTAAGGGGTGGAGAGATGCGGAAGCAAAAAAAATATAAAAAATTATTATTAGAATTTTATTTTATTAGGATTACATTTTAGATAAGGATTTTAGCTTATTCTATTAAAGATTTATTTTATTTTAGGCAAAATTTTATTTAGATTTATTTTAAGAAGGATTTATTAGAATATTTGATTTTGCTTTATTTTTAGTAATCTTGAGAATGCATTAGCCTATTTAAAGAATTATGATGATTAGAGTTTGATACATCGATGAATATAAAATTTGAGTTGTTGAAGCCTCATGACTTGTTTTCCCTCCCCTCTTCTACTTTCTTTCCTCTCTCCTAAAGTTCTTCTCTCTCTCTCTCTCTATTTCTCTTTCTTAGTTTTTTCTCTATCGTCCTACATCAGAAGGTAATAGTAATATTCATAAGAAAAATGAAGTTATTGGTCAAGTATTTTCTCAGTCTGGGATAAATATATTCTTTATTTCCTTTTCATTTTTTTGCCAGAAGTATTAGACCTAGGGTTGTACAAATAAGAAAGGCAGTCCCAGTATATGAGAGCCACTGCAGGGTTAGGGAAGGTAAAAAACTGCAGTCTAACCCCACAAGTGGAGAGCTTGGATCTAAATCAACTACAAGGGCATTCTAAGCTTCTTAATTAAAGGTAAGTGAAATACCAACTGCTATGAAATTCTAAGTCCATCTATGTTGACATATCTACATTTATCCGTAACATTATCAGCAGAGATATTTCCATATTTGGAAACTCATCAAGACTATTCTTGATCATGAAAAAAAAAAAGCAAATAATGCTTAAATACACATTTCAGTACAAGGCCCATAATGAAATAGGGTAAGGTCCCATAATTGCATTCCTCTTTTCTGAACTGAACCCCCAACCTCTATCAACTAAGGTGAATTAGAACCAATCTCATAAGATTGCGTCTTGGCAATGATATGATGCAGGTAATCTTGTTAATAGCGGGTTGCTATATGATCACACAGCAAATCAGATAAACATATGGGACAAGAAATAATAGTTTAAATGAGTGCTAAATCATATAGGTGTTTTTGGATGGCAAAAAAATTAAAAATAAATTAAAAAAATAAAAGAAAAAGTTGGAAAAAGTGTAAAATGACACGTGACAAAATTTGATTGGAGGAAGTTAAAAAAAAGTTGGTAACTTTTTGTAACTTATAGTGGAGTTTGTAACTTTTAGTGGAGTTTGGTAAACCAAACACCATCATAACTTTTTTTTTTTTAAATCAATTTATTGTAAACAAATTTATAAATGACTCTGGAAGCAGGGGAAAATAAGGGATCCCAAAATATCTTAAAGACTCTTATCTGGCAAGTAAAGAGCAGAAGCAATACAAGGAAGTAGGAACACCAGTTAGCTGGTGCTGAGCTAGTGTCTCGCCTAATAATTTACCATTTCCATCATCCATTATCACCTAATAATTATCCGGAGAACAAAAGACATTCAAAGGTTGAAACAATTTTATATCCTCAGTCTCAGGACACAGATGAAAACAGATATCAGCAGCTTAGGAAAAGTTAAATTTCATTAAAAATACACATGAAACTTATGCTTTATTCAACGTTCATGCTCGAAATATATAAGTAATGCAAATTCTATCATATATTTCCACTTCTATTTCTTTCTCAGATTTCAGATGTCTCAAAAGCATATGTACTTTGTGACATTCCAAAAGGAAAGGACCCTCAGCACAAAATTTTTGCTTCAAGAGAAGCATATAAAAATGGGGAAACACATTTCATAAACATGAGGTCAAGTGAGCTTTGATATTAACACTTTCAAGTCAGACACACATCTTTGGGAAAACATCAGAACATCCTTTTTTTACATATGACAAATCTTCGGTCTGTTTGATATTTGTTTAAACAGTCATTTGTTTTTCTTGAAGATGGAAAATTAAAGAAGATGCATGCATTAAATTTGACAGAATAAATTGAAAATAGTTTTTATGAAACATTTCCTGAAAATGAAGCAATTTCAGGAAACTGATACAAGTTCATCCACTCTTAAAAGCAGATAATCAACAAATGAAAAGGAATTCAATTTTCAGTTGTTTGATTTTCAAAATTTTGAAGAATTGAAAGACTGATTTTGAGAATGATGTCAAACTGGCAGTTAAATTTTAGGGGAGTAATTAAAATCCAAGAACAAAGCAAATGTACCTGCAACTTCAAAATTAAAAACATTCCCCACATCATCACTCTCTAGCGGCACATCTGGAGAATACCTCCACTGTCCATCAACAATAAACCGGTAATGGTAGACACCTGATGGAAGCACTTTCATAACTGTGAAGTCTTTGCCTGATTTTTTGTAGGAACTCTCTGGTAGAAAGGAGTCTAGTATTTATGTCCGATGGCTTTGGAAAGCATAAAATTCCGAGGGAATCCAAAAGAAGAAACTTAAAACAGATTACATACCTTGTCTTCCAGTTATCCCATGATCCCTCAATAGCTACTTCCTTCCCATCATAACTCCAAGTGATCATGGTTGGTATCCCCATCTCAGAAAGCATTTCTTCATTCTGTGTCGCATTTTGGGTCAATGCATTACTTCTTTGGATTCGCATCATTTCATTAGGCCTCTGTAAAGGAACGCTGGGGACCTGAACATAAACATGGAAGTTGCATAGTAATAAAATTTTGCTGCCCACGAGTGGACCACAAAGCCACGACACAGTTCTGATTTCAAATTCCACAATGATTGAGATTAATTAAAACAAGCACATTTGCTGATTGGCATGTACAATCAAACCTCAGCTGTGCCTAATGTTCCACTCAAGTGAAGTAGGAGATGGCAATAATGATAAAGTGAGGCTCTCTTTTCCCCCTTTAGAGCACCTCGTTAGACCATTAACCAAAAACAAGAAGCCCCCAAAACTAGAATATGTTCCTTTCGTTTCAACTTACCAATCACATGTGCAACTTCGTAGACCAACCAGACAAATCTTACATTTTCTAGAAAGAACACGGACAAAGAGATGACCTAAAAAAATTATATAGCTTTGGGACGTGCATCAAACAAGTAATGAGGTGGAAAGGAACATATTCTCGACGAAAACAATCCCACCAAAACTAGTCTAACAAATTACCAAATCAATATTCATGCCAATCAAAAATTTTCACAAGTTTACAACTCAAAACAAGATGAAAACTTCCCCTTAACAAAGTGCAAAATCTCATAAACTCTAATACAAATAAAAATATATTTCTATAGGGTCAATATTAATTTCCTTCTCTCATCCCAAACCCAAAACACACATTACAAAGTGCAAAATCTCATAAACTCTAATGCAAATAAAAATATATTTCTATAGGGTCATTATTAATTTCCTTCTCTCATCCCAAACCCAAAACACACACTGACCCATATCTTCCATATAAAAAACAAATCTGAGAATGCTCATTTTAAATTGATATATATTCATAGGTACATAAAAATAGACTTGCTCATTTTAAATCGATATATATATATATATATATTCAGAGATACATAAAAATATGTCCTATTATGTTTGGATTTATATATCATCAACCTGACCTGTGGAGTGAACAACAAAGGAGAGTGGTAAGCCCTAGGGCTATGAGGAGGGGACTGAACCATGGACTCTGGAAAAGAGCTATGAGCCTGTGCATACTCCATGAACTCTTCACCCACTTCACTCCTGGTTCCAGAGGGGCTAGCCTCATCTCTTCGACTGCCATTAACATTACCCATTACTGCAAAATACATCAGACTTAGTTATAATATACTCAAGGCATGATTATTAAATGAATCTATCATATAAACATATATACAGATTCTGATGACAGAAACAAACCAGTGAAGAAAAAGCAAATCCCAAGACGGAAAAACCTCTGGTGGGGGTTTCAGTGACATACCCATCTCTCTCTATTATATAAACTAGGGAGGCCCAGCAAAGAAAATCAACAGGGTGACCCAGGAAGGGCTGGTTGATTGATGGAAAGCTTTATTTGTCTTCCTCTTTCTTTTTTATTTGCTTCTCTCTATATTTTCTCTCTCTGCATTAAGGGGGGGAAGTGTTTTCTATTTCTCCAATGAGTTTGGAAGATCCTTTTTTGGACTAATAATGGTTGGTTTGCAAGAGAATATTTGCTTTACCATCATTAAGCACACTTCTCGCATATATAGTTTCTCTATAATCTATGCACCGACTAATTACTCACTTCCACATCATCTTGCCCAGACACTACCCTACTTTAAAATTACATTCTCAACCTTGATCTTGGGTTCAAAGTCCTAAAATAACCTTTACTCGCGGATGTGGCGCTCTCATGAAGTATTAAAATTGCATATATGGAGAGGATTAGTACCGTTGTATTGACTCGTAAATTGAGTTAAAATCCTATGTTTTTCTACACGGTAATACGGGTAATAATTATAATGCATATAAATAAAATGCTAAATGTATTTCATATTTAGTATCTTATGTTCCAAATATATTTTAATTGTGAAAAAAAAATGAAGTCCAAGAAAGCAAACATAGAATACATTTAACATTACATATAATATATCTATACAGACAAGATCTGTTTATCTGTATGGAATATTGTCAATAAAACTTTTTTTATACTATTTTTAGGTAATTTTTTTTAAGATAGCATTTTGGGTAATATTTTTTGTTTTGTTTAGATTGGAGGTCTTTTCTTGTAATATTAGTTAACTACAATTATGTAAAATTTTTTAACTACTTCTGCTTTAAAAAATAAATTTAATTATAAAATATGATGGTATTTGTAGAGCCATGAGAGCCATCATCTAAACATTAGGGTACATGTAATTAGACCCTTTTATCATTTTAATATTACAATGTCATTATATTGTTACAAATGTTATTAACATTGAATTCAATAATTAATATTTCGTTTGAAATTAAACAAAAGTAATGATACAATAAAAAAGTTGCATAATTACTTATTTATCCCCCTTTAAACATGTAAAATGTTTAAAATAAATTTAATATCCTATTCTTAATAACTTATCAACATCTAAAATTTCAACATCATCTCACTCAAAAAATGTTTTCAAATAATTTTTGAACTTTTTACTTGTATTTTTAACTTACTATTTAAGGAAAATTCCCCTAATTTATCCCTAAAAATATTTACTATCTAAAAGTCAAAAAAATATATTTGAGATTTAAAGAATATGCTAAAAGTTTGCTAAGTTTTATAACCCATTTGAATTGAATGATTTGGGAGGTGAGTGGAGGTAGGGATGGAGCTAAGAATTTAATATGGAGAGCCAATTCTTATAAATTTTAATATTTCTCCCATAATCTTAAAAATGCAATCTCGTAATCTATTTAAGAGTCTTCAGCAAGCAATATAAATTAATGGCCAAAGCCTTAAAAATTTAACAAATATATAAAACTCATTCACAGACTTACTTAAAAATTATTCCATTGAACTATCAATGATCTAACTCAAAAATCAAGTCTAATATCTTATTGATTATGAAAGAATCAAGTTTTATGTGTTACTAATAGCCTAAAGTAAAAGGAATGAACTGGTAGTATTTAAGAAAAAAATGTATATATCTATAAATACTCCATATTGTATATGTAGATTTTTAAAAAAATAAAAAATAAAAAAACTTGGGAGGGCCAGTTTTAGTATAGGTCCATCCCTGAGTGGAGGGTTGGGAAATAAGGCAATAGTTAACGCAAATTTGGATGAAAAAAAATTTAAAGGAAAAGGGAAAGGAGAAGTTCAGGTTAAAAAAACAAGTATATGTAGAATTAAATAATCCATTATGCTTTCCTCTTCTAGATCTCCAAAAAATAATAAAACGAAGGTGAATTGTATTTAATTTAAAAAATAAAAATAAAAATTCACTCCACTTTACTTTCTTTCACTTCTCTTCTTGACTGAAATTAAACTTCACTCTACTCCCCTACTAGCCATCAGCAATATTATATAAATGCTAGAATTTAGTGATGATAATTATATAGCAAATGCCATGGATAATGTCTCTGTTAGTATATATTAGGCAGTTATACATATTATTAGCTGTTTATACATAAGGATTAGAAATAATATTATTTTAGATATAGTATTGTTTTAGATGCTATGTTTAGATTCCTAATTCATATTCTTCTTAACCCTACAAATAGGGTTACCTCATCTCTTGTAAATACACAGTACATATAAAATGTATACTTATTTGTTCATAGCTTTCTTCTCCTTTTTTCTATGTAACATGATATCTGAGTCATGATTTTATAAAAATCAGTAACAATATTACATAAACTTTTAGAAATCAAACCTCACCGCTATTCGCCAAGCGTTGCCGCTGTTAGCCTACTGTCGCCGTTATTCAACCTAGAACCTTCTCTGTTGCTCACCCTCTTGGTTTATCCTGCTTACACCAGTGAGTCCACAGCCGAGGAGTGAGTAGCCAGTCGGCCAGCTGATGAAATCCCCTGAATTGCCAAATCGCCGAAACCCTTATTCGGCGATGTTTTAGACCTCTATCCCCCATAATTTTCCTTTAGCGTTTCTTTTATTACCTTTTTTATTTCATTAATTTTTGTTTGCAACACGTTGACCAAAACAAGAGTGTGACTCACCCCTTTTGAACTAATATCCACCGTTTGCTTATTCCTTTGCATCTTTTTTGTTTTGTCATCCTTTATTATTTATTAATTTACCTACTTACAAAAAAAAAATAGATTTCCCTTTTTGAATTGGTTCGCCCTTTTACAACACTACTTGGATTTTGATTTTTGCACAGTTACACTTGTTAGTGTAATCTTAATTTCCTTCCTATGTGTGAGGGAGTGCGAGGGACTTACTTGTGATAAACTCTACCTGCAAGAGAGTGAAATAGGAAAGAAGTGGCATATTGTCGAAATAATGCGTTTTAAAGTCATGAGGGCACTGGATTCAGTGAGAACTCCAGGTTAAGCGTGCTCTAGTAGGAGAAGTACCAGGATGGGTGACCTCCAGAAGCAACTAATCAAGCCTAAATTGGATAATATTATACTGTGTAGATGTAGATCGTTACAAATAGTATTACCAATACTTAGCTTAAAGTATAGGCCTATACATGGGCATCGTGTGTAGGGGACTTGCCTGTGAAGGACTTTGCCTACTTAAAGAGTTAAGCAGGGGGCCACACAGGGATGCATGCTATTGAGGGGGAGGATTGTTAAGGATTGCGAGTATCTACCTAGAGGAACTCTGTCCATGGGAGAGTAAAGTAGAAAAGTAATATCTTCTGTCTCACATTACTTGAGTAGAGGAAAGAAATGACATATATGTAATGTTCGACATCTATGAAGTATAACGCGTTTTAAAGGTGTGTGGGCATTAGATTCAATGGGAACTCCAAGATTAAGTGTGCCCAATGGGAGAAGCACCAGCATGGGTGACCTCCTAGAAAACAACTAACCAAGTCTAAAGCGAATAATATTATACTGTATAGATACAAATCGTTACACCATGGATCGTTTAGAGATCTCTAAGCCAATCACCATCACCCAAGAAGGACCAAACTATATCTCTTGGGCTCAAACCATGTCTAATTTTTTTCAAAGGTCAAAAACTTTGGTGATATGTTAACGGTGATATCACTAAAGCATAAAAAGAAACTAAAGTGATTATTGTAACCTTTATTGATTGCTTTGAGGAATGGGATAGTAAGAACCATTATGTCATCACTTGGTTCTGTAACACTTCCTCCTCGTTTTTCTTCAATTTGGCCAATTTGAAATAGCCAATGAGATTTGGCACTTTCTTCATCAACAATATACCACTATATCTTGCTCACCAATTTTTAGCTATTGAGCTTTCTTTATCACATGAGACAAGAACTTGGTCAGCCCATTTATCTTTCCTATATCAGATGCATGCCATTTAGGACTAGTTTATCTCTTTACAGTCTGTTTCAACTAATACTACCAAGTTTGCCTCTTATCATGACCAACAACACCTAATAATGTTTTTTAAGTCCCTCACAGATACTTTTTGAGCTCGTTCGAGCATTGTTATTGAATCACAATCCTCTTTTTAGTTTAGATCAAGCTATTTTAAAACTTTTATTGCACGAGACTTGACTGGGGACTCATAAAAGCCCTGACACTATTGCTCTTGCCACTAATTCTGGTGGTTCATCTTGGAGAGGTTCATCTATTTAATATCATGGTGGTAATTATAATCAACCTCGCCTGGTTCATCAATTAGAGTCCACTGCAATCATAACATTAGTTTTTCCTATTCTTTCCGTCATTACCTTGTTCGTGTTTAGCCTTACTATCATAAGACTAGTCCTGGTCATTACAGTTTCAAATGTCCCCAACAATCAACCTCCTCTTGTGCATCTTCTTCATAGTCCACTTATACAAATCGTTTTGCTACTGTTACCAATGATGTCTCACCTAAGTCATTATTTACTTCCTTGTCCTTAAGTGATATTGAAACCATTGTTAAGCAGTGATATCTTTTTTTAGTCCTATTCAGTCTATTGCTATGTCTGCTACCTCAGATAGATCATATTGGTTGGTTGATTATGCTTGTTAATCACATGCCATCAGAATCTTCCTTAGTTTATTATCATGCATCTATGCCTAATCTTCCTATTCATACTCTAATAGTGTCCATATGCATGTTAAACACGTAGGATTTGTCACTTCCATCAATCTCAGTTTCTTATTTGTATCACATACCCTCCTTTACATTAAACTTTATCTCTATTGGTCAACTTTGTGATCTTGGTCTCACTATTATTTTCTCATCTACTGGTTGTGTTGTGCAGGATCTACAGACAAGGCATACTATTGGGATATGGCAAAACATAGATGATTATTTGAGCTTATTCACCTTCCGGTGCCATCTTTACCCTCACCTAATCTAGTTCAGCCTGCAACCTCCACCATTGCATTCTCTTTGCTACACCATTGACGATTTCATTTTGCTCATACCTCTTTACATAGCTTATATTTATTAGCTTCTAGTGGTCACTTAGATCTATTAAGTTAGAAAAGTTTGATTGCTTAATTTGTTAACTTGGGAAATAACATGCTTGATCTTTTACTAATAGTAATTTTACTTCTTTGGCAACCTTTGATCTTATTCATTTTGTGGATGATTTTTCTCATTATACATGGATACATTGATTACATCATTGTTCACAATTACCTCAAATCTATTTTAACTTTGTAAAAATGGTTCAAACCCAATTTTCCTAACATATTAAAGTTTTTCGATCCACAATGTCATGGAATATAAAGAATCTACTTTCATTCAGTTTTTAAACAAACAAAGTACTATTCCTCACCGTTCTTATCCTGTCACTTCCCAACAAAATGGTTGAGCTAAATGTAAACACTGCCATACTCTTGACACTGTTCATGCCTGCCTCATATCCTCATCATGTCCTGAGCGATTCTAGGGTAAAGTCGCTCTTACTACCGTTAACACTGCCAACCATGTCCTATTTTCTCTCTTAGGTAATCTCTCTCTATATAAAAAGTTACATGGTCATTTCAACCTCTACTCATTTTTGAGTCTTTGGGTATGTATTTGTTATTATAACCTCATAAACACTTTAAACTTGAACCTCCTATACATTTATATTGCTTCTTAGGTTATAGCATTGAATACAAGGGTTATCGATGTTGGGATCCCCTCTCTCAATGTCTTTGTATTTCTTGATATGTCATTTTTGGGTACATAAAATCTTCTCGTCCTTTTCATATTTTCACCTTCCATCTTGTGCTCTAATAATTTCTTTACTGACACCTATGTGCCTTGATTTCTTGATGATGGTGATGATATTTCACATAAGCTCCTTGTTCCGGACCATCTTAAGCCCTCTACTCTACCTGCTAATCTTGCATCTAACAGTTCCTCTAAGTCCTATGGGGGTAATTTGCCTCCTGATCCATCATCTTTTCATCAATCATCTCTAGTAAGAGAGTTTCCTGTTTGTCTTCATGATTATTATTAATTTTCTATCCCATTTCCCTACATGAGCCTTAGTTTTTTCCGAAGGCTAGTACTAACCCTATTTGGCAACAAGTAATGACAAAAGAATTGTAGGCTTTAAAAAAGTCCCATACTTGGGATTTGGTTGATCTCCTTCTTGGGAAGACTACTATTGGCTATAAGTGGGTCTATAAAATAAGACCTCGCACTAATGGTACTATTAAGTATCATAAAACTTGACTGGTTGCAAAAGGGTTTGCACAAGAATACGGTATTGACTATCAGGAGATTTTTCCTACTGTAACATGGCTCACTCATGTGTGTAGTTTAATTGCAGCTGTAGCTATTTGTTAATGGGGTCTTCCATATATAGATGTTCAAAATGATTTTCTTAATGGTAATCTTACTAAGAAAGTATTTATGCAACCTCTACTAGGGTATTTTAGTCCCTGACATTAGGTCTACAAGATTAACTGTGCCCTTTATAGTCTGGAGCATTCTCCCTGAGCTTAGTTTGCAAAGTTCAGTACTACCATTAGTCGGTTGGGATATATTTCTAATCCTTATGATTCTACTTTACTCATTAGGATTTGATTGTAGAGTTTTTTTTGTCTCTTATATGTGATGACATGGTTATTACAAGTGATGACTTATCTAGTATCTCTGATCTCAAATCCTTCCTCAGTTCTCTATTTGAAATGAAGGATCTTAGTTCACTTAATTTTTTTTGACTTGAAATTTCATCTACCAAAGATGGTTATATCTTATTGAAGTTAAATATGTTCCAAATCTTCTTGCACGGGTTGGTCTTAGTGATAGCAAAATTGTTTCCACATCTTTGGAAATTAATATTCGGCTCACACCTTTAGATGAAACACCTCTTGTTGATGCTACACTTTACCGCCAGTTAGTTGGAAACCTTGTGTATTGTGCTGTTACTCACCTAGATATTACTTTTGTCATTCATTCGGTAAGTTAGTTCATGATTGTTTCTTGTTCTACTCATTATACTAATGTGCTTTGTATCCTTCGCTACATCAAGGGTACCTTATTCTATGGCCTTTATTACTTTTCTCATTCGTTTCTGGAGCTTCATGCCTATTTCGATGTTGATTGGGCTGGAGATCTTATTGATCGTCGGTTTATCTGCATGGCAAAAATAGACTCTAGTTGCTCGCTTAAGCATAGAAACCGATACTGTGCTTTTGCCTACACTACTCAGCTTCTTTGGCTGAGCTTGCTTCTCACTGATTTCGGTGTTTTTCCTTTTGGTGCTATCATTATTCACTGTGATAATTGTAATACTATACAAATTACTCATAATGATATCTTTCACGATCGCACTAAAACATATTGAGTATGATTGTCACTTCATTTCTCAACATGTTACTGTGGTACTATTCATCTCATTTCCATCTCGTCTACTACCAAACAATAGAAATCTTTACCAAGGGTCATCCTCTAAGACATTTTATTGATTTGGTTTCTAAAAGTTGGTTAATATTTTTACTACCTTGAGTTTGAGGGGAATGTTAATAATTAGGCGGTTATACATAAATTATTAGTTGTACATACATAAGGATTAGGAAATAGTATTATTTTGATATTATGTTTGGATTCCTAATTTGCATCCTTCTTAACCCTGTAAATAAGGTTATCTCCTCTCTCTTGTAAATAATAATACAACAAAAATTACATATATATTTTCACATAGTTTCTTCTCCTTTCATCAACTTCTTCCTATGGCCCCTCTAATTATATTTTAGCCATAATTCCATTTCAAGCTATATATATAAATATGTGATGAGAAATTAGGACGTGCATGAATATCAGAATTTAATTTAAATTGCATTTAATATGTTATATACCATTTACCTGCATAAAAATTATTGAAATATTAAAAATCTAAAAATTATTCACTTTTTATCTTACTAAACAAACTACGAACTTACAACTTTTATCAAATTTTATCTTTCTTGTCACCCCAAACGCTATGTGATGTCGTCTTGTTCATTAATATATTACCTAGAAAGACTTCCACTACGTGAAGTCCTTGTTCTCATGCTTGGCGTGTAAACTTCATTTGTTCACAATTTGAACCTTTTTTTTAGCCATTTGAGTCATACAAAAAATTACGAATCCTTGGGGATGGTTGAGAATGTCTAAATGTGGCATCATTGCTCTCCCATTTACTTTAGATATTAAGTATTTGTTAAAAGGGAAAAAAAATAATCTGGTTATAATAGAAATAGTAAGAAAATATAGAATTTGATAAATTAAAAACAATTATTAAAAAAGAAATTTAATTTATAGATTTCATTTTGTTATATTTTTTAATTTCAACAAAATGAAAAGCATTAAAAGGCCCCGCCAATGCACCTACCGAAACTTAGGGTGCGTACTTATAAAAAAATAAAAATAAAAAAAAAATAAATTTAAGGTGTGTTTGAGAGTCAAAGATTTATAAGTTCTGAATTATTTTAAAAACATTTTAGAACTCATACCATCTAAGCATTTCAAAACATCTATTTTAAAAATACATCAGTACTCATATTTTAAAATTTTCAAGCATAGCCTTAGTTTAATAAGGCATCTCATTAGTTAATTTAAAAAAAAAGAATATATATATATATAAGGATTTAATTTATCTCTTATAATGAAATTATTCTTTGTATATATATATAAAATCAAGTTTTAGTTAATTGTTTAATTTATATCTATATTATTATAAAATAACACTAGGGGCATTTGGTGAATTCTGAAATAGTGAAACTATAATGGTATTAAAACGTAAATTTTTATAACTACCATATAATTAAGTAATGGTTAATTACAATGATACTCATTAAACTATATTTGCTTTTCAATTTAATATGTTTCTAATGTGATTATTATTATATATATTCAAATTTGAAATTTATGACTAAAGATTTACATGGATTACATCAAATAAATCATTCGATTTTTTGTTATAAATTAAATAAATTAAAAATTTTCTTATCCCAAAAAAAAAAAAAAGGCCTAAACCTAATTTTGATAAAGAATCTAACCAAATTAAGTCTCGGATCTTAATAATAAATATTTTTTTTATTCTAATTTATTATTATATATTTAATTTTAATAATAAATAATAGAAAATGTATCCTCAAAATTAGTTTAAAAATTTAAGCTAAATTAAATTAAAAACTAAATTAATGAAAATGTTGTCATTAGGTTTAATTTAATTTTTTTTATTTTCATTAGGTTTTGCTCACATGTTTCTTTATATTAAAAATAAAAATAATATATATATTATATATATATATATAATTTATTTTCTTTCAGGTCTAGTTTTTTTTTGGATGTGATAAGAAACATTTGATTTATTTAATTTATTACAGAAATCGAATGTTTATCTATCCTAACCTATGTAAACTTCTCATGGTAAATTTTAAATTTGAACATGCGACATTAGAAACTTATTAAAATAATTAAATAATAATAAATAAATAGTTAATGGAATTTTTAATGTTTCTGAATGGAGTCCCTTTTAAATAGATGAATGGGTCAAATTGTTAGGGTTAATAGATGAAAAATGAAAATTAAAAAACAAATATAGTTTAAGGGCTGTCAGTATAATTAACCCTTAAGTAATTTTACCTTTTTATATTTTTATCTTCTTAAATGTCTTTTACTATCCACTAATTTTATAATTTTTTTATTTTCTTTAAATGTTCCTTAATTAGGTATTATTTATACAAATAACCTTAACTATTTATTATTTATTATTTGAGTCACTTTTACTAATTTTTTATAATTTTATTATAGTTCAAATAAAAATTGCACATATAGTGTATCCACTTTAGTTATTATGGGTGCATTTGAGGCAGTGAAAAATAACACAAAATGTACTTTGGGTAATTTTTGATTTGGCGCATAGCCAGCAAACCATATTTTTTAGAGATGAATAGTAAAATTTTTTGATTTTTGCATCAATTTTTTAGAAAGAAAACCGTCCGAATGGTTTTTTTTTTTAATTCTGTCGAAACAATTTTATGTTAGAATTTATTGAAAGTCATTAAAAAAATTTTAAAATTTGTAGAAAAGTTATTAGGGTTTATAGAATGTTATTGGGGTTTATAAAACATTTATTAGGATTTGTAAAAAGTTGTTAGAATTTGTAGATATATAAATTTTCAAAAATTTCACGAAATACAAGAAATACAAAATGTGTTAAAAAATTTTAGAGATTTCAAAATTTTTTAATAATTTTGATCACACCAAACACCCCTATATAAATGAAGCATTAATGTATGTTGAAACTTAAAAATTAATGATTTCAATCTTATTGAAACTTTTTTTTAGTTATCTAAAATACTGTTCAACCTCCTACCTAATGTAAATTTTAAATCAAACTATTTTTAAAAATTACCCTTGTTAAATTATTTTAAAAATTTTAAATTTATATCTTTAATTAAATTACACAAATGAAATATAATCACACTTATACGTGCGCACTCTGATTTGAATTGACGGAAGGGCCGTGGTGGTCCCCCGGCAAAATATGGGGGGTGTTTGGTTGAAAAAAAGTTGTTCAAAAAGTATAATAAAAGTACAAAGATTTGATGTAAAGGTAATATGTGACAAAATTTAATTGAAAAAAGTACAAACTTTTTGTAACTTTTGGTGAGTTTTGGTATTTGGAAGTTGGCCAAACAGCCCCATGATTTTATCACTAACATTGATAAAATAATTCATGTTTGTACCTCTAAAAAGTTTTGCCCAAAGTTCTATAACGCCCTGTTATTAATTCGGCAAAGTTTTAGATCTGCATGGTAAGTAGGGCCGCATTTGCATTATTGCAGTTAACATTATTTATTTTATTATTTTTAATAAAATTTCAGTAATTAGCTTGTGATTAATTCATTCTGATCCTGCATATATATTATATAATATATAATTGAACATAACTTTAAAAAATTTTACTAGAAGTAAATATGTGTGTGGGAGCGGTGTGTTAAGTCATATATGAGTTTATTTGGAGTACGAAAAAGTGAAATAAATTGAAAGTTCATAATACGTGCAGTGAAAGAAAAAAATTAATGTAATATAAAATTAACAGAGATTATAGAATTTTTTATTATTTTTCAACAAACCAAACGAAACCCATTATTTGTTCGGTATGTAGCTTTGTGTGATAAATGCACATGCATTAAATTATGCACTTGGATGCTTAATTAGTGATGATGCTTTCACATGTAGAATATTAAGCACTCCTTGTTTGTTAAGCAATCCCATCCCAACATCCCAATTGTACTGTAGGTGCAAATCTTAAAACTTTTGTAATTAAATTGAACAACCATAATTAAATAGTATCAAGAGTATCTTGATTACATTTTTATTCTAAAGGATCATCAAAGTGATGAAAGGGTATAAAAGGAGAAGATATAATTATTGATCTAATTAGTATGCTATTAAACCTTAATCTTCATGATTTTTTAAACGGTGTCGTATTAAGGTGGTGCTTGGAAAGTAAAATAAATAAATAAATAAATAAATTGTTTAAAAATAACACATGGTGAAAATTAATTGAAAGAAATTAAAAAATTTTGATAGAAGTTATTTGTTGATAAACCAAACACACATATAATTGATTTTATGTATACTTTACGCAAAATGACATAAAGAAATCAATTGCTCAGGCGATGTGAAACAGGATACAAGGATGTGATATTCAAAAGCCAAATCTCACTCATGGACTTCAAATAATGAAATAAGTATATTTTATCTTTTATATGGTTATATTAGTGAAAAAAAAAAAAAAAAACGAAATGAACATGCCTTTATTGAAAGAATTATTTTTATTAGATAATCATAGAATTTAATTAGTAATAAGGAAATTTTGTTCTTTCTTTCATTTTTCTCTTTTCCTTGGCAAATTCAAAGATGTAAATATAATTACAACAGCATTAGATAGAAGAATGTTATCTTTTCATAATTTGGATAAAATATAAAATCACCCTTACACTTTATTCTCGATCTCACTTTAATCCCAATGGTTTATATTGCAATAGTCAAATCTCTACACTTTCGATCAAGTAACAATCAGGTTCCTTCGTCTGTTACTTATTATAAATCACTGTTGAGGTGAGGGTAAAACCATCATTTTGCAAGATAGTCCACGTGGCAGAGTGATGACGTGAAGACTATCCACCATATGTTAAATTGCTGATTGTCCACGTGGCAGAGTGATGGCGTGGCACCCAATCACCGTTAAAGAGAGGGTAAAATTATCATTTCGTTAGATCGTTAATATGGCAGAGTGATGACATGAAGACTATCTGTCACGTGTCAGATTGCTAATTATCTACGTGGCAGAGTGATGACATGGCATCTTCAGATAAGGTAGGGACTGTCCATAGTTAAGGTGAGGGTAAAACCATCATTTCACAAGATGGTTCACGTGACAGAGTGATGACGTGGAGACTGTTCGCTATCTGTCAGATTGCTAATGTCCACGTGGTAAAGTAATGACGTGGCACCCAACCACCATTAAGGTAAGGTTAAAACCATTATTTTGTAAGATGGTGCACGTGACAGAGTGATGACGTAGAGACTGTCCACCAGTATTAGATTACTAATTGTCCACATGGCAGAATGATGACATGGCATTCTCGAATAAGGTGGGAATTGTCTGTCTACCATGTGTCAAACGCTCACTCGTCCACATGTAGACACTAACTCGTCCACATGTCATGTGTCAGACACTCACTTGTCCACATGTAGACACTCACTCACCCACATGTTAGTTGATGTGGATTGCTGCCATGGAGTAGCTTTAATTTAAAAAAAAAAAAGTAAACATTACAAATCATGCTACTCCTAGAAATCGAACCAAGAATCTTACCAATAGAGAACTAGTAATGAAACTAACTCACCAAGGATTTGGTTTGCTTAAGATTCCTTAATAAAATTTATATATATTAAAAAGGTGAAGTAAATTCTTCCTTATTATAATATTTATATATATTTATAATATTTATATATATTTACATAGAATATATTTATATATTTATTTATGAATAAATATTTATATATTTGTATAATATATATTTATATATTTGTATAATATATATTTATATATTATTAAAAAATGAAGGAGAATATATAATATTTATATAATATATATTAAAATATACAATATTTGTATATATTTTATATAAACTACTTATACAAATATTTATATAGAAAATGTGAGAGAATCTACTTCAACTTTTGAGTATATATAAATATTATCTAAGAACTTTATATAGACCAAACCCTAGGTGAGTTGGTTCCATTATTGACTTTTTATCCTTAAGGTTCTTGGTTCTATTCTTGGGAGTAGCATAATTTGTAATACTTTATTTTCTTTTTTTTTTAAAGTGAAGCTACTGTATGACAAAAACTAACACCAGTATATGTGGACGAGTGAGCATTTGATACATTGTGAATTGTCTTCACCTCATTCGAGGGTACCACATCATCACTCTTTCACGTGGACCATCTTATAAAATAACGGTTTTACTCTCGCCTTAACGGTGGTGCCACATGTGGACTAGCTTGCAATTGTTGCTTGGCCAGAAGTGTAAGGATTTAACTGTCGCAATTAAAGCATTAGGTTTATAACCTGTTGCTTAACCAAAAATGTAAATGTTTGACTGTCGCAATTGAAAGCATTTGGTAAAATGTATGGGTAATTTTCATACTTTACCCTCATATTTTTTATGCAGGATTTTGTGCCAAATTAATCAATATATGTATATCACAGCGACAATTTTATAATTAAAGAAATGTTTGGTATGGAGAAAAAATTTTGGTGGTAAAAGATTATTAGAGTAATTATTACTCTATTAACAGTTAATGGGGTAACAAATTTATAATACTTATGAATGGATTCAAAGAGTAAATATTACTCAATAATAATTATATTATGTTTGGAATGAACATAAATTAACAAAGGGGTAAAAGTTATTATTTAATTGTAGTAAAATATTATAATAAAATATATTATCATAATAATTGTTATTTTAATAAATTCTAATTGGTATTTATATTTTAGTGATGGGTTCTGGCCTTAAAAGTAAGGCAAGCATAATTAATTTTAATAAAATATATTTATTAAATATAATTTTAGATAAAACAATTATTCATAAAAAATAATTTTATCATAGATTAATATTTTAATAGTAATTAATTTAATATTGAATTAATATTTGTTAAAAATTAATTTTATTTTGATAAAATAATTTAATAAAACAAATAATTTTAGTTTATTTAAATAAAATATTAATTTTAATAAATTATAATACAATATATAATCTAGTAAATTATTATTTATAAGAAATAATTTTCATTTAATAAAATAATTTAATAAAATAAATTATTTTAATAAGAAATTATTATTTGTTAAACATTAATTTTAATTTGAGAAAATAAATAATTTTAGTCATAAATTAATATTTTAATAGTATTAATTTATAAAATAAAATAAATTATTTTAATAATAAATTTTTATTTATTAAATATTATTTTGATAAAATAATTTAATAATTAATTAATTTTAGTTTGATTAGATAAATTATTATTTTATAATATTTATTATAATTACTTATAGGAAAACATTGCCTAAGGTTTTATAATGATGTAAAGAAATATTTTACGCGATAATAAGAAAAGAGTAAAATGTTTTCATTATCCATTGTTACCTGCATATAGGAGTAATTGTTACCCCCTTATCACAACTGATATAATGGAAACTAAAAATTACCTAGAAAATTTTACTTTTGATTACCTTCAAAACAAACATATCCTAAGGACATGTTTAGTACAAGATAAAAAATTTGAGCGTAAAATATTACGAGAGTAATTGTTACCAGGGTAATAAGTTTGTGGTAATTATGTTTGGAACGAGAGAATAAAAATTACCTGATAATAATTATATTATGTTTGGAATACTAAAAAATTTGAAGGGAAAAAAGTTAATTGTATTTGGAATGAGGATAAATTAACCAAGGGTAAAAAGTTAATATTTAATTTTAATAAAATATTATAATAAAATAAATTATCATAATCATTGTTATTTTAATAATAATTAATTTTAATAAAAATATATTATTAAAATATATACCTTTAAATAAAAATATTAATTATAAAAAATAATTTTATCATAGATTAATATTTCAATAGTAATTAATTTTAATAGTGAATTATTATTAGTTGAAAATTATTTTTATTTTGATAAAATAATTTAATAAAATAAATAATTTTAGTTTATTTAAATAAATTATTGATTTTAATAAGCTATATTAACATAATACATAATCTAGTAAATTATTATTTATGAGACATAATTTTCGCTTAATAAAATATTTTAATAAAATAAATTATTTTAATAATTAACTGTTATTTATTAAATATTATTTTGATAAAATAATTAAATAAATTTGTCACGCGCCGGATTTCCATAACTTAATGCCCAGGGGTGACTTGGGATTTATTTGTTAGGTATAAAAATAAGATGATAATAACACGTTGTCACACCCCAGAATTTTCCTCTAAACTGAGTTTGACCCGCAAGAAAAATTTCAAATCCCTTGTTTATCCCAAACAATATTTATAAGTCATTGGACTAAACTATTTGATGGGATTTCAACTACAGGGTACAAAATAAAGATAGAGAAAAATATTACAGAGCCATCTAAGTGTCCCAACCACGTGATTAACATTACATACCAAATAAAAGCAAATTAAGTCTATGCTTAATAATTACAATCATCCAACAATTGTTACAGACCAAAAATAAAGTCCTCCAACTCTGCGCAGGAAAGAAGAAAAAAAAATAGATAACTCTCTTCTGATAGAATATTTAAGAGAAATTATTCTCTTTCCAGCTCATCTTCTGTATCCGTGTGCTTAATATCTTGAAAAAAATATTCTCACAAGGGGTGAGCTACTAAAGCCCAGTAATCAGAATCTCCTAGGTGCCTATATGCAGTGGTTGTAATACTACACTGTATTAAGTGAATGTGTTTAGGTGGCATACTATATATGCAACAATTAATTCAATAGATCTCAACTGAATAATATAAATTATACTTACAACGGTTCGATGAAACCGTCACCGTAACTATTATTTTACTTACATGTAAAAATAGTTAAATATTGATGTGTGTACCACAATGAAGTCTGTGTCGCAGTGGTAGAGATCTCAGATTTAGATCTTCAAGGTCTCGGGATCAAACCCCGTAGCGATACAGGTTTCATACATATATGTATATATATATATATATATACATATATGTATATACATATATATTTATTTATAAAATATTAATCGAGAGGAATTAAATATAATTAAATAATTCCAACACATCATTCATACATAATAAGAGAGGTTGCTAGTCACAGTAAAATTTTGTAAAGGAGTTTAATCTAAATCATCCTAAGATAATCATACTTCTATCCTCCTCTACCCCCAGCCTTGGGAACCAGTGACTTTACGGGCGTAGCATCCCATGCATACCGACGGTGTCACTTACCAAAAACCTAGCCGTCGTGACCGGCTACCTGACTGCCCAAGTCAGAAGGGAGCATCTCCCAAATAAAATGCATGTTCCCATCTTCATCTAAAAGGCCATTTCTACCCACCCATCACCCCATTGCCAAAAATAACTTTAGCACCGAGTGCCTTAATTTCTTCTCACCCTTTTACATTCCAAGGGTACCTTGTATGGAAATCAGACATTTTTAATAACAACCAGCAATGTTCCCGGGCGATGAATCAAAAGTAGGATTATTCAGTCACAAGCAGTATATATATATATTTTTAAGCACTTTATCTAAATCCATAATTTAATAGTAATTCTCAATAAATCAAAGATTTAACATAGTTATCAATATCATTATCACAAAGGTAGGTACTATATGTAAATTAAAAAGTAGCAAGTAAAAAAAAAATTTAGAATACGAATTAGTATTTTAGTTAATTGTTTTGACAAGTTTACCGTACCAAATTTGATAAGAATAAAATTATTTCTAATGGTATATTAATTAGGCCGAGGTTGGTAGCTTAGTGGGTGGGCGACCCTAATTGCGATTTAAAGTCGCAAGTTCGAACCTCATTGGCTGCAAATCTCGGTTTTTGCTTCTTTTACCTTTTATTTTATTATTTTATGGAATATAAAGAAAATAAATAGCTCTTTGACTTATATTTAACTTTTAGCAAAATTGATAAGTTTTATTTTATTCAAAATAATTTAAATAAATTTCCAATCATCATCATATTTATAACCAATCAATCACGTGACTCGGGTCAGGTTCATACTTTCGAAGCATGGATACATGAAATACATCATGAACACATGATAGTTGAGGTGGTAGAGCTAGCTGATATGCAACCTGCCCAACCTTTGCAAGGATTTCGAATGGTCCAATATATCGAGGAGCTAACTTCCCCTTTTTCCCGAATCGTACGACTCCTTGACGTGGGAAAACTCGAAGAAAGACATGATCTCCAACCTCGAACTCCAAAGGTCGTCTTCGTCGGTCAGCGTAGCTTTTCTGACGACTCTGGACAGTAAGTAGACGTTGACGAATGATAGCAATCTTTTCTGATGTTTGCTTGATCAGGTCGGGTCCTATCATCACCGATTCTCCTACCTCGGTCCAACACAGAGGAGAGCGACATGGCCTCCCATATAATGCCTCATAAGGTGCCATTCCAATACTTACTTGATAGCTGTTGTTATACACAAACTCTATCAATGGCAAGTGTTCTTCCCAGTTTCCTTTAAAGTCTAATATGCAAGCACGAAGCATATCTTCCAATGTCTGAATTAACCGTTTTGGCTGTCCATCCGTCTGAGGGTGAAATGCCGTGCTAAAGGTCAATTTAGTGCCTAAAGCCTCTTGCAGACTCTTCCAAAATTGAGCTGTGAATAATGGATCTCGGTCAGATACTATGGAGACTGGTGTTCCGTGAAGTCGGATGATCTCGCGAATATATAGCTGGCTGCGCTTTTGGAGTGTGTCGGTAGTGTTCACTGGTAAAAAATGTGCTGACTTTGTTAATCGATCAATAATAACCCATATAGAATTATTTTTCTTCAACGTCTTAGGTAAGCCCACGACGAAATCCATCGTAATGTGCTCCCACTTCCATTCGGACACAGGTAAAGGTTGGAGTAATCCAGCTGGTTTCTGATGTTCTGCTTTGATTTGCTGACAAGCAAGACATTTAGCTACGAATCGAGCAACATCCTTCTTCATTCCCTTCCACCAATACTGTCATGCTAAATCACGGTACATCTTCGTACTTCCAGGGTGAATAGCAAATCTTGAATTATGGAACTCATGCAATATCTCCTTTCGAAGGCCATAAGAATTCGAGACATACAACCTTCCACAATGCTGTAGTCCTTGATCAGAGCGAAGTGTCCATCCTTCTATAATCTCTCCAGACAAGATTTGAGCTACCATCTTCTTGCATTCTTCATCTTGTTGTTGCGCATCGATCACCTTAGTAATTATCGTGGGAATTGCCATCAGAGAATAACTTGTCACTATAGTATTTCCCTGATCAAATCCGATCTCAAATTCATTCACCGATTCTAGCATCTTCCATTCCCACACTGCCAAATTTGCTAATGTTGAATGTGATTTCCTACTGAGTGCATCTGCTACAACATTCGCCTTTCCTGGATGATACTGAAGGGTGAAATCGAAATCTTCCAGATATTCCATCCAGCGTCGTTGTCGCAGGTTCAAGTCTCGTTGGGTGAATAGATATTTCAGACTCTTGTGATCTGAAAAGACTTCAAACTTTTCACCGTACAAATAATGCCTCCAAAGTTTCAATGCAAAAACAATTGCGGCCAATTCTAGATCGTGGGTTGGATAGTTCTTCTCATGGTTTCTCAATTGTCGAGAACCATAAGCGACTACATGGTCTAATTGCATTAGTACACAACCCAATCCTTCTCTTGAGGCATCACAGTATACTGTATACCCTACCCCTCGTTCTGGTATGATTAGAACTGGGGCTTGAGTCAATCGAGCCTTCAACTCTTGAAAAGCTCTTTCACATTTCTCATCCCAAACAAACTTGACATCCTTGCGGATTAATCGCGTCATGGGTGCAGCAATTCGAGAAAAGTCCTTAATGAACCGTCGGTAGTACCCTGCCAAACCGAGAAAACTTCTTATCTCGAAGACTGTCTTCGGTTGCTTCCAGCTCATTACGGCTTCTACTTTCATTGGGTCTACTGCAACACCATCTGTTGAGACTATATATCCCAAGAATGGTATTTTTGTTAGCCAAAACTCACATTTGCTAGCCTTGGCATACAGTTGGTGATCTAATAAAGTTTGTAGGACAATACGAAGGTGCTGTTCATGCTCCCGTTCATCCTTTGAATAAATAAGTATGTCGTTAATAAAGACTACAACAAACTTATCCAGGTATGGACGGAAAACACGATTCATAAGATCCATAAATGCTGTTGGCGCATTGGTGGTCCAAAAGGCATAACCACGAACTCGTAGTGCCCATATCTCATTCGGAAAGCTGTCTTTGGAATGTCTTCCTCTCGGATACGTAATTGATGGTATCCTGATCGAAGATCGATCTTAGAGAAGAATAGTGAACCCCTCAATTGATCAAATAAATCATCTATTCGTGAAGTTCTGCTGGTGCTATTCAGTAAGGGGCTACTGAAATTGGTGCAACCCCTACCTGTAGATCTATACGAAAATCTATTTCCCGCCGAGGTGGCAAACCTTGAAGCTCCTTGGGAAAAACATCTGGGAACTCACAAACTACTCGAGGGAGAGCAGTCTGTGGTAGCTCATCATTTAAAGTCAAATTGGCTAGCAAGCTATTTAATTGCCTGCAACCTCGAGAATGTACTGGGGATATAATTGGATCTTCTCGGGAATCTCCTTGGATACAGAATCGAGCTCCCGATGGAAGAATAGCCGAGACACGCTTCAGATGACAATCAATAATTGCTTGGTGTAAAGACAACCAGTCCATTCCTAGAATGACATCGTAGGTGTTCATATCCAACCAGATAAGATCACATTCTACTATGATCTCCCCGAATTGGATTGCACAAGATCTAGTGATCTTATTTGCCACAGTGTTATTTCCCAGAGGGGAATCAATGGTTAAGGTTCCATTCAATTCCTCTGGTATTAACTTCAATGAACATGCACATTTGGATGATATAAAGGAATGCGAAGCGCCAGTATCAACTAGGATTACGACCCAAGTACTAAAGAGTAATGAGGTAACCTGAATAACTGTGTTTTCTGGTACCGCTGTAATGGGTTCTGGTGCTTCCAAATGGTTAAGTGCAAATACGCATCCCTGCGAAACATTATTATCCCTTCTTGGCCCTGGTCCTCCTCCATCACGACCTCGTCCTTCACCATTTTTCTTCTGTTGTCCTCCTTGCTGGTTCATGTTAGGATTCTGAAAAGGTGGTCTTTGTTGAAAACGTGGTTGTGGAGGTGGGTACGTGATTCGTGCTGGTCCTGGATTCGGTAAATTCTGTTGATTTTGCTTGGGGTACATCATTGCCCTCTGAGGACAATCCCTTTTAAAATGCCCAAGTTGCCCACACTGGTAACAGGCATTTGGATCCTTTTGCTGATGTCGAGGTTGACTCCCTCCTCTATTTTTCTTTTGCGGTTGGCCACCATACTGTTTGTTGTTTTCAAAGAATCTACCTCGTTTTTGTCCAGCATTTTTATTTTGCCTCATGATTAAACCCTTGAACGTTGATCCCTTGAGCTTAGCTGTGTCTTGCATTTCCATTTCCACAGCAATGGCTGCCCTCACAGCTGCAACATAAGAAGTGTACATCATACCAATGATTCTCCCTCGAATGTCAGTTCACAAGCCCCATGTAAATTGATCGGCCTTTGCTTTGTCAGTTAAATTCAAATTTTGGGCATACTTGGACAGGCTAGCGAACATTGCTTCGTACTGCATAACGGTCATGCCACGCTGCTTCAAGGATAAAAACTCCCGTGTCTTAGCATCCTTGAAAGTTTGTGGAAAGAAATGATCCATGAACAATTCTTCAAATCTTTCCCAGGTCATGGTTGCAAGGTCGTGACTTCCCTTAACGAAAGTCCACCATTCATATGCATCACCCCGTAGCTGGAACGTTGCCAGGGTTATCTTAGTAGCATGACAGGTTATTCCCATAGTCTCTAAAATACGAGAGACTTCTTTGAACCAATTCTCAGCTGCTACTGGTTCGGGTTCGCCATGGAATGATGGTGGGTCATACCGTAAGAAGTTTCTCAAGTCATCATCATGCCTTCTTACTGGTGGTATCACTGGTGCTACTCCCGCTACAGCCGCTGTCGGCATTGCTGCCGGTGCTCGTGGATTCATCTGTATGAATTGGGCCATAACTGTCGCCATGTCCCGGATAGCTTGGGCCATCTCGTTGGTAACGTTGGTGGTGGTTGCCGATTGTGCATTTATTGGTTGCGATTGTGCCCCATTTCGGCTGTTGTTTCGGGGTCGTCCACGGCCTCTTCCGGTGTTTTCCATTCTATATAAGATTGATGGGTTAGTTGGTACTTACACACAAATACACGTAATAAGTATAAAAATACCCAATCCCCACTACCCTTAGGTAAATCGTAAACCTATGGCTCTGATACCAAGCTGTCACGCCCCAGATTTTCATAACCGAATGCCCAGGGGTGACTTGGGATTTATTTGTTAGGTATAAAATAAGATGATAATAACACATTGTCACACTCCAGAATTTTCCTCCAAACTGGGATTGACCCGCAAGAAAAATTTCAAATCCCTTGTTTATCCCAAACAATATTTATAAGTCATTGGACTAAATCATTTGATGGGATTTCAACTACAGGGCACAAAATAAAGATAGAAAAAAATATTACAGAGCCATCTAAGTGTCCCAACCACGCGATTAACATTACATACCAAATAAAAGCAAATTAAGTCTATGCTTAATAATTACAATCATCCAACAATTGTTACAGACCAAAAATAAAGTCCTCCAGCTCTGCATAGGAAAGAAGAAAAAAAAAATAGATAACTCTCTTCTGATGGAATATTTAAGAGAAATTATTCTCTTTCCAGCTCATCTTCTGTATCCGTGTGCTTAATATCCTGAAAAAAATATTCCCACAAGGGGTGAGCTACTAAAGCCCAGTAATCAGAATCTCCTAGGTGCCTATATGCAGTGGTTGTAATACTACACTGTATTAAATGATTGTGTTTAGGTGGCATACTATTTATGCAACAATTAATTCAATAGATCTCAACTGAATAATATAAATTATACTTACAACGGTTCGATGAAACCGTCACCGTAACTACTATTTTACTTACATGTAAAAATAGTTAAATATTGATGTGTGTACCACAATGAAGTCTGTGTCGCAGTGGTAGAGATCTCAGATTTAGATCTTCAAGGTCTCGGGATCAAACCCCATAGCGATACAGGTTTCATACATATATATATATATATATATATATATTTATAAAATATTAATCGAGAGGAATTAAATATAATTAAATAATTCCAACACATCATTCATACATAACAAGAGAGGTTGCTAGTCACAGTAAAATTTTGTAAAGGAGTTTAATCTAAATCATCCTAAGATAATCATACTCCTATCCTCCTCTACCCCCAGCCTTGGGAACCAGTGACTTTACGGACTTAGCATCCCATGCATACCGACGGTGTCACCTACCAAAAACCTAGCCATCGCGACCGGCTACCTGACTGCCCAGGTCAGAAGGGAGCATCTCCCAAATAAAATGCATGTTCCCATCTTCATCTAAAAGGCCATTTCTACCCACCCATCACCCCATTGCCAAAAATAACTTTAGCACCGAGTGTCTTAATTTCTTCTCACCCTTTTACATTCCAAGGGTACCTTATATGGAAATCAGACATTTTTAATAGCAACCGGCAATGTTCTCGGGCGATGAATCAAAAGTGGGATTATTCAGTCACAAGCAGTATATATATATATATATATATTTTTAAGCACTTTATCTAAATCCATAATTTAATAGTAATTCTCAATAAATCAAAGATTTAACATAGTCATCAATATCATTATCACAAAGGTAGGTACTATATGTAAATTAAAAAGTAGCAAGTAAAAAAAAAATTTAGAATACGAATTAGTATTTTAGTTAATTGTTTTGACAAGTTTACCATACCAAATTTGATAAGAATAAAATTATTTCTAATGGTATATTAATTAGGCCGAGGTTGGTAGCTTAATGGGTGGGCGAACCTAATTGCGATTTAAAGTCGTAAGTTTGAACCTCATTGGCTGCAAATCTCGGTTTTTGCTTCTTTTACCTTTTATTTTATTATTTATGGAATATAAAGAAAATAAATAGCTCTTTGACTTATATTTAACTTTTAGCAAAATTGATAAGTTTTATTTTAATCAAAATAATTTAAATAAATTTTCAATCATCATCATATTTATAACCAAACCATTATCATAGGTTTTTGGCTTCAAGATATCCACAAATGTCCACAGAATTATTCTAATGTTTAGGAAGGTATTAAATGAGTTTCATTAAATTCACTTAATCATAAAAATATAGTTATATAACTTGCTAGGTTGACAAAACAATGCCTAAAAATAAATCAAATTCATTTAAGAAAGACTAAATGAGAAAAGAACAAGTCCATTATTTCTTTTGGGCATTTTATCAAATACTAGCATTTTAGTTTGAATAAGTCATCTAACTATCCATGATGAAATTGATTATCTAAGTCAATTATCATCAATATTAGAGTGTCAAATAATACATAATATCTAGTTTAAAATAATTTCATATCAATAGAAATTATGACAATAACTAACAGAAGGAAATTGGAAATTTAAATAAATCCTTAAACATAATATTCTAAACAAATCCAAACAAGCATCAATTAAAGTTAAGCAGAATAGTAGCTTGAAAGAAAATTCATATAAAATAGAGCAGGACTCCAATATCTATAAACTATATATCTGTAGAAACTAGACTTCAAGGCCTACAACTTTCATGTTTTACACTTTTTAAAATTCTAAGGTCTAAAGGTACAAAAACAGCTTTGAACTCAGTTTGTTTAGAAAATACAATTTTACACGTGCTCAGTATTTTGGGCATAACTTTTGACTCACAAATCGGATTGATGCAATTCTTTTTGGGTTGAAAAGAAAACTGAAAGGATTACATCTCTTATATTTTAGCCGAAGCCTAATTCCACCGTTTTAGGGGTCAGAAGCACATAAGAAATTACAAATAGAGAGCTGTCAGCATACTGAGTTACATCAGTCAAAATTTTGGCTTTCCTACCCCTAATATACGGGTATTTATTTTTTTTTATCACAATCAAGTTTCATACTTCAAACCCAGAAAATGCATCAAATATATTTTAGGAGGTTTGTCATCCTACCTCAATGAAAATATTAGTGACCAAGCCTGTGAAGGAAAAATGAGTTGAGCTTTGAACACCACCAAATTGAAAAAAAATTCCAAGCCTTTCTTCTTCCTCCAAGCAACACCAAATCTTCAGCCTCACTAATTAATAATTTATTATTATTTCTCTCTTATTTTCTTCTATTTGAAGACACACAATTTATAGGGAGTGTAGAGAAAATTATTGGTGGAGAAAAAATCAACTAAGGTAAGATCATGCCTATACAATTGGTAGCATGATCCAAGAATCATGCTTACTTTTTGACTATCTAACCATATCATTTAAGAAAAGCATTGGGGAAGATGTATGGAGGTGGCATGATCCGGGAATCATGCTAAACAAAATTGTTTAAAAGATGCTTTAAGTGTTTAAATCATGCTAGGTAAGTAATTTGGAAGAATGCTTTAAAGTCATCAATGTAGGGTTTTCTTTTTGACTAATTAGCCACCTAATTTGAGAGATTGTGAGAGATGTATGGAAGATGGAAAATGAAGTTGCCGGGAAATAATTTAGAGCTACTATTCATGAGTCAACTCAATGAGTGATAAAGTGAGTTGAGGTGAGTCAAAGAAAAGGTTGATCCATGGGTTAATGGGTTTGGTTTGAACCAAATAGGTAATTGGGCTAGGAAGTGTTTGGATAAAAATCTTAGAAATTCTACATTAAACTCCCACATAGAGTGGAATTAAATCCGAAAATCTTTCTTAACTAATTTTTATCATTCTAAAAATTTTCAAATGCTCAATTTTCTAGATTTTTACTATAATAAATATCACTACCACACTTAAATAATTTAATTAAGGAAAAAAATTCAAGTTATTACAAAATTATTATTTTATAATATTTATTATAATTATTTATAAAAGAGCGTTATTTAAGATTTTATACTGGGATAAAGAAATATTTTTATAGGAGTAATGAGAAAAATGTAACATTTTTTCATTACCCCTATTACTCACCTCCTACTAAAGTAGAAATTTACCCTCATATTAGGATAATTGTTAATCTAAAGTAATTATTATTCCCGTTATACAAACTAGTGTAATGAAAGGTGAAAATTATCCTAATAAAATTTATGCTTCATTATTCCGAAACAAACATCTGCTAAGGGTAAGTTGGCCGGCTCTTTATTTTAATCGAAATGTTGACCTTGCTTACCATCACACTCTATACCATGCAAGGATTTTCTACTACATCACTTGTAATAAAAAATTAAAGAATAAAAACCACCCATATGAAAGGTCTTCTTTTTTTTTTTTTTGAAGCTCATATGAAAGGTTGTTAAAATTTCTATTTAAATATTAAAATTTTATAATTTTATGATTTTAGAGTGAAAAAAAATATTTGATTTTATGTAAAATTTTAATGCTAGTAGAATTGGTAAAATCTCAATTTCGGAACGTAAAATTAGTAAAATCTCTCAGTAAAATCTTGATTTAATAGGTGATTTTACCAATTTTAAATATTGAATGATTTTTGTGTAATTTTCTCTAATAAAATAGACTTTCATGGCTTCATTTTTTTTTATTTTCAAGTGATAGACCACAGCTGTTTCACTTATTATTATTATTATTATTATTATTATTATTATTTTGTAGATTTTTTTTGATTCTATAACATTATTCTTTTTTTTTTGTTATACCAGCTACGGACTATATGCATTATTCCATCAAATTAATTACTGAAAATTAAATGTAGTAATTAGAATGAAAATCAAGAGATTTACAATAAAATATTACAAATAAATCTCAAATCCTACAAAAAAAAAAAATTAAGATAAAACAAAGTCAATATTTAATGTTAATTGTATAAATCATACCGAACATTTTTAAGTTCTTAAGTATATGATTGGACAAAAAGGTATACGACCGGACAAAAATCTTTTGTGACCATTGTTAAATCTTGATATGAGTATGTTCTGCGTATAATATTTTCTTAATGCATGTTTTTGTTATCTTTATTATTAATAAAATTCTTTACTTTAAAAAAATAAAAGTTCTCATTAAAAAATTATTGTATAATAAATTATATTTTTATTTTTTAGAAATTAAATAAAATTTTATAATTTAATTTTTTAAACGCTCTATCGATTTTAAATAGAATCGCAGTGTTAACAAGCTTATCCATATGATTAAAAATAAAATAAGGGCCTATTATGCATAGTATGCATTAGGTTCCGACTGCAGTTTAGGTCGTCATTTTGGCGGGCCTACAATGAAACCTACTCTGGTGATTAACTCAGACTACTTACACGATAATAATTTTTTTTTTTCTTTGAAATAACAATGGCATTTGTGAAGAGATTTTGGTCGTCGATCATACCTGTAATAATGGTACGTTTGAAAGTGAAATTTTTAAAAATTTTTGACCATTTTTTGACAAAAAGTTTTAGGTGTAACTTTTTAACATTGGTAAAATAAATAACAATTTTTATGAATTTTTAAAAATTTTTGAGTGTTTTAAAAAATTTTGATAACTTGTAGAAATTTTCAATTTTTTTTTTTTTTTTATAAAAAGTTAAAAAAATTTTAAGATTTTTTAGGAATTCTTAAAAACTTTTGGTTATTTGGTAAAAAAAAACTAAGGACAAGTTTATTTACATTGCACAAATAGATTCTTGTACTCCACTTTACTTTTTTATTAATAAAATTACACAATTATCTTCATTCCTTCTAATAACATATGTTGTACAACTTTAATGCCATACATACTCTTTTATAAGAACGAGAATAATTGTGTAATTTTATTTAATAAAAAAAAAGTAAAATAGAGTACAAGAATGCATTTATGGAGTGCAAAAAAAAAAAAAAAAACTAAAAATTAAAATTTTTGAAAATTTTTAACAACTTTTGAGATGATGAGGGACAAAAATTGTTATTTATTTATTTATTTTTTCAAACGAATGCTGAGAGTGCCAAACATCCCTCCATCAACACGATCACCACCCAAAGCTACCAGTGCCCGTGTTATTCGGCTTTCACTGAAACTATATGTACATCTTGTCAATGTTGTCATATGACTTCTTTTGGCTTTGTTCAGGGTACTAGAAGGAACTTGGAAGTTGACGTAGGAGTCCCTTTCATTTTAACAATTTCATTACAGTCATTGGATTTTTTTAATTTAATAACTCTAAGTTGTTAATAATTTTTTTAATTTAAAGCATGTATCCGTGTTTAGAGTGATAAGAAGAAAGATAAAATGAGATAAGTTGTGAGTTCGTAATTCATGTAATGAGATAAAAATAAAGAACTTTTAAAAATTTTTAATATTTTTTTAACATTTTTTTAGAATTTTTGATCATTTTAAACAGAGCCTTAGATTATTAAATTAAAATTTAATGGGCCAAAATAAAGGATATAATCGTATGACTAACATGGACGCATGTTAGTCCTCTCCATTTTAATAAAAAAGTATGTCACTCTCCCCACATTACATGGTAGTTGAGTTCTATCTTGAATTATCCACCATTGCACCCTTGGTATTGTTTCAAAATTCATATTTTAATAATTTTTGATATTTTTTTGGGTCAAAAGTCACTAGTTATAATTTTTGATATATTTAATATAATAAATAAAAAATTTTAGTAATTTTTAGATGTTTGGTAAAATTTTTTAATAAATTTTGACAATTTTTAACTTTTAACAACTTTTAATAAATTTTAATTGCTTTTAATAACTTTTGACTTGAATAATTTTTTACTTAAATAAGTTACGTAAACATGTAAAAAATGGACAAAAATTAATTTTTTGTTGGGCACTCATAAAAGTAACTTTTAATAGTTTTCAGCTTACCAAAAAACTCTCTCTTAATTAGCATATATTGACTTAAAACGTGGAAATAACAAGTTAGGGGTATTTAGAATAATAAAAAATGAGATAATTTATGAATTCATAATTCTTACAATGAAAAGAAAAATTAATAATTTTTAAAAATTTTTAATTTTTTTAACATTTTTTATTACTCCAAACGTACCCTTAATCTCTCTTCATACGGGTTGTGCAAAACAATTAATATATATATATATGCGCTTAACCTTCGTCAAATTGAGTAACAGTAGAAATATCATGTACTGATTCTACTGAACAGCTTTTCAAGGATATTGAAGTTTCTCTCAAAACCAAACAACACGGCCAAATGCTAGAAGAAATTAGAGACAGAGGAACGTGAACCACGGGAGGAAATTGTGGAGGAAGTGGGCATCTCTCTTTTTTGTACATCCAATCAAATCAATGGTTGCAAGCACAAAAGCAACGCAGATCGATGTTATGCATACGTATATGTGTATATATATATATGTATAATATCCTAGCTAGGCTTAAAGTTTCCTCCTCTTGGTTTATTTGATCTTTGAAAAAGATTGCAGGAGGAAGAATCCAAGGGAGATCAGGATTTTAGTACTTGGGAAGAATTCTTAGCAAAGAAGGAGAAAAGGGGGGGGGGGGGGCATGAAAAACAAAGAACGCACATGAAAAAGGAGAAAAGGGAAAGGAAAAGTGGGCTTGAAAGAGAGGAGAACTTGTTTGTTTTGTTTAATAGAGAGAATCTCGATCACAAATTGGTTGGTAGTTAGATGTTGGCATCAAACGGGAGGAAATGTGAGATTGGAAGAGAATCTGAAAGAGTCATCTTCATGTCTTGTTGTGCCCACCTCCATTAACTTCATTTACAGTCCCCACTACCTCCATTACGACTTACGAGCCGGGATCTAGAGGAGGTGTGATTACCCCCTAGCCTCGGGAAGTCATAATTTTAACAAAAGAAAAAATTGAATATTAAAGATTCTTGTCTTAATTTTTATTTTTAGAATTCCTACGTG
The DNA here is from genome assembly GCA_019916065.1 of Vitellaria paradoxa. Taxonomy (NCBI): domain Eukaryota; kingdom Viridiplantae; phylum Streptophyta; class Magnoliopsida; order Ericales; family Sapotaceae; genus Vitellaria; species Vitellaria paradoxa. The sequence goes on from CM034234.1 coordinate 39,096,905, forward strand.
GCCCTAGGGGTGTGAAGAAAGCCTAACAACCTAAAAATTGAACCAATTCAACCCTTTTGATTCGGATTTATATTAAAAGGTAGTCCAGATCTAGGTTAAAAAATTAACATGATATTTTCAGTTCAATTCTTAGGTTAATAGACAAAAGAATTAAATCAAACTGAAAATAATTTAACTTGTACTAACTTAAAACCAATCCAAAACATATGATATATAATTGGGTGAGTTTATTTGTACTCTACAAATAATATATTACATTTCACTTTTCTTTTTCATTAATTAAAATTACATAATTACTCATCTTTATTTTCATCTATGTTTTGTATACTTATAACATCATGAAACTTCTTGTACAAAAATTCATTCCAAAACATAATTATAATGTCATAATAAATATATTTATTTTATAATAAAAATTATTCATTTTTAAATATACAGAAAGTGCAACTTTCCCATTTTTTATTAGATATTTTAATAAGTGAGCAAGTAATTATAAATTAAATTATTTTGAAAAAATTCATTCATGCATACGAATTACCTTACTATAATAAAAATTTTTAATTTTAGATTTTTAAAAAATATTTGTTATCATAAAAAATTCAAATTCAATTTTTAAAAGAAAAATACTTATATTTTGTTTGATAAATCTCTCTGTATAGTTAAATTTAATTTATTTAGTTCATTGATTTTCTAGTTGGATATGTTTTGATAGTTTTACTTTTTTTGTACATGAATAGTGAGAAAAAATCAGAGATTTTATTTTGAATTTAGAATTTAGAATTGGTAAGAAAAATTAGTAAGAGTAAAGGACACTTAGAAATACAAATTTACAAGTAGCCTTATTTTTATGTTTGTAAGTTTTATGCAAGAAAAAAATTATTTTAAAAAATTAAAATAATGTTATTTGTATTTATATTTTTAGCAATTTATTTTAACATTTACCATTCTTACATTTTATTTCATTAAATTATTTTTAAAATATATTATTAGATTAAGAGAATTGAAATAATTATACAAAATGTTGCTAAATGACTTTTTTTTTTTTGGATATCTAAGAGTGTGTGAGCCAGTTTGCGCACACTTTGATTAATCCTTAGGGGCCTGAAGTTAACGACCGGATGACCACTGGGGAGCTAACTTATTAAAATAGGCAATTATATATAATTTTTCTCATTTGGAAATAATAGGCAATTGTATATATATTAAAAGGAGCTAACATAATATAATTAAAAGGAGCTAACATAATATCATATATAATTATATATTATTGTGAGCTTATTTACACTTCACTAATATTTTATTACACTCTACTTTATTCTTTTTTTTAAATAAAATTACAAAATTATCTTTTTTTTACTAACTACTCTTATATCTAATTTGAAATGGCACAATGCCATTGATAAAGAAAATATTTTACAAACTTGAACAAACACCTTAAGCCAAGAGAATAAAAAAATTATTTTTGAAAATTAAAATAATTTCTATATTTATATTTTTAACAATCATATAAAAATAAAATTTTAGTTTATTTTATTTTGTAGTTTAATCTAATAAAAATTAATTTCTTTCATTCTTTTAATTCACAAACTTTTATCAATTTAACTCTTGTCATCATTCTCAAGTCATTTAGTAACATAACCTTGAGAGTTAGTTCAACTAGTAAGATCTTAAGTTTACTTCCCAGTGGTCACTACTTTCAGTTTCCACAGGGTCCTAAGGAGCTAACTTTGGTATATAATTTTTCTCATTTAGAAATAAAAGGAGCTAACTTTTTTTATTTTAGTTTTTCTTTTCCTCATTTTATATAACCCCTTTTTCCTAAAATTTGATTTTCTCATTTTGTTTTGCAGCTAATGGGCGTGTTATTCACATTCTTCAAAAATATTATAAAAAAAATTATTGAAAGTAAAAAAATTCACATAGTGGTGGAAAAAGTTGGTTTTTTAGGTGGTCTCTTCTAAAAAAAAATACAAAAATTCACCCACGGATGAGAAAAAAACTGGCTCACCTAAAAAGCTAACTTTTTTTGTTCACCCAAAAAACCAGCTTTTGTAACCTGTAAGTGAATTCTGCTGCTTTTGATTTTTTTTTTTTTGGTATTTTTTAAAAAAAAATTACAAACTATCAAAAAGCTATCAAAAAAATTTTAATTTTTTAAAAAAAAGTCATATAAGATAAAATAAAACAAATTAAAATGAAAATTGCTACAGTAACTTTTTTAAAATTTTGAATAATACATACGTAAAAACTATAAAAAATTAAATTTTTTTAAAAAAAAATCATATAAGATAAAATAAAATAAACTAAAATGAAAATTGCTACAGCTACCTCAAGTGTTAAATTCTCAATCAACCGCCTAGTAAATGAAAGAGTGAGACAATTTTGTAACACAAAAATGGTACTCCATTTGACATTCATACATAAGTCTGTAAAAATTTGTAAAATTTGAAATTTCAAAACAAATGGACAAAAAATAAAAATGAGTAAAAATTGATAAATATTAATAGAATTGACAAAAATTTATATATTTTATGATACCAAACTACCTCTTATTTTCTGCAGGGAATTCCCAACGAGTCTGGAATTTACGTGGCCTAACCACAGAATATAAGTTGCCTTAATAAAACCCATATGGGATTCAATTGGTTAGACCTTCTGATTTCAAATTCATATATTATGCAATTAGGTTCCATTTCGAACCTACATATATATGCAATTGAAATTGGAACCAAAGAAAAAATAACAATAATAAATAAATAAGTAAATAAATAAAAAGAAAAAAAAGAAAGGAAAGATAAATGAAAAAAAAAATATTTTCTCACTTGTTTGGCTCTTAAGGGCATCCATAATAGCATATTTTCTCCCAAATTTGAGGGAGCTTTAATGCTCTTCCCAAAAAATTTTTATTTACTGAGAAGGGTTTCTCTTCTGCTTTATTAATTAAATAAAACTTCTTGAAAAAAGAAAATAATAAAGAAAGATTAAATAAAGAATTTTTAATATAACAAGGAATGGTTTAAAAGAGTTACGGTAGAGTCAATTGAATGAGGAAGCTGTAGAGTAGGGAGTATCTGTTAAGAATATTTTAGAAAATATATTTAGGGATACTATTGTAGATGCTTTAAGTTATGTTGGAGAAACAAAATACAAAAAAAATTAATATTCATTTTTTTAATTATTTTTTCTCTCTCTTTACTTGATTTATCTTATTTAGGAGTGGAAATGAATCCAGATTTAACCTGTTCGAATTCATTTCAAACTTTTTATTCTGAGCTCGAGATTAATTTGAACTTTTATATAAACTCAAGTTCAACTTAATAAAAAAGAATTTAAGCTCAAGCTTGACTCACAAATAACTCGATTAAACTAAAATGATAAAAATATAATAAATAAAATATTATTAAAAATGTGATAAAAATAATATTATTAAAGAATATATATTATTTTATTAAGCTAGCTCGTGATCTTTCGAGGCAAACTTTTCTACGCTTGAGTTCAAGTTTGAGTTTGAGTTTAAATGAGTCATAAAGTTTGATTCGAACTTGTTTTACTCATGATTTAAATTTGAGTCGAACTCAAATAATTCGCGAATATCTCGATTCATTTTCGTTCCTAATCTTATTATTCCCCATTTTTAAATTAAATCAGAAAAAATAAAATTTTTTTTTCAATTTTCCTTATCTTTTTTGCAAACACAAATGGAAGAGAATTATTTTATAATTTCTTTTTCACTTTCACAAGTTGCAAATAAAGGCTTCATATTGATACGAAACAAAGATGAGAATGTAATTTTGCATTTGGAGACAAACAAACAAGGGCTAGCTAGAATGCGTTCAAATGGCGGGTAATAGGCCCAAAAACACTTGAAATCACTTTCCCGTGCAGAGATCCTTCATGTCTCTCTCTGTGTTTCTTTCTCTGCACATTAAACTCAACTTGACCCCTCCATTAACTATAATGCGTAGGATTCTATATCGAAGAGAGAAGGCACAAACAAGTGGCCGCCAAAAGCATGCATTTTGCAAAGTTACGTTATAAGAAATTGAAGACAAATCCCCATTATTTAGGGATTTTTCCGATAGAGGTATCATTGAGTTTTGAACAGAGGATCAAAAATTTGAAGGACAAAATTAAGGCAAAGTAAAATAGGAAAGGGGCAGCCTCGTTGGGCATCTTCGCTCTAGAAAGGACAGATGGGATATGCATGGGTTGTAGTTCGAGAGTAGTGATGCATGACTTAAGACCACAGAACTGAGAATGAATCATGAGTTATTGTGGATTGGGGATTCGAATATGATAAATGGTGTATACAAGAGAACACACCTGGTAGGCGCGTGATCACTAAAACCCTTTATTTTTGCTCAATTGGGAAAAAAAAAAATTAAAGAATTTATAAATTTCGTTTTTAGTAGCCATCTCCTAATTATTATAACGTTTTAAAGTCAAAATTGTGACCGAAGTCAAGCCTGAAAATTGAGTTCACTACCACTTTGGTTCAAACCAGGTTGCCAAAATTTAAAAATTAAGGCCGTGAGAATATATTCTATAACATATATTTCATACATTCATTTCCTATATGTGATTTAACAAATTTTATGTTATATTTTTTCTCTTTATATAGATTGTTCTAATCTATTAAATACGGGATGTACTCTCCTTTATAAATATAAACACTAATGTATATTTTTTTCCTTTTCTCTCCCATCAATATTTTTTTTAACATGGATGAGAGCTCATGATTTTCAAGTTTTAATAGATTACGCGTCATCAAATTTTGACGAGCTCACTTTGAGCCAAACATAAATTTTTTAGCATTTTGGCGAGCTCACCACCATTGATGACTGAAACCTTGCATATACTTTTACACGCCTACAACTGTTCAATGCATTTACATACGCCTCCAATCATTCAACGTACTCCCTCGTGCATTTGATTGTTCAAAACTCTTCCATGCGCCGTCAAGGCAACGTCAGCTCACGTGCACTTATACACCCCAATACTAGACTTCCATTGCAACCTCTTCCAGCCCCTACGAATCACGCTCGGCTTTTATACTACCACTCCTCATCTCACTTCACCTTCAGCCGATTCAATCCAATTCTTAATATCCAAATTTAAGCTGATCTTTGCTATCGCTCCTTGAGTTTGCGAGGATGCTAGAACATATTCTAATATATATTTCATATATTCATTTACCATATGTGATTTAATATATTTTAAGTTATATTATTTTTCATATATAAAATATAGATTATTCTAATCTATAAATACTGGATGTAGTCTTCTTTGTAAACATGCACATTAATATATGTTCTTCCATTACTATTCTTTTCTAACAAAGGCCATTGTTGATTTTGGTTTGGCTAAATATCTAAACTCAATAAAAGTTGACTTTTTTATATGGTTTTTGAGTCCCAATTTGTTTCCAATATTTCATCTTAAGGTTTATATGTCTTTAAATTACTGTCTTATGGAATTGTAGAATTAATTATCTTCTATCTTCTATTCTCTCCCTCTATCTATAATATCCACCTTTTTTTTTTCTTTCCTCTATGGGTTGTAACTAAATTTAGCCTAGGCTAAGGTCAAGCCCATTGGTAAATGAATACATGAAATATATATTAGAATATGTTCTAACACCCTCGCAAATTTTGAGTCCCAATCTTGTTTTTTTAACACATTTTTTATTCTTCAATTCTGTATATTTTTAAATCAATTGTTTGGTTATTTTAGTACATTGAGAAAATAATTTTATTCTCTACAATTTTTTTTATTTGCAGTCGATAAGTAGAATACTTTTAGCATATTAAATGCATAGGGTGTTTCCTTTAATTTATTGTTGACGGAACGATAAATTGCATGGCATGGAAAATGCTTAGATTCCCCGCAACAAAAAATTTCAAATCTTCATTTTCTTTATTTAAAACATCCAACACTTGAGTTTTCATTCCCTCCATTCCTTATACACCCCCACTCCAACCAACTTGTTTGAAACTCCCTTCCTTGTGAATTCGACTCCAAACTTTCTGAATTCGTTACTTCTAACAACCATGCACTTAGAAAACAATCTAAAAGTATCAATAAATATAAGCCTTGGACCTCTGAACTTGAAATTTTGGGAAAAAAAGTCATTAATTCCATGTATGTTGTATTGTCACCCCAAGATATTAGTCTGCCAACTGCCCGTTGGAATCACTAAAAGGTGATGCAAGCAACACAATTACAATTTGCTAAGTTTAAGTTTCAAAATTGCATAGGATTGAACACAACTCTATGGAGAACTAACAAGGTTATCCTAATGCTCGAATGACTAAACTTATTGTAAGATTTCTAAGCCTTCCTCTTTGAGTTAATGACCTACTACTTTTAAAGCTAAACTTCTCAAAAAAATCACTTTAGAGCCAGCTTGAAACTCTATAAAATTTCACAAATTATTATACATCTCTAAATAAAATTTAAAAAATTTACGCATAATATAAATTACGAGACTGCAACTTTTACTAATTTATACAAATTTTGGATTCTAGGGAACTAACATCACTTATGAGTCGTTGGATTAAAATCGAACGGCTCACAAAAAGTAATGTTGGAAAATTTGGCATTAAATAGAAAAAGGGTGAATGAGAAATTGTATTCAAAAGAGCACCCTCGAATTGGAAAGAAAACAATAGGACTAAGTGGAAAGTGTGAAAACACTTGTCCCACATTGGAAAAGAGAAAAGAAGTTAAGTGCTTTATATATGGTTACACTCTTTAGGAGTGGTAACCAATGTTAATAATAAGCGGGGTGCAAATCCTACTCCCCGACAGAGGCTGACAAACTTCTGTTGTGTGCAAGCGCGTGACTTGCGGACACGAAAAATAAGTCTCGTGAAGAGTCTAGTTTTAGCCTATTGTTTTAATTTCCAGCGGCAATTACAGAGATAAATACTGTTGCTACAGTATTTAAAATGGCTTAATTCTAGATAGTTACAGAGAATTAGATATTGTAACAGCAGTATTTAAAATGGCTTAATTCTATAATGGTTACAAAATTATTACATATATAATTAACAGAATTAGAATTAAGTCTGCTATTATAAACTTTGAATTCAAATTTGAATTTTGAGTTATTGCAGAATTAAATTCTGTAACTGCAGCAAGTTAATTCCCAGTTTGCCCCTTCCCCATATTGCCTATATATACAGACCCTTTTTTACTTTTTGGGTTACACCTGAAAACTCTCTCTCTCATCTTATTTCTCTGCTTATTTTCTGTACATATATTCAGTGATAGTGAGTGTTCTACATTTGTTCATTGTTTGCCAAGAGTATCGAAGGGTTGTGCTAGCTTCAATATTGCCAGCCGTTGTATCCTGGGAAATAGACATTCACATAACCTCAAGCATAGGTAGATGAGACGATTCTGTTTTAAGGAAACTGTGTCCAACACAGTCCTCGGTTTCCAATTTGCCATATTCTGTTTTAATATAATTATATTTATTTACTGTTTAATATATATATATATATATATATATTGTAACAGTTTCTGGTTATTAAAAAAAAATTTCTATTACATAGATTATTTTAATAATAATTTATACTTCTACTGTTTCATCTTATTTGTTTACATTGTTTCACGAAAGCCATTTCACCTTTAATTTTAATTTAAATTTGAAATTTAATTTTAATCTCGGGTTTTTGCCAACAATCTTAAAACAGATTCGACTTAAATTAAAAAGGGAAATGGCTACTGGAAATGACGCTTTTGATATGATTGCTACAAATGAAGTCAAATGCTCTGCTTCGGTCTCTACTCTCCATTTGCCTGGACTAACTTCTACACCTATGGTTTCTGTGAACCATGGTAAGAAGCCTGAAAAGTTCAATAGATTGAACTTTAAAAGGTGGCAGCAAAAGATGCCGTTCTATCTGACCACCTTGAATCTTGTGAGATTCTTAACTGAAGAAGCTCCTAAAATGTCCGAAGAAGAAACAGATATGCCAGTCATCAATGCGGTTGAGGCTTGGAAGCATTCTGATTTCTTATGCAGGAATTATGCCATGAATGGTTTCTTATGCAGGAATTATGCCATGAATGGTTTCTTATGCAGGAATTATGCCATGAATGGTTTACATGACTCATTGCACAATATTTATTGTACAATGAAAACTGCAAATGAGCTGTGGGAATCCTTAGACCGTAAATATAAAACAGAGGATACCGGAGCAAAGAAATTTGTGGTCGGTAAATTCCTAGATTATAAGATGGTGGATTCCAAGGCTGTGATTAGTCAAGTGTAAGAAATTCAAGTAATCTTGCATGAGATTCAAGCAGAAGAAATGATTTTAAGTGAAACTTTCCAAGTGGCTGCAATTATTGAGAAGCTACCTCCCAGGTGGAAGGATTTCAAAAACTACCTCAAACACAAACGAAAGGAAATGAATTTGGAGGAACTGATTGTTAGACTTCAAATTGAAGAAGACAACAGAAGTTCTGAACGTAGAGGGTTCAACCCTGCTGCGGCTGCTAAGGCAAATGTAATGGAGCATAAGCAAGGCCCCAAAAATAAGAAAATTGTCAAACCGAAACTAGGCCCAAAAGGTGGAATTTCGAAGCTGAAGTTTCAAGGAAAATGCTTCAACTATGGCAAGATAGGTAACAGATCTGTTGACTGGAGATTTCTAAAAAAGAAACACGAGGCAAATGTGGTGAATGAAATTGCTCAAGATGTGTCAGATATAAACCTCTTTGCAGTGGTTTCTGAAGTGAACCTAGTTGGGTCTAACCCAAAGGAATGGTGGATTGACACCGGTATCACTAGGCACGTATGCTCTAACAAGGACTTGTTCACTACTCTCGAACTAGTTAATGGGGAGAAAATTTTCATGGGAAACTCTGCTACTTTTGCTGTTGAAGGCTAAGGGAAGGTGCTGCTGAAGATGACTTCCGGGAAAGAACTGACTCTGAATAATGTGTTGTATGTGCCAGAAATTCGCAAGAACTTGGTGTCTGGGTCTCTGCTGAACAAGCATGGATTTCATATGATTTTTGAGTCAGATAAAGTTCTTTTATCAAAATCTAGAATGTATGTGGGAAATGGTTATCTAACTGATGGGTTTTTTAAGCTCAATGTTATGGCTATCATTAATAAGAATAAGAAGTCTTCTGCTTATTTGCTTGAGCCTTCCAATTTGTGGCATGGTAGACTAGGACATGTTAATTTTGATACATTGCGTAGATTAATTAACTTGGATCATATACCCGCATTCCAAATTGATTTAAAACATAAATGTGAAATTTGTGTTGAGGCAAAATTAACAAGATCTTCATTTCAAACAATTGAAAGAAACACCGAACCCCTTGAATTAATTCATAGTGATGTTTGTGATTTAAAATTTGTACAAACAAGAGGTGGTAATAAATATTTTATCACTTTTGTTGATGATAGCACAAAATACTGTTATGTGTATTTGCTAAAAAGTAAGGATGAAGCTTTAGAGAAATTTGTTCTCTACAAAAATGAAGTTGAAAATCAACTTAATAAACAGATTAAAAGATTGAGAACTGATAGAGGTGGCGAGTACGAAATACCAATTGGTGAATTTTATACACAACGTGGAATTATACATGAAGTCACTGCACCTTATTCACCTCAATCAAATGGTGTTGCTGAACGTAAAAATCGCACATTGAAAGAAATGATGAATGCAATGTTACTAAGTTCAGGATTACCTCAAAATATGTGGGGTGAAGCTATTTTTTCAAGTAATTACCTTTTAAATAAAGTACCCCGAAAGAAAAAGGAAAAAACTCCTTATGAGTGATGGAAAGATAGGAGACCATCCTACAAATACTTGCGAGTGTGGGGGTGTCTTGCAAAAGTAGCTATTCCAACACCAAAGAAAATAAAAATAGGTCCTAAAACGGTGGACTGTATCTTCATTGGGTATGCACAAAATAGTAATGCTTATCGATTTCTTGTGCATGAATCTAAAATACCAGAGATGCACAAGAACATGATAATAGAATCTAGGAATGCATTGTTTTTTGAAGATGTATTTCCTTGTAAATCCAACGAGGTGTCAAATTTGTCTAAACGAACAAATGAAACTATGAATGAAGAAACTCATGATTCTGATCATGAACTAGAACCAAGGCATAGCAAAAGAGTAAGAGTGGAAAAATCATTTGGAAATGATTTTCTAACTTATTTGTTAGAAAAGGAACCACTAAGTTATTCAGAGGCTGTGAATTCTCCTAAAGGACATCTATGGAAAGAAGCAATAAAAAGTGAAGTAGATTCTATCTTACAGAATCATACTTGGGAGTTAGTGGATCTCCATTTTGGTTGTAAACCTTTAGGGCCCGATTGGATGATGCTAAAATTTAAAGGAATAAGTTTAGAGGGGGTATAAGATAAGAGGGGGTATTATTTTTAGAGGGTTGGCCCACATTGATGTGATGTTTATGGAGCGGGATAACTTTTGACTTAGTTTGGATTTTCTATAAATAAAATGGGGTGAATGATAAAAAATTAGTCAAATGACTCTTTTGCCCTTGTGGTGTCCCAAACTTGATTACCCATTAAATTAAATATTAAATTGTAAAACCCACTCCACTTAATTATTTTTGGACAATTTGAAGTTATATTATTTATTTCATTGAAAATTTTGATTTTTTATAAATTTATTTAAACAATTTTTTTAATATGTACTTTTGAATGGTTAGTTATTATTTAATTTTATTTTTAATTATATTTATTTTGACTTGCTAGCCTATCTATTATTTTTTTACTAACATTATATTTATTTTGATCAAATTAATGAGGGCTAAAAATGCCAAAATATATCCATTCTCCCCTGGATAAATTTTAGCGAGGGTAGAGGCCGCCCAAAATTTATCTGGGGTATACCGCGCAAGTGGAAATGTGATAGCCCGGGAGGGAGAAAAGAATTGTTTGCCAAAACATGCCAAAAGGTGGGACCCACCCGCATGGCCGGGCATAAAATTTGGCCCCCGGCTTTCCCCGCATCAAAGCGGGGCCTTAGGGTCCAAATGGATCTCTAAAAGGAAAATGAAAGCAGATGGCTCCATTGATAAGTATAAAGCCAGGCTTGTGATCAAATGATATAGGTAAAGAGAAGGCTTCTCCTGTAATGAGAATAAATTCCATTATGATGATACTTGCTATCACTGCTTTGCGAAACCTAGAAGTACATCAAATGGATGTAAAAATAGTTTTCCTAAAGAGACTGAAAATGGTTATGTCATTTTGTGTCTTTACGTGGATGACATACTCATTGTTGGTAGTGATTACAAAACAATTAAATCTACCAAGAATATGTTGAATTCAAAATTTGACATGAAAGACATGGGACTTGCTGATGTGATTTTAGGAACTAAAATCACAAGAACATTAGATGGTCTTATTTTGAATCAGTCACACTATGTGGACAAGATCTTTGAAAAATTCAACAAGGATGATTCCGAAATAACAAGAACACCATTAGACAATAGTGTTCATCTATCTAATAATAGAGGAGAGGGTATTTCTCAAGTAGAGTACTCTAGAGTTATTGGAAGTCTAATGTACTTAATGAGTTGTACTAGATTGGATATTACCTATACGGTTAGTAAATTGAGTAGATATATGAGCAATCCGAGTGTTGACCATTGGAAAGCAATCGTGAGAATACTTAGGTACTTACAGTACACTCGGAATTATGGTCTACATTATATCAGATACCCAACTGTTTTAGAAGAATACAGTGATGCAAATTAGATATCTGATATAAAAAATTCAAAATCTACTAGTGGATATGTATTCACATTAGCAGGTGCTGCTGTATCATGGAAATCCTGTAAACAGACTGTTATAGCCAGATCCACAATGGAGTCTGAATTCATAGATTTGGATAAATGTGGTGAAGAAGCTGAATGGCTATGCCATTTCTTAGAGGATATTCCAAAATGGGAAAAACTTGTGCCACCCATTTGTATACATTGTGATAGTCAATCTGCAATTGGAAGGGCATAGAGTAATATGTATAATGGTAAGTCTAGACAAATACGTCGTAGATATAATACCATTAGACAACTACTCTCAACTGGAATTATCTCTATTGACTACGTGAAGTCAAAGGATAATATTGCGGATCCACTAACCAAAGGGTTAAATAGAGAGTTAGTTGAAAAGTTGTCAAAGGGAATGGGACTGAAGCCTATGGGAAAATAAGCTTTATAAAGGAAACCCAACCTAATTGACTGGAGATCCTAAGATTTAAGTTCAAAAGGACAACCTAATTATAAAACTTAATAAGGTCATTGTGGGGGGGCTATCCCTCAATCCATTCCTATAATGAAACAGTGATATTGAAAGGGAAAAGGATAGCAAAGGTTTGCTTTAATGATTCTTAAGTGGAGTACGCAAATTACTCGAGATTAAGAAATCACCTATGTGAGAGAGAAGTGGGGCTGCTTCAAAGGAGAATTGTTTAGGTCTCAATTCCTTAGAAACTCTCGTAAAACCAGGTTGATGTTCATGGCCAAAACGAGCATAATCATGAGAACTGAACAAATGTTTAGATGATTCCTGTGTGCAATATATGGTTCATTTACATAAGAAAGCAGTTCATTTCAAGGACATCATGTCTACTGAACAGCTAGTAAAGTAAATATATTGTCACAAAGGAAGGTTCAAAGGGTAATTCCTACCTATCTTATGTAGGTTTCAACTATAGAACACTATCACAGATTTATATCAAAACAATTTCCATTCATATAGGGGACTGTTGGAAAATTTGGCATTAAATAGAAAAAGGGTGAATGAGAAATTGTACTCAAAAGAGCACCCTTGAATTGGAAAGAAAACAATAAGGCTAAGTGGAAAGTGTAAAAGGTTAAGTGGAAAGTGTGAAAACATTTGTCCCACATTGGAAAAGAGAAAAGAGTTAAGTGCTTTATATATGGTTACACTCTTTAGGAGTGGTAACCAATGTTAAGAATACTATGCCTCGCACGCACGCGCAGGGGGGTGCAAATCCTACGCCCTGACGGAGGCCCGACAAACTTCTGTCGTATGCAAGCGCGCAACCTGTGGACACGAAAAACGGGTCTCGCGAAGAGCCTTGTTTTAGCCTATTGTTTTAATTTCCAGCGACAATTATAGAGAATTAAAAACTATAACAGCAGTATTTAAAATGGCTTAATTCTGGATAGTTACAGAGAATTAAATACTATAATAGCAGTATTTAAAATGGCTTAATTCTGGATAGTTATAGAGAATTAAATACTATAACAGCAGTATTTAAAATGGCTTAATTCTGGATAGTTACAGAGAATTAAATACTGTAACAGCAGTATTTAAAATGGCTTAATTCTGTAACGGTTACAAAATTATTACATATATAATTAATAGAATTAGAATTAAGTCTGCTGTTATAGACTTTGAATTCAAATTTGAATTTTGAGTTCATTACAGAATTAAATTCTGTAACTGCAGCAAGTTAATTCCCAGTTTGCCCCTTCCCCACATTGCCTATATATACAGACACCTTTTTACTTTTTGGGTTACACTTGAAAACTCTCTCTCTCATCTTATTTCTCTGCTTATTTTCTGTACATATATTCAGTGATAGTGAGTGTTTTACATTTGTTCATTGTTCGCCAAGAGTATCGAAGGGTTGTGCTAGCTTTGGTACTACCAGCCGTTGTATCCTGGTAAACAGACGTTCACATAACCTCAAGCACAGGTAGAGAGGACGAATCTGTTTTAAGGAAACTGTGTCCAACACAATCATCGGTTTCCAATTTGCCATATTCTATTTTAATATAATTATATTTATTTACTGTTTAATATATATATATATATATATATATATATTGTAACGGTTTCTGGTTATTAAAAAAAAATTTCTATTACACAGATTATTTTAATGATAATTTATACTTCTACTGTTTCATCTCATTTGTTTACATTGTTTCACGAAAGCCATTTCACCTTTAATTTTAATTTAAATTTCAAATTTAATTTTAATCCTGGGTTTTTGCCAACAAGTAAGTATAAAAAATTTTAAGCAAAAATTTTTAAATTTATTTTTATTGTGAACTGTTGTTTTTATTGTGAACTGTATGATTTTGATCCAATGATTCACAAGACCGATATCACTGATTTCACCAACTTCTACACACTCCAAACACCCTCTTAATCGTTTTAACTTTGTGTCCAACCAAGCCACTGAAACCAGAGAACCATGTAGGTTCCACATTATCATTATTAGTACAAATAGTTTTTGTGCAATTAAAGGGGCCGGTTTAGTTAATTGCAAGTTGATTGTTTAATATACATGCATGATTTGTGATTTGCTTTTTGCACAAGTGCTAGTGTTTTGCTAAATAATTCCACATACACTACACAAGCATGGGGGTTGTCTTTAATTAAAAACAACTTTCTTCCATTCTTAGAAGCCTAAGAATAAGGCTAAAGGCCCATGGTTCCTCCCAGAATTTACCTAATTAAACATCTAATCTCTCATTTTAGGATAATTAGAGGCCATAAAAGCTCTGATAAAACTAGAGACCTTTTTTGGCTGTGACATATTTTCAAACACACCTTAGTGAGTAATTAATTGTGCTAAATTATTGAAGCTTTTGAATTCTCCTATATATAAAAATTAGAAAACTTAACCATCTCTATCTAGAGAGAAGTCCTGACATGGTTATTAATTAAATGGAAACCTGTTCATAGTTGTAACTGGAGTTGGTGCTTAATTTAATTAATGTTTTAAACATGGCCGGCCAACTAGAAATTAAAAATTGAGATGGGGTATTCTTAATTATAAGTTATAACATCACTTAGGTATAATATATATACACATATACATGCAGTGCGCTTGAAATATGAAAATGATGCCTTTCTGTACTTCTAATATGCTTTTCTAGGCCTGCCTGTGCTGAAGTTGCTTTCACAAGTCGGAATCATTGAATTTACATTCCGTTTAGAATGGTAATTTGATAAAATTTGATTTCATTTGGAGAGAATTCTCACTAGTTTTTATATTTGGAATTAGAATAAAATTTTACAAGCTGGATTTGATTTAATTTTATAACTTAAATTTTGAAATTTTTATATCATTTCAAATTTAACCAAAAATAATAGAGTTTGATGAGAATTTATTATTTTCTTAAGTCATTTAAGTAAGTGGATAAATTTATCCTCATATGTCATAATTATCATATTTTTTATTTCTATTAATATGGTCAGGGCCGGCTTTGGACTAAAGCCCAAGATGCCCAAGGTGCGGTTGCTTTGGGCCCACAAAAAAATTCAATTTTAAGGGCCCCTCACCAGGAACAGCACAGCTACTTCCAAGCAGCTCTTAATGTGAGAGATCAGTTGGACCAACTCCAAATTCTTCAAGGAGGTAGGTGAATTAACTTCACCCCTTTCGCCTTTTTTTTTTTGGTAATTAAAAAAAAAAGAATTCGGCTTTTCCTAATTCTTTTCATAATTTTCTAGTACCCATATGATTGACAAACAAATTTGGGGGCTTGGCAAAAATGTTAAAATAGGAATCAACTCGGATGGAGGATCTTACAGCTTAAGCAGCATCAAAGGAGCCATTAAAAGAGCAATTGGGTCCACTCTTTGGATTGAATGCAACGCTGATGCATCTGGTAACAGCCAGCTGTACTCATGGTCATGGTTTGTCACACTCACTGATGAAATCGCTCATAACAAGGTAAGGAGACTAATTTTTTTTCAAATTTTTATTTTCAGAGAAGGGGATAATAATCGAATCCTGTCATGCCATACTTTGGTTTTTGACTTCTGACAAGTTATTTTCAAATTTTTTTTTCAAATTGATGAAAATGACCAAATTTTGGTTTTTGACTAGTTAAAACTTGAAACAAATCATCATTTCATGCCTCTGTTTTTCCCCCTTAAGATTTTTAGGGCTTTTGATTGCTGACTGCCAATGCAAATTTTGTTTGAGCATGAAATTTATTATTTCTTAATTTTGTTGATTCAAAAATGTGGGGAAACATGTACATGAGGAAAATGATGGGCACGTTGATAGGCAATACTTTTCAAAAGATCAGAAAAGAGAAAAAGGATATATAGATTGTTGGATTGAGAATGGTGGGCAAATAAAATAGAGCAAAATAAAATAAATTAAGCTAATAAATTAAAGGTGGATATTGAAGCATAGGGAACAAGTATTTAAGTAAATTATGAAATCAAGTGAGGTTTTAGAAAAGAGGTTTTGCTTGGACATGTCGAAGTCTAGAAGCAAAGGGAACAAGTATTTTGTAGTGCTTGAAGTCTAGAATTAGTTTTATATTTGATTGGGATGAGTGATACGTGATTATCACTTGATTTTATATTTTTATACTAATTTTGTTTAATATTGCTTAAAGTTTGCAACTAGTTTTATATTGCTTAGGAACTGATCTCTTTAATTATTTAACGAAAGTATAGTCTTTGTTGTCTAATAATGGAAGTATTTTGGGGATTTTCAGATTTTTAATTCATCATGCCTAGAAAGTATTTGTTTGGATCTCAAAAAAGAAAAAGAAAGCAACAAGTAAAGGAATTAGTTCAATCTCAAGCGGGTTCACTCGACAAGTTTTTTGGTTGTAAGAAACAAAAAGGAAGTTCAAGTTTGGTTGAAGATTTAGAGAATGAAGAAGGGGTTGATTTGGGGAATGAACAAGAAGAAAACTTGGGTGATGATATGAATGCCAGTGCAAAGGAACCAACAGAATGTGTAAATAAGAGTGGGCATGAAGATTTGGGTGATGAGGGTAAAAATGAAAACATGGATTTTGAATGTGGACTTACGAATATTGATGACCCAAGTAGTTGGGACAAAATTGATCAAGAATTCATTGACTTGGTAGTGAAAAAAGGCCCTTTAAAATTAAGAAGAGCTGGAGATGACTTTCCAAAGGGCATAGAAGGTAGGCATTTCACTTCCTTTCACTACATTCGTCATTTATCAAACGGAGAGAAGCAAGATAGAAGGTGGCTTGTGTATTCGAGTGGTGCCAACAAAGTTTTTTGCTTTTGTTGTAAATTATTTGCACAAGGTGAAAACAAGACATTGTTGGCTACTAATGGCTTAAATAATTGGAGAAATATTGGTCAAAGACTTAAAAGTTATGAAGGTAGCAATGAACATATTGCTTGCATGATCAAGTGGTTTGAATTGGAGAGGAGATTGAAAAAGAATGAAACAATCGACAAAAGTGTGCAAGATCAAATTATGAAAGAGAAAGAGCATTGGAAATGGGTATTGGTAAGGATAATTGCTACTATGAAAGCACTTGCTAAGTTGAATTTGGCATTTCGTAGAGACAATGAGAAGATTTATCAAGAGAGGAATGGGATTTTTCTAGGCATACTTGAAATGGTGGCCGTATATGATCCCATACTGCAAGAGCATGCAAGATTCATTACCATTATCTTAGCCACAAAATTCAAAATGAAGTGATACAAATGCTTGCTGATGAGGTCAAAAGGGAAATGATTTGTCTTATCAAAGAGGCAAAATATTTTGTTGTGATACTTGATTGTACTCCAGATATAAGTCACGAAGAACAAATGTCTCTTGTAATATGATGTGTGGATGTTTCAACAAGTACACCAAAGGTGAAGGAATTCTTCTTGGAATTTTTGAAGGTGGAAGATCTAACAAGATTCAGACTTTTTATTGCACTTGAAGAGGTCTTGGTCACTCTTCAACTTGATATTGGCAATATAAGAGGACAAGGATATGACAACGGCTCCAATATGAAAGGAAAACACAAAGGTGTCCAGAAAAAGGTTCTTGACAAAAATCCTAGAGCATTTTACACACTATGTGGTTGCCATAGTCTTAACCTCGTGCTTTGTGATATGGCCAGCTCTTGTAACAAAGCTACAACTTTTTTTGGAGTTGTACAACGTATCTATTGTTTGTTTGCGGCTTCTCCCAAGCGATGGAGTATTTTGACCAAAAATGTTGGAAATCTCACTCTTAAGTCATTATCACAAACATGTTGGGAAAGTTGTGTCGAAAGTGTGAGAGCAATAAGATACAAGCTCCAGAAATTAAAGAGGCTTTACTTGAATTGAGAGATTCTGATGACAGCGTTGGTGCAAAGAGTGAAGCCGATAGTTTGGTAAGATATGAGCTTGGAGATTTTGGATTCTTGGTTAGTATGGTTATTTGGCAAACTTTGTTGTCTGCTGTTAATTCTGTGAGCAAGACCATGCAAAAAGAAGATATGCATATAGATTTTGCCATTGATCAATTGAAAGGGCTTATTACTTTTGTTAAGAAGTATAGAGTAAACGGTTTGGTGGAGGCTATAGAGGAAGCTAAGGAAATTGCATCAAAAATGGGAGTTGAGCCCGTATTTCAGGAGAAGCGTGTCATCTACTGAAAGAAACAATTTGATGAAAGTGCGAGTAAAGAGGTAATCCTATCGGTTAAAGAATCCTTTAGAGTTAACTACTTGTTGTTTGTAGTTGATAAAGCTCTAGAAGCCTTTGAGAGCCGATTCGAACAATTTAAGAAATATGAGAAAACTTCGGTTTTTTGTCTGATGTGAACAAGTTAAAGTCTATGATCGATGAATGGTTGAAGAATAGTTGCACCCAACTAGAAGATGTTTTTAAACATGAAGAAGCTTCCGATATTGATGGGATAGAGTTGTTTTCAGAATTGAGAGTTTTCAAGGAAGGTTTACCAAAAGAGGTGAGGAAACCAATTGAAGTGCTCAATCATTTGAAATTGATGGAGGATTGTTATCCCAATGTGTGGATTGCTTATAGAATACTACTGACTATTCCCATTACGGTCACGTCCAGAGAAAGAAGTTTCTCAAAGTTGAAGTTGATTAAGAACTACCTTCGCTCAACTATGTCACAAGAAAGGTTGAATGGATTATCCATCTTATCCATTGAACATGAGATAGCTGAGAAAATTAATTGTGAGGACATTGTTAGTACTTTTTCTTGGAAAACCGCAGGAAGGATGGTACTAAGATGATGCATTTGAAATGCTTGATTACTTTTTGGCTTAGTGATATATTTTTGGATTGCTTTTGTAACACTAACTATTGTATGGAATTTTATCTTATTGATCAATGTTGTTTTGCTTTGGGAAAGGTAACTTATTTATTTTATGTTCGTCTTTCAAATTCCCAAGGGGCCTCATTTTTTCGTATCGCTTTAAGCCTTCTAAAAGTCAAGACTGTCACTGAATATGATCAAATTTAGTATTTCTCTTAAATCAAATCAATTCAATTCAATTTATAAATTCAAAAATGCATTCGAGATACAAAATTTTATTTATCAAATTAATTCTTTATTTTAAAATCAAATCAATTTTAAGAAAGAAATATTTTCAAATTAAGTGTTAATGAGCATTAGGGGAATGACAATCCTTTTGTCACCAATGAAGAAAATCTAGTACACGGATAATGCTAGCAGAAGGTTTTTGAGTTCATTCCTTGACTTTGAAATTAATTACTTAATTAATAATTAACAAAATAGTCCAATATTCCTTTTGTTGGATGGCATTAATTTGTAAAACTGAAACCAAATATATCCTCTTTCACGTTGAAAAAAAATCAAAGAGTACTAGTTTGTTGTTGTTTTCCAGTGGGAAAATCAAGTAGATGCTAACTTTGGCTAAGAAAAAAAAAATATATATATATATATATATATATTTGGATAAGTCTAAGAGAAAAAATTAGACGGATAGATACAAGCAAGTGAAATGCATATATAAAAAAACCTCTATATTAGTGAAGAAAGTACAGGACTAGAAATGTCAAATGGGATGGATGAATGCTTATGGGATTAAAAATAGCTATTGGCACTACAAGAAATGACCTTATAATACGCAAGGAATTTTGTTGTGAGAAAATTATTTCCTCGCTAATAGTCCTTATTAGGTAACGAAATTGAAAATTCCTAGCGATTATATAGTAGAACACCTTCTAATAGCGATATTTAACGAGAATTATATATTTCCTTTGATTATAGTTTTGAGATTAAGTATGATTTTTTTAAGGTAGTTAAAAGTCAGAATAGGTGACAAAATTTGTATTCCTTGTTAAAAGTATCTCATATGTAACTCCACAAATTTTTGTCATTAAATGTGAGTTATAGATGAGGAAATCAATTTCTTTTCACTGCTAAAAAGTATAGGTGATCAATAATAGGTGAGGACATTTGCTTTTTTTGCGAAGAAAAAGTTACTGTTAGCGAGGAAAGGGTTCCTCGTCTATACCCCAGTCTTCCTATAGTGAGAATATTGCCATAAAAAATAGTACATTGAATTTTTGAGAGGGGAGGCCAAATTCCCATATTTAAAACTTTTAGCTACAAAATATGAGATATGATTGAATAAGTTGGAATTTCAAAAATTATCCCAAAAAAAAAAAAATGGAATTTCAAAGTAACGCATTTGATATTAAATTGTATTAAGGTATAAATAAAAGTGGTAATTTATGTAAGTAATAATATATGAAAAAAATTTTATTATTATTATCAAAATAGTAATGTCATTATTTCTTAAATGATAGAATCACTATTAAAAAAAAATGTTTCAAATAACTATTTTTTTTTTCTAAATGATTTCGAATCACTTATAATCTATCATTTTTAAATACTCAAATCCACGATAAAATTCTTATATAAACTGATAAAAATATAATTGAGCAAATTTTTTGAAAATAATTAGCACCAAATGCATTAGTTTTAAATTTATAAATACAAATATAACCTAAGATATTTACAATAATTATTGTAGCTGTGAGAGGAGGAAGCCATGATCTCCCATCGTCCCTTCCTAAGTTTGTCACCGACTGAAGTTGCATACTGCCGGACACAGTGCCTTAACGGTCAACATATATGAGGTGTATTTTTCAGTAACATTTAGTATATTTTCAAAACTATTGGCGATTTTTCTCAATTTCGATTTCTAATCGATACATAAAGACGACTGCTGCAAGAAGTATTACACCTTCAATAATAAAGTACTAATTATTTATAAAATTCTATGAATTACGTAAAAGTAAGATAATCCCAATTCGAGGGTCAAAATTTTACAAAACATTCTTAGTTGAAATATATGAATGAAAGATCTCACTAAGAACCGAATTCATGAATCTAAAAAATAGTGAAAATGCTTGACCTCTCTCAATATCTAGTCCGACTTCGTGGGATATATACTCTTGGTATTTCGTATATTTTTCTTTTGAGTGGACCTAATTATACTCTACAAATGGATTCTTCTCCAATCGGTAATTAATAATATTGTTGATCAGTATAGGTTGATATGTGAAGATTAAACCACATCATTTATATCATTAATTGCAGGGGCAGAACCAAGATTATATAATATTCTACATTGTAAGTCAAAACTCAATAAACTAATTCAGTCTCCGGGTAAATTGGAAACCCAAAGAAGGTTACCTGAGATTTGATTGTTCAGAAGATGAGTTAGACTATTTAAGGAATGAGCTGAACAAATTCTTTTTGGT
The DNA here is from genome assembly GCA_019916065.1 of Vitellaria paradoxa. Lineage (NCBI taxonomy): Eukaryota > Viridiplantae > Streptophyta > Magnoliopsida > Ericales > Sapotaceae > Vitellaria > Vitellaria paradoxa. Next base: position 39,118,427 of record CM034234.1, read on the forward strand.
TAAAAATTTACTTAGTAAATTTTTTTTTTTTTTTTTTTTAACACTGGGCTTGAGCTCACCACAACTTTCCAACTAGCCTCCGCCCCTAATTAACTATACGTACACATTTTGGATCAAGTATTTCTTTTGCAAGTCAAATACATGTCATAAAGCATACCTGCATGCATGCTAGCATCTCCTCAAAAACCACCCACTTATAAAGTCATTGCCCTTTACCTGGGAATTAATTTGCTAAAGCAGATCAAGTACAGTACTTGGTCAATTAGCAGCAGTGGGAAGTTTCTTGGATCACACCTCGTTTTTATGTACACCACCCTCGATCTATAGGGCCCGTTTGGTTTGCCATTTTTTGTTGAAAATCTCTAAAAATCTCTATAAATCTCTGTTAACTTTATATCACATCAATTTTTTTCTCTCACTGCACGCATTACGAAATCACCCCGAACCACAATTTATCTCAATTTATCTCATTTTTTCTTACTCCAAACAACCCCATAGTCTATACATATACCAAAAGTTGTTCTTTATTTAACAACTACCTAAGTCTTTATAGTTGATAACAACGGATCGATCTAATTTAGATCTTAGTAATTGTCGCAAAAGTTGTACAGGCAACTTTATGAACCGGAGATGCATGCACGCAGCTAAGAGGCTACCGAATAAATCAAACTGACTTACTCGAAACATATATAAATCAAAGCAAACATTAATCATAATTTTAAATTCTTTATATTATTAAACTCAATTAAAGTATGACAGGATAAATTAGCACTCAATAAATATATTAATCAAATCGAGTTACAACTCAAAATTGATTTGATTAGAGATTTGCTCAAGTACGACATGAAAGATAAAAGAACTGAATCTAAAACTAATTTTTTAAACTCGTTAATGTTGAAAATATGGCATTAAATGATAAATGGATAAATGAGAAATTATATTTCAAAAGAACACCCTTTAATGGGAAAGAAAATAATAATTTTAATGAAAAGTAAAAAAACACTTGTTCCACGTTGAAAGGAGACAAGGATTTGAATGTTTTATATATAGTTACACTATTTTGAAGTGGTAACTAGCTTTTAGAAGTATTATGCCTTGTGTACTTGCACAAGGGGGGGCAAATCCAATTCTCCCCTCTCATTTTGCTCTCCGCATTTACATATTTCTAGTAGTGTTATGCCTTTGTTTATCTCCAAGAGCGTTGAAGTCTTGTGCTTGCTTCATTGTAGCCAAACTTGCTTCATTATGGAAGTCTTGTGCTTGCTTCATTGTAGCCAAACATTATATTCTAGGAGACAGATGTACTTATTTCTTGTTTTAAGGAAATTGTATCTAACACAATCCTTGGTATTTTCGTTGATATAATTTGTCCTTCAATTTTTTTTATTTCATTTATTGTTATTATAAAAAATTGTAATAATGATTTATTCTTATTTATTTCTTTGTTTCAATCATTTCACTAAAGCAAATTTGAAATTTTGCTAATAGTTAATGTAATCCAAACACCTTACTGCTCGACTTGGTTTAGTTTGGAAATATTTACAATACAAAGTAACCAATGACAAATTTAGGAGAAGTCGACCCTTCAAATTAGTAAAAGTTTTTAGAAATTTAATGTAATTTTAATAAAAATTTTAAGGAAACCCCCCACCCCAACAAACAAATATTTTTTTTGAAACTCCTAATAAACTTTGTTATCAATAATTCTTCAATCTCCCCCCAGAACTAAATACATCACTGCACCAATTTTCAATATGTTGATGTTGAAAGCTCGTGGGGGGGGGGGTGAATATTACTAAAACTAGATTAATCTTTTTAGCCTACGACGATTATAGGTTCCTAATTCATGCATGGTTTAACAAAGGTTTACGTATAAAAATTGTCACATGATGACCAAAAAAGTCTTAGCTCTGGATTTAAAGCAAGTGAAATAAGATAAATTAAAACCAAAGTTCGCCAATTACAATGAAACATTCATCAACATTTAGATATGGTCCCCTCGTACTCTCTCCCTAATCGATGCCTCACATCGTTAAAACATTCCTCAAGTTTGCACTCTCCAACACCGGTCAGCCTTCTGCATTGCTTAAATTTCATTCTTTCAAGACAAAATCTCTTCTCCAAGCTCAAAAACATTTTTTCGTATATTAATAATGTCCAATGACGGAGATTGGGTTTGTTTTCGGATGTTTTGTAGCCAAAATGTGGGGCAAAAGGTTGTCCAAGAATAGGGTTTCATGTGCCTCTGTTTTGTCTGTGCAAAAAAGAAGCACCTACAACTTGCCGAGAGGTGGCGTCATTATCAACCAACCAAAAAAAAAAAAAAAAAGGTGGCATCATTATCGCTACTATTTCTTTTTTTTTTTTAATTTATTTTAATTGCCATTCAGAATATAGTTTTGATTAATTTACTTCTACTAGCCCCGTTTAATAATGTTTTTGCTTTCTATTTTTCTATTTATGTTTTCAAAATTTTGTAAGCTAGTAACAGAAACATGTTTGTTAAATCTGTTTACGTTTTTTTGTTTCCAAAAAAATGAAAACTTAAACAGAAAAACGTAAATAGAAAAAAAGTATTTTCACTCTGTTTTCTTTCTTTGTTGCAAATATTTTGTCAATTCTAATACTTTATCCATTTTTGTTATATCATATTAAAATAAATTATTTTATTCAAATATTTTATTAAACTAAAATGATTTTTAATAAATAATATAATTAAATTAAATTAATTAAATTAATGTGTAATATCTATTATAAATTTATTTCTAATAAATAATTAAATTAGTTAATTTAATTAATAAGAAATATATATTATTAAATTATTTTTATTAAATAATAAAATAAAATATATTAATTTAATTTAATAAATAATTTAATTAATATAATATATTTTATTATATTATTTTTAATAAAAAATTATAATTAAATTATTTAATTTAATTTAATAATTAATTTAAATAATATTAAATATATTTTATTAAATTATTTTTAATAAATATCATAATTAAATTATTTAAATTTTTTTGAAATATATTTTATTCAATTATTTTTAGTAAATAATATAATTATATTATAATTAATGTATTTTATATTTACTGGATTAAATGATATAATATTTATATTTTATTTAATTATTTTTAATAAATAATATAATTAAATTAAATTAATATAAAATATATTTATTAAATTAAATTAATTTTAAGAAAACTAATAAAATTAAATATTTTATAAAAATAAAAAATTAGTAATTGTAAACAAAATTGTATTTCCAAACGCAGTTTCAGTTTTCATTTCAGAAAATGAAAGTGAAAACATAAAACAAAAAACATAAAACATAAACATATAAACGTAAATAAAAAAATGACAGCATTATCAAATGGCCCTTTAGTAATTTGCTTTCACATGCGCGGTGACATTTCAGAATATAGATAAAAGAAAGATATATGGGATTACTTACCCAAAAAAAAAAAAAAAAAAGATATATGGGATTGTTTCTCACAATATAAGGGTGGAAATAATGAATTAGTTTGTCAAAGAATTGAAGTAGTCAATATTTGAAATTTATTTTGTTCATTGAGCATGCATTAATTAATTTTATTTTTATTTAAAATGGGTTAGAATCAAACTAAAAATGGAACATATATGATAAGACTCATTTTTCAGTGATCTATTTACTTGGGCCTATAAGTATAATGAGATTGGACGATGAAATATGAATCAATAGTTAAGCTCACCGTAAGCCTTTTATGAGAGGTTAAGGTTTTACCTTTATATATAATGGTTATATCCTTTCTCTTCATAATATACAAATAGTTATGTCTTCTCTCTTCATAATATATAGACAATTATGTCCTTTCTTATAATATACAAGTAGTTAATGTCTTGTCACTTCATAATACACAAACAATTCTTTCCATTGATAACTATTATAGAGTTTTGTGACAAAGGGAAAAATCAAACCTTAAAAAACCTAAATCAAGTTTTCTAGTTTCAAAGATGGTGCAATGATAACTTGAAGTCAAGTCATGGAGCCAACAACCGTATGTTTTTTGTATTAATTAATTTATTCTATTAATGTTTTTATATCCTCATACGCATATTTATTATGCTCACTGCAAGAGCAATGAGAGGATTAAAGACATATGATTTACTTAATTGTGATTTCATGAACCGGTCAATGCATTATAAATTAAGAAACAACGCTTAAAAACAATATAAAAATGTATTTGGTTTAAATTGTTTTCCAGTATAAAAAAATGTATGCTTAATTAAAGGTAAATTAATTTTTTTAATTATCATTTCCAAAATTTAGCACTTCCATGCACCTCTTTTGTGTATATATACGGAGTTTCTTAACTAGTTTTAAATATGGAAAAAATTATCTTCTTTCTTCCCTGTTTTCTCTGTTTTTGAGTTTGAGCAAAAAGTCAAAATTGTGTCTTGTTGTCGACTTTCTTCCTTGCAAAGAAAGCCGAATCAGAAGTGTCATTTTGCGCTGTTTTATTCTGGAGACGGCGTGGTGTTGTTAAACTGCTTGCACATTCTGGGCAGAGCCGCAAAACGTCTTAAAAAGAGCTACTTAATCTGCGACTCAACCCAAAAACGCACACAGCAACCAGTTTAGTAATCTGTTATTTACATAAATAATGAGGTACGGTGTTCTTGTTTTCCGACTTGGTTTCAACACTAGCTATACCTACCTTTCTTTTTTGGGGTCAATAGTAGCAATACAGTTCATCCAACGATAAACCTAATCCCCTCTAGGGGGCTCAAGGGCCAAGAATGACATGAAGTAACAACCGTGCATGAGTCACACTTTGAACCCTTAATTCAGGTAGGTCGCATGTTTGAACTTTGCAAGGATTCTCCATTTCTCCTTCCCATGACTTAGGGTCACTCACACATGTTTTGGACTGAATTTGCCAGTTCATAGGTCTTGTAACGTGGTTCACCAACTTTAAATTTACTTTCTAACACGGGTCCAATGTGAACTGCCTACTACTAGAATATATTATATTATTGTATAATTTACTTACCAATATTAGTTTACCATATATATGTAATTAGCATATTTTAAAATATTTTTCTTACTTAAGTTATTTTAACCTCGTTATATTTTTCTTTTGTAATTCATAAAATATCAATATATACATTCATCCATTTTCTCTCCCATTATTATTCTTCTTTTTTAGCACCTACTATTTTGACCAAAAAAAAAAGTGAATGATTTGAAGTACCTCATTGCCACTTGAAATGGAGTAGGTACATCAAGATGTATAGGTCCCTCCCCATAGTAGGGCGTTTTCAAAACACTAAGGTGCTATTTAGTTTACTTTTCTATTTCTGTTTTTTATTTTATATGTTTTATATTTTAAAAATCTCAAAATAAGGAAACAAAAAATACTTTATTTTTTTTATTTTGAGATTTTTCTTGTTTTTGGTTGAAAACGTGTAAAATGATTTTTTGTCATTTTTTATTTCATATGTAAACTTAGTCTTTGTCTTCTAAAATAAATTTTGAAAACACAAATGACCAAATACATTTTAGTTATTTTTCTTATTTTAAAAAGTATAAAATGATAAATGTGCTCAAAATAGAAAATAAAAAATAAAATAAAAAATAAAAATAGAAAAATAAACCAAATGATGCCCAACTCATCAAACTATTTAGCTTGGCTAACAAACAAAATCTATCACGGGCATGATTTTTTTAGCTACAAAATTGCATTCCCACCAACTTGATAGTGACGGTGGGGCTAGAATTGCTAAGTGTGAGGAGACATATTGATACCCCACATCCCCATGATAAAAGCACACCCAAAGCCATCATTAAAGGCACAAACCAAAGGAAAGAAAAAGCAAAACTCATGATTAAACCTCCCACGCTGATCTTGTTTTGTTAATGAAACTACCAATACCATATCACGTTTATTAGCTGTGAATAAAACAAGAGCTTATGTTAAAGGAATTGTGACGTTGGGCTTGTGGGAAAAATTTTGATCCATTGGTCAAATTAATGCATACAACATACTTGTTCTTGGGTCTATTCCAACATTTTAGTCTCTTTCCACTGCTGTCTAGGATATTTGATTTACTTATTTAGGTGGGGGTCTATCTGACATGAGCAAATGTAGCATTTTATTGAAGCCTGACAAGTCGCCTGTGGGTTGTGAAAGTTTCCGATGCATGTCATTGAAATAAAGGCTCCGAATATTTGGCCAAGGGGTTGTCCTCTCTGGGCTCCAGTCTTCCATAAATTAAGACTTGCAGGGAGAGAAGCTGACAGCCTAGGCGTTCCAGTGATGGGTTGGATGTAATGGCACAGATTCGTGTGAAAAATTGCATGGCTTCAAAGAGAAAGGTGGGTCTTTTTGAGTTTGTTCAGAGAAACCTTTCAAAAGCACCAGTTTAATTGAGAAAGAAAATTCACTGTACAACTGAGCCTTCCAAATCCTTGGTTGGTTTGTTTTTTCCATCTTTGAATCTTTGGCGAGGCTTTAGGTATGGTTTTGATAATGGGTTGTCTTGGAGTTGTGAAGAAATGGCTCAAGTAGAAGAAATAGTGAATATAAATTTAATGTTTTCTGCCGTTCGGAGGATCTGTTTTCTCATGCAAATTGGAGGGAAAGTGCCATGTGGTGAGCTCAGGGGTCTGCACATGGCTTCTCTTATTTTCAAGCTTTGAGGCTGTAAACAAATACAGGGGAGACCAGGGTTTTGGGGTTTTCAAGGGAATCAGATGCAGACGAAGACCAGCTGATAGGTGTTAGATAACAAAAACAAAAGCCAAGTTTTTTAGGACCAGCGGAGGATTGGGAACTGTGATGCGGGGAAATCACCTAGCAATTTAGTTTCAGTGCAATTCCACTTATTCTAGCATTCCCTTACATTTTCTCTCTTTTCTCAACTTGTTCTCTCTTTGCAAACAAAGTCTGCTCCCCCAAATTTCTAAGCAGAGCCACAGCTTAGATTCACACTGGGTTTTTCCCTCTTCCTCCTGTTCATTCCTTTTTCATTCATATTTATAAATACAGATCTTCAGAGTCTGTATTATCTGTTTGTGTGCTAGTTATCCGTTTGTTCATCCACTTCACCTAATCTGAACTTTAGATTTACTTTTGCTCTAGCTGTCCAGTAATTTAAAGCCATTTTTGTTCATTAATTTCCTTGTAATCATTGCTCTCACTTGCATTTCTTTCAACCCAATAAAGATCCCCCTCTCCCTTCTTTCTTTTTCTGATTTCTTTTTTCCCTTCTTGCTTTTTCCATATTTCACAATCCATGAATCTGAAAGACAAATTTAAGGGTCAAATGGCTTGCTCATTGAGCTGTTTCTTCAGAAGCCCACTTCTATGGATTGCTGCTCTTGTCCCAATTTTAATCCATGCTGGTTTTTTAGGTTGTGGGTTCTTTCCTCTACTCTTCACAACTCTATTTTTTATCTTATCTTCTATCTTCTTTTTCTCTTCAAAGCACAAACCAGTCCCTGTGGAATCATCAGTGAAAGAGGACGATCTCACATCTGATCAGGTGGAGGAAGCGGTATCAGAAGCGCTGCAGCTTCAAAGTGAGACCAAGACTGTCACACAACAGGAGGAAACAGCACACGAAGGTGAAATGGGTCAGACTGATCAGACTAATAGCTCCATGGTAGGATCAATATTGGATTCATTTTCAGAAAGTGAGAGCATTGATCAGTCATCTACGACTGATCAAGACTCCGAAATCGACTGGCCTTATGCTGGCAATTTAGGCCACAGCCCAGATTGCTCCGACGATTCGATCTCCGATGAGGAAAGCCTCATTGAAATTGCCCTCCCAAGTGGTCACTATGTTGATCCTAAGAAAGAAGAGCCAAAGCCTAATTCAAACCAGAGATTTCCAGATTATTTCTTGAAGCAACACGGTCTAATGGAGCTCTTGGCAGAGGTTAATGACATGAATGAGGAAGACAATTTGATTGAGATTGACATTTCCATGGGCTCCATCAAGTGTTCAAGGTTTGAGATTGAAGCATGATCATGAATTACAAACTATATATATATATATATATTAGTTTAAGTTTTTTGATCCTTTGTGGATTTGGTGTTAACTAATATTAGGGTTTTGAAGTTTAGGGTATTTGGACCTTTATGTGGACAACTTTGTTGATACAGGGCAGTCAAACTGTGAAGTTCATTTCTTTGGCTCTTTTATTGACTTGCCCTAATTCAAACATTGGATACCCTTTGAAGCACTTGTGCTATGCGCCTTTACTTTCTCTTAATGCATATTAAAAAATGTTAAAAGGCTTTGAAGGCCATGGCCAAATGAATGGAATTCCACTTTCATTTCCTTATCTTTCCTTTTTGCTCCCATTTGGCATCATTCACTATTATGATAAGATCCATTCTGTTCCAAAAATTACTATGATTAAAGTTTGAAACTTAAGCTAATTAGTCAAAAAGTATATATATCGCTCTCCCTGGTATCTTTTTTTTTTTAATCTCCTAGTCATTGATTTAGGCACTGTTTAGAAAGAGTAACCATTAGCATGTACTAATGACTATTTTAACAGTAGTTGAACTTTTTTACATTCTTATATTTTAATTTTTTTTTTAACTTTCGAGGGTAAAAATGTCACTTTACCCTTACAAGTTAGCAACCTAAAACAAAGTAATTTTTTTTCTTCCCAAACACAAAATTAGTTAACTTTTTTAACTAACTATTAGCCTAACTTTTTTTTAACTACCATTAACACATGCTAATTTTTTCAAACGGTACCTAGTGAACTTGTGTTTTCATGGTCAAAATATTCATGGTGCATTTTTATAGTCTTATTAATTTCCATGGCTATGCATTTAGAAAAGAAAAAGGTATCAAAATATATTTCAAATCGAAGTCATGTAATCTTTCTCTCTTGACTGCAAATCGCATTCTAATCCTGAAATTCAAATATGAATTATAGTCAAATCTATGAATTAATCTCGTCAAATCTTCGAATTTGAAACAATTTCATTTTTTTTTATTTATACATAATATTGTAGTGGTTTAAAAGATACTGCATCATTACCACGATTTCGCTGCGTAATTTAGTTGAATCAAATTCATATGTGAAAATTTTAAAGATGTATATTTATGCAAAGTGTTTTAACACAAAACATATCTAAAATATATATTTAAATATTTTTAGTCATGAAGGATTCAACTTTAAGCATAACGGAAGTAAAGAACTACACACATAAACCAAAAAGAAAAACAAAACACAAATTTATCTTTGTTCAGCACCAACTTCCTTCCATCTATGACCAGGAGAGAATAAATTTCACCATTACCATGGAAGAAAACAAACTTGACTCCTTTCTCTCAAGAAACATTCGTTTACAAGAATAATCCACAAGAAACCTTCTTCATTAGCAAAAATCACCCTATAGGAAATTTTGGACAAAAAACCTTTTATTAGACAAACCTCACACGAAACTCCGGGTCAAAGTCATTACTAGAATTCCTACAAGTTTCTTATTTATAGGTAAACTTTAAAAATCCTCATATAATTAGAAAACTTGTATATATATTTGAAATTGAGTGGACCTAGGACAACATACATAATCTAATTACATGTAAAAATCCTGATTTGATTGGAATTATAGAGTATAAGATACACATCCTGACGATCTCCATCTTATCTTAAATTCTACAGACCATCATAAATATAACAAATTTCGATATTGTCATGCCCCAGAACAATATGTCCAGGATGGATAGTGGAGAATATAAAGCCTAAATTAATACAAAATCTAATCTAAAATCAAGTCACATTAGCGAATTATGACCATCGACTACAATCCAATTCAAACCTACATATTATAGTTATAACTATTCAAAACACCAACATAAATTTGCCTCCCATTCCAGTATAGATACAATAATAGATATAAAGGGTGAGTTTGGAGGGAGATAAATTGAGAGTTCGTAATGCATGTAAAGAAAGAAAAAAGTTGATGTGATATAAAGTTAATAGAGATTTATAGAATTTTTTGGAGTTTGTTTGCAAATCAAACGGAGTCAAAATAAATTAATTGTCATTTGGGCAATGAGCAAATAAAAGCCTCTTTTACCATGACTTATCAAGCATGGTGAATAAAATATGTCTAGTAATGAGTCACATATAACATATCAATATAAGATAATGATATAATTACTAAGTCTCAATCGATCTACAACTTAGGTCATCAAATAAACATACGAGTAAAAAGGACACTTGATGCAGAGGTCCAACTGATAGGCAAAACTTAGGGTGACTACTCCAACTTATGAGGGGTGACCTGAAAGATGATATGGGTGAGCTTCAAAATTCAATAGGTAGAATTATGTGTATGTATATACAAATGTACAAATTATATTATATAATATAATAATAGCAAAGGTTAATAGAAATTGAAATATAAATGTAGATGCAAATGTTATGCGATGCAATTTCTATCCTCTAACCATCTTCGAAAATATTATGAGACAACTCAATAGGTGACACTTAACTAAGCATGTGAGATCACTAACCATACCATTTCATAGCTTAATTCATACTAAACAATATCAATCGAATGAATGAACCTTAATTGTAATGAATATTATATGCTTAATCTTTTTATAACAATATAATCTCAACAATATATGTTCATTATTTTAAGAACGTATTAAAAAAGATAACAATAATCATAACGAAATGTACTGAGTTGGGATTATGATTAATAACTAAGCATCTAAGGCTAAGGAGAATGATTTTCAAAATATAATTTAAAGAATAAAAAAATTAAAAGATATCTAAGGCTTGTTCAAACGGAAAAATATAGGGAGCTTCTCTACTCCTCTCAAGTTAAGTCGTTTCAATAACAAAAATACATGAACATAGAAAAAAAAAAAAAAACAATGGCTCACGAAACAACATTTATAAAGCCTTAATAGATGAATATCAAGTATCAATCAATCACATATAGGTATAAATGTAAACAAAATCCAACTCATGTGCATATGTATATGTATATATATATAACAACACATATATCTCCATAATCCAAATCAAAGTATGAAATTCACTAAAATCATACAACTAGTTAACACTAAAAGGGTGTTTCACTTACCTTAAATCTGAAGAGAACGAGATAAATGAAGAAACTACCACTTGAGACAATAAAAATTGGAGGCAAAAATTTTCTCTCATGGTCACAATCACGTCACATCTAGTGCATAGAAATGATCGATGCATGAAAAAGATCAAAACCCTATAAGATTTATTGCACATAAATGATCGATGTATGAAAAATATCAAAACCCCTACATCATCTATTGCATAGAAATGATCGATGCATAAGAAAGAGCAAAACCCCTACTCTCTCTCCCCCTGCCTCCTCTTATCTTTGTTTAGTAAATCAAACGAAGAAATAAGATAAAGGAAAGGAAAAAAAAAAATAAAGAAAACTATAGTAAACTAAATGAAAAAGAAAAGAAGATAAAGTAAAGGGAGAAAAAAAAAAAGAAAAAAAAAAACAAAGAAAACTAGGCATGAGCTCTTTTGATCCAACTTGACCTAAGAAAAAATAAATAAAATAGCTCACTTGTAACGATCCACATCCATATAGTACAATATTGTCCGCTTTGGGCTTGGTAAGCGACTTCCCAGGAGGTCACCCAACCTAGTACTGCTCCCACTGGAGCACGCTTAATCCTGGAGTTCCCGTTGAACTCAGTGCCCTCACGGCTTTAAAACGCGTTGTTCTTATATGGATATCGAATATTACATATATGCTACTTCCTTTCACTACCCAGGCGATGTGGGTTGGGAGGCATTGCTTCTCTGCTTCACCTCCCGCTTCACTCTCCCGCAGGTAGAGTCTCTCACGGGCAGGTCCCTCACAGTCCTTCACAATCCTCCCCCTTACAGGGCACGCGTCCCCACGTAGCCTCCTGCTTCACTCTTTTGTAACGACTCACATCCATATAGTACAATATTGTCCGCTTTGGGCTTGGTAAGCGACTTCCCAGGAGGTCACCCATCCTAGTACTGCTCCCACTGGAGCACGCTTAACCCTGGAGTTCCCGTTGAACCCAGTGCCCTCACGGCTTTAAAACGCGTTGTTCTTATATGGATATCGAATATTACATATATACTACTTCCTTTCACTACCCAGGCGATGTGGGATGGGAGGCATTGCTTCTTTGCTTCACCTCTTGCTTCACTCTCCCGCAGGTAGAGTCTCTCACGGGCAGGTCCCTCACAGTCCTTCACAATCCTCTCCCTTACAGGGCACGCGTCCCCGCGTAGCCTCCTGCTTCACTCTCCCCTCACAGTCCTTCACAATCCTCCCCCTTACAGGGCACGCGTCCCCACGTAGCCTCCTGCTTTACTCTTTTGTAACGACCCACATCCATATAGTACAATATTATCCGCTTTGGGCTTGGTAAGCGACTTCCCAGGAGGTCACCCATCCTAGTACTGCTCCCACTGGAGCACGCTTAACTCTAGAGTTCCCGTTGAACCCAGTGCTCTCATGGCTTTAAAACGCGTTGTTCTTATATGGATATCGAATATTACATATATGCTACTTCCTTTCACTACCCAGGCGATGTGGGATGGGAGGCATTGCTTCTCTACTTCACCTCCCGCTTCACTCTCCCGCAGGTAGAGTCTCTCACGGGCAGGTCCCTCACAGTCCTTCACAATCCTCCCCCTTACAGGGCACGCGTCCCCGCGTAACCTCCTGCTTTACTCTCCCGCAGGCAGAGTCCCTCACAGGTAGGTCCCCTACACGTGAGGCCCACGCGTGATTCCACACTTCCGGCTGGGCATTGGCTCTGATACCATTTGTAACGACCCACATCCATATAGTACAATATTGTCCGCTTTGGGCTTGGTAAGCGACTTCCCTGGAGGTCACCCATCCTAGTACTGCTCCCACTGGAGCACGCTTAACCCTGGAGTTCCCGTTGAACCCAGTGCCCTCACGGCTTTAAAACGCATTGTTCTTGTATGGATATCGAATATTACATATATGCTACTTCATTTCACTACCCAGGCGATGTGGGATGGGAGGCATTGCTTCTCTGCTTCACCTCCCGCTTCACTCTCCCGCAGGTAAAGTCTCTCATGGGCAGGTCCCTCACAGTTCTTCACTAATTCAGGATCACATCTCAAGGTCAAGAAAAGAAATTTTAAATGGTCCAAAACTCTATAAATTGTTAAAGTATCTAAAAAACAATTGGGTGTTCCGACCATAAACAAATCCTAAAGTGAAATAGATTCATTTTTATCCTGGATGCGTATCATTTTTCAACCATCTCAATCCTCTAGCAAAACATCTTTGTGAACATCTTGTGACTGCTTATTTCTCTAACCAGGTTCTTCAAATTTCACATATGCATTTGCATGTAGCCTCTGCATGTATCTGTGCCAAATCGATGTGATCTTTTACAATAACTATATATCATGTTACCCCATATACTACACTATATGTTACCTCTCTAACAATAGATCTATTTATCAATTGCAATCCTGCACGAGTCATCAATTGTTCCTCAAATCAGATAATCGTACCTCTGATAAGCTTTATTTGCAACTAAAGCACAATTATTTTATAATGATCAATTTTTAATCATTAATTTGTATTTTTTTTCCTCAACCTCTTCTCTTTTCCTTGCTTATAATCAACCAAGCTCTAATTCTACTTATTGGGGAAGCGACAGAGCAACAGAAGCAAACAATTGCACACATAAGCCAAAGAGAAAAATAACACACATAGATTTATTGTGATTCCGCACTAGTTTCCTTACACATGACCTAGAGAGAACAAATTTCACTTTAACTATAGAAGAGAATAAACCCCCTCCTTTCTCTCCACAAACATTTATCCATGAAAATAATTCACAAGAAATCTTCTTTTATGAGTAAACATCAGCCCATAGGATGCTGGCAAAGGACGCTCTATGAGACAAATATTTAAGGAAACATTGGACCAAAACCATCTTAGAATTCCTACAATAAGTTATTTATTTATAGGAAAACTTTAGAAATCTAAATCCACATACAATTAAGAAACACATATATGTATTGGAAACCCAGTGGTCCAAAGACTTTATACTCAACCCAAATACATGCGAAAAATCATAATTTGCACAAAACTACAAAACACAACACATATATTCTAATAGCTTTACGTTTTTCAAAAATTAAGAGTCTATTTAGTATAATTATTTTGGGCTTGTTTTCTATTTTACGCTTTTGAAAATAAGAGAAACAGCACAAAATTCGTTTGATTAATTGTGTTTTCAAAAATTGTTCTAAAAAAATAAAAAATGAATTTACATCATGTAAAATAAAAAATGACTTTAGGTCGTTTTGGGTGTTTTCATCCAAAACGTGAAAAACTTTCAACTTGAGGTTAAAATCTTGAACGTTGTTAGAAGCAGTAGCCCGTGGGATTCTGTTCACCTTTCCATCTTTGACTAATGATCAGACATGCTCAAGCTGACATGGTGCCAAACTCAATCTAACCTTTGATTGGTTAACTATAGTAAGCTCTTTATTATCCTTTGACAAACATTTTTTGCTATTACTCAATTCATGATTTTGAAAACATTTACGCCTCTTTTGGTTAATAAAATTTTGCCAAATTTTGATAATTTTTGTCCAAAATATAATTAGACAATAGTCCTCAATCTATCATTTTACATTTTTCAAAATGTCTTTAATATGTCACATATGTTTTTTTTAAATCTAAAAAAAATTACAAGATTAAGTAAATTAAAAATATCTGCATTTAAATGAATATAAAATGTACATGTTAATTGGTAATATTTCAACATGAAATAGTTGTGATTAACTTGTATAATCAAATTCATTCAGAGAATATTATCTAAAAATTCCAAACCAAATGCATTTTTCATTTGTCATTTTGAGAAACAGTTTTTCAAAATGTCAATAATCCAAATGCATTTTTAGTATTCTGAAAACTGAATCTCAAAACAGAAAATAGAAAATGAAAAACAAAAATAAAAAAAATAGAAATACAAATCAAATGCCACCAAATATTCTCATACTTTCGCTTTCGCTCTCACTCTACGTTCAAATTATATGACTTGGTTTTAAATTAAATGATCTAACATTTCTGATCTTAAAACGTGAAAATATTTTTTTTGGATAATCTCAAATTTTTTATTATTGTAGTTTTCAAAAAATAAAATTAAAAACAAAATTACAAACAGCAGTTTCACAAAATAGAATCAGAAAATTGAAACTAAAACCATAGGTAGTCAATGCTCAGTACTCGTCAATAAGTAGGTATACTTAAATATTTTATATTATTTCTACTTGACTACTAATCTTTGCAACTACAAGAAATCAGGTTTTTGGTTACAAAACTTTTAGCAAGTAGACAAATTTTGTCACTAAATTAACCATAGAACTTATTTCTTTGCCTATTATACACTTTTAATGAAAAAATTTGTTTGTCGCAAAAAGTAAAAGCGCATAATTCTACTAGTGGTGCCAATTATGATGGGAAAATTGGTGCCAATGTTAAGTGACATTTTAGTGAGGGAATGTTAAGTGACATTTTAGTAAGTGAAAATTGGTGCCAATGTTGTTAGGAACAAAATATTTAGTCGCTAAATTTTACTTTCAATACAATATTTATATATATATATATATATAAATTCAAAGTCTGTTTCCAAGTTTTTGTCTTGAAAATTCTAACCTTTCTAAGCGCACTTAATAGGTTGATGATTGCTAATTATTGTTTCACTTCGTTTCGCATGCGGCAGGTTATAAAATATTCTAGACCATTTTTCAACTATTTTTAATTACTTTTTTTTATTTCTTAGTCTAAAAGTTGATATAAAAAGGGTCGGTTCGGTGTTGGACCCTTGTGACTACTTATTATAAAGGCCAAACAGTAGCTTTCTAGTGGAAAGGCTCCTACTATCATGTGATGTAAATGGCTTCTTTTGCTTTATTCCTTTCCTCAATACATACAATTGGTGTGAACAAAAAAGGCAGATGACAACTAGTAACCTTTTTTTCCCTCTATAATGGGTGGTCTCTCCAGTGTAGAAAATTGTCAAAGGTTTCTTTCCAACTTCCATTTACTCTAGTCTTGTAAACATGTCATGCAGTGGGGGTGTAGGTGCAAAAGTTTGAGAATGTCAATATTTTAAATATAAAATTAAAAATCTTATCAAAATGTTTATTAAAAATATTTAAATATATTTATTAAGTTAAATTTTCGAAATTAAAACATAAGACTGAGAATTTATCAGAATGTTTATTAAAAATATTTAGATATATATTTTGGATATATTTTGTGTAAAATAACATTGGACATGAAATAGATCTTTAATTTTTTTTTGGGGTATATGAATATAATTCAGTCACATTATTTTATATATGGGGTACAATAATTCTATATATACTTATCTTTACAATATCATCTTAAAATAATTCGCCACCATCCCTAAATATTTTATGTCCTAGTCATGTTAATAATTGGATATATTTTAAATTATCATAGCATTAAACATGAAAAAAATAAATTTATTTTAAATTTATAAATTTAATCAAAATTCCATCTAAATTTGCGAATTTAAGGACTGCTTTGATAACATTTATTTATATATTTTATGTTTATTTCCTATTTTAATTCTTTTAGTTGTCATTTTCTTCTACTAAAACAAAAACAAAAAACAAATTTAATAATGTAATTTCCTTTTTAATAATTAATTTTATCTTAATAAGATATTTGTTTTTATTCATTTATTTTTATAAATTAATTTGATTTAATAAACTATATTACGTTTAATTTAATCGGATGTTTTTAAGGAATTTAATTTTATAAAATATTTATTTTTATATAATAATTAATTTTAATAAATTATATTAATAAAGAACATGATTTAATAATAAATTTTTATTTAGTTATTAAACATTAATTTAGTTTAATAAAATAAATCATTTTAATAACAATCAATTTTAATAAAATAAATTATTTTAAAATGTAATCATTATCTATTAAAAATAATTTTAATTTAATAAATGAATTATTTTAATAATAAATTATTTATTTTAATTATTGTAATATATATTTTAGTAAGTGCCTTAGGGCACTATTAACAAATACCATAATTTATTGTGTCTTTCTATTATACAAAAATTATATTAATAAAAATAAAAATTTATAATTATATCTAAAAACAAAAAGTTTTATGATAAATTATTTTTGACAAAACATTAACATCATTAAATTAAAATTTTAATATATATTAATAATTTTAATATATATATGCACACATATGTAAGAATGTTCATAAATATTCATACAATTATAGAAATATAAAACAATATTATTTTAAGTAAATCATTATGTTCATATTTTTATGTACATATTTTATTAAACTTTATTTTTATATAATACTTATAAGACCAACTAAACTCCGATTGAATTAGTGTATTTGCTAGTTCAACCATTAGTTTAGTTTTGATAACTATGCATAATACTGAAGATATCCAAAATGCAGCTAATTTTTCCATTTTTGTAAATTGTGGAAACTAAAAATTCATCAATTAGTTTTGATAGGGCATGCTCGATCGAGTAAGGTTATCCCAACGATCGATCCAATGAACCGAGTCAAATGAGTGATGTGGACCCCGATCGTGATCGAACGATTGATTGTATTAAAGACAAGATAGCTTATATCACAATCACGTGTATAACCATCCTCTAACATATTTCGTAATATGCACCTATAAAAGTGCTGCCTACCTCTTAATGGTTTTGATAACTAATTGAGAGAATTAGCTTTGAGATCTACAATACAGGTGACATAATCTGATTGGAGAGAAGCATGACCGTATGAAGCTCATACACATCTTGTCCATGCAGGTTTCGCACTTCTATATATATATACACCACCTTCTCAAGTACAAAGGTACGCAACACTCTTGTCTTGCTAAAACTCTACCAAAAGACTTTTTCAACTTTCTTGCTAACTTGAGTATCGGATATTCTTTGATAAGCACCACACCAGTGTGCTAGATAGTTTCCCGAGCTTGGATTGAATCTTTAGAAGGATACGAAGTTATTGAGTTATTAGTTGGCACCATTTGTGAGAACGATTTTCTCGTAGTTTTTATGGTCCAAACTAAGTTCGGCACAAACACTTAACCCCAGTCACAACTAATAGAGTTAATGGAGAATCAAAATGACAATAGAATTAACACTGTTGAGAACCAGATGGGAGAGATGATGGTGGTCATGCAAACTCTAGTGGCCTAAAATTGAGTACTGCTTCAGCGAAAGAATGCTGCCCCTGTTCACGTTCCACCTTTTCTAGTGGATCCCCCTCTTAATGGAGCACATAACGGGGGAATAGTTGAAGTGAATGGCAGAGGAAATAGAGACAAACAAGGGGTAAATGTAACTGGTGTCTTAAGGGAGAATGAAATCCCCAGTAGATAACTAGAGGAGTCTAGGAGACGAGAAAAGATAGTTAGAGTTGAGGTTAAAGCTGGCAGCTATCCTATTAATGGAGCACATAACGGGGGAATAGTTGAGGTGAATAGCAGAGAAAATGAAGACAAATAAGGGGTAAATGTAACTGGTGTCTTGGGGGAGAATGAAATCCCCAATAGATAACTAGAGGAGTCTAGGAGGCGAGAAAGAATAGTTAGAGCCAAGGTTGAAGCTGGCAGCTATCTTGAGGCATCACGCACGGAGGCTAAAAGCATGGGGGATGCCAGTGTCAAACCATGGAAAGAACCGATGAGAGCCATGCAAGTTCACATTCATGGTGTCCTTACAGCTGTTCGAGCCCCAAACGCAATAGATGATGCGGACAATAATAGAGATTCTCCATTCTCTCAGGCTGTGATAGCCTATCCCCTTCCCCTAAATTTAAGATGCCTATGCTTGATTCCTTCAATGATTCGAAAGATCCTTTCGACCACCTGGAGATATACAAGACTTTGATGTGCATACACGCTTACCTTGATGAAATCATGTATCAGGTATTCCCAGTAATACTCAAGGGTCTGACTAGACTGTGGTTCAACAAAATCAATCTAGGCACGATTACCAATTTTTTATAGCTTGGCAAGCTGTTTGTGAGCTATTTTATTGGTAGAAAGAGGCAGAGGAGACCAATCACCTAACTTCCAACAATCAAGTAGAGCAAAAATAAGCCCCTCAGAGATTATATTGGGAGGTTCAACAAGGAAATTTTGGAGGTAGATGAAGTTGATGACGTAATAGCCATCACGGCCTTTATGAGCGGGCCGAAAATGCCCAGATTTATGGCTTCACTATTGGAGAAGTCTCCTATTGATATGGCTAAACTGATGGTTCTAGCTCAGAGCAACTTAGAAGATGGCCTGACGGTAAAGCGAGAAAGTAATGGAGTAGGAAGTTCCAAAATAGATAAAAAGAGGCAAAATGAGATGGGAGCACTCGGGATTCTAGAAGTTCAAAGAATCGACGATATGATGATAGACTAGATCAAGGCATGCAATGGTATGGTGATCTTGATCGTATCTTTACTCCCTTCAACACAAGGTTGGAGAATGTTTTATACAAAATTTAGAATGATCTAGCCTTGAGGTGGCCAGAGAAGTTGAAGTCCTCAGCTTTGAGAGAATTGACCTTGGGATCTATAATACAAGTGGCATAATTTGATTGGAGAAAAGTATAATTGTATGAGGCTCATATGCATCTTCTCTATGCAGGTCTCGTACCTCTTTATACCACTTTCTTAAGTAAACAGGTACCCAACACTCCTACTTTATTAAAATTTTGCCAAAATATTTTATCAATTCTCTTATTAACGTAAGTATCAGAGAATCTTTGACAGGCACCACACCTGTGTACGAGACAGCTTCCTGGGCTTGGATTGGATTGGATTTCCAGAAGGATATGAAATTACTGAGTTTTCAAGTTTTATGAAACCAAAAACTAGTTAGATTCTCATTAGAATTATTATGGACTTACCGTGTTGTTAATTCAGTATCTTAGAGTTTAGTTAGAGGGTGTTTCGATTAAAAAATTTTATAAATTTTTTATTTTTATTATTATTATTTTGTATAACTCCAAATGCACCCTTAATTCAAACACTCTGAGTCATTAAAGATGGATAAAAACTTTAACTGGGGATGTTCAAACCCGAGATCTCCAAAAGTGACTATGGGTGCACGTGAGGCGACAAAAAGTGAGATAAGTTGTGGACTCATAATTTGTGTAGTAAAATAAAAAGTAAATAACTTTTAAAAATTTTTAGTATTTTTTACTAAATTTCTGAGTTTTTTGTTGCTCCAAATAGAGCCTACGTCAATTTAGTAAATATAAGTAAGTAGTTTTTTAACTTGTACACGAATTCTCTTATTTTTATTTATTTTTCTTTTTTTTGTAATTTTTTTAAACTAACATATATACTGAAAAGTCAAAAATAAAAGAAAATTAAATTTTAATAAAAAAATCATTTGTTACTAAAAGAATATTTAAAAAAATCAACTTATTTTTGATTATTAGCTTAAATTCTTACAAAATTAATTAACAACCAAAGGGCAGCTATCTTAGCTATCTGCGGAATCAACAACATAATTGTGTGGAAAGTTATCTACCACCATATCACCCAAGAAAACAGTGAGTATACGAATTACGTTAAGATAAAAATATAATAAAATAAAATAAACGTTGAAATTTATAAAGGTAGTTATATACATTTCTAAACTTTATAGTAGCATCCACTATCTATGCTACAAGCTACAGCATGGTAAAAAAAATAATAAATCCAACAACAAAAATCAACAAATAAAGGCAAGGGGAAAAAAGAAAGGAATTCTCTAACTGAGATCAATAGAGATTATAAATCCCTAAACAGCTGATTATAAATTATGAGCAAGTTTTGTTAATTGTTATGTGATAAAAGAATGGGATATGGTAGTTTTGACCTGTATAACATTTTTGATGACAAAATTAAAGGAATAATATATTTTCTTTTTATCTTTTATATTTAAAGTAAAAAATACTTGCGCTACCTAAATTTTAAAAATCTACTTTTATATTTTTTGCATTTTGGATTAAAGTGAAAATATTAAAAAATTCGTCAAATAAAATGATTTCCATTTTTAGTAACTTTTAAAATTACATTATACCCTCTATATTTTATATTACTTACATTTGCATCTCTCAATTCTATTTGATTTTTAATCGGTATTTTTGTTTTTTCATTTGAAATTTAACGTCATTCACGACTTTATTTTAATCCAAATTACAAGAGATACAAAAGTAGGGTTTTAAAAATTGGAAAATATAAGTAATTTTACCTTAAATATATGGGATAAAAAGACAATTACCTCCAAAATAAAATAAAATTGTGATGAAATAAAATAAGGTGGTGAGATACGTTATCCCATTATATATGATTCCTAGGTAAGGTAAAAATGGGTAAGATATAAAAGATAACTAGAAAAGGACGAAAAATATTATATTTACCGTAATTTTATCAAAATTTAGAAAAAAAAATATTTAAATATCACTTAAAGTTTGCTAATAATACAATCCCTTCTTGAGGCATAAAAAATTACATTTACCTCCCTGAAAGAGTTTATCTTTAAATGATGCTAAAGGAAAATGATAAATTTACTCTTATAGAAACACTTCGGAGCTGTTTCCTCTAACCATTTTGATTTTTCCTTTTTCTTTTTTTTTTTTGGTGAAAATGAAAATTGATGAATAACTTATTTGGTTTAGAAAGCGTTTTTTTTTTTTTTTGAAAAACATGCTTTTATTTTTTTTAAACAGAAAACAACAAAATGTCATTTTTTACAAAAGGTTTTTTTTTTTAATCAAACAGTGCTTAATTATTATTATTATTTTTTACTACCATTACATTCCAATCTAATCCCTAGCTTATTCTTTCTTCATTTTTTTCTATAGTGAAAATTTTGTCGCATATTAGGTTTTGCAAAGTGGGAACTCTGAAAATTAGTAGGGGTCCACAATTTGTAGCTAATCAAGCTGAGTAATATTATATTATGCGAGTGTGAGTCATTTATTACAAATACGCTATATATAGTAGTAGGTTTGAATTTTTGTTATAATTTGTGGGTGAGTGAGAAGTAAAGAACTAGGGAAGAAATAACCTTTAGGTGTGGGGGTGAGTTTAAACAAGAAGAGATTCAGAGAGATAGGGGAGAGAGCGAGCATAAAGAGAGAGAGAGAGACAGAGTTATAAAGAAAATGAGATTTTTGAGAGAAAGAAACAATTGGGTTTGTAAACAGTAGCAATTTAAGCTCCGTTTGGAGTAATAAAAAATTCTGAAAAAGGGTAAAAAATACTGAAAAATTTCAAAAGTTATTCACTTTTTATCTCACTGCATGAATTACGAGCTCACAACTTTTCTCACTTTTTGTCACTCTAAACGCATTCCTAAACGTATTCTTAGCGTTAAAGAGTTTGTGAGGAGGGGGGAGAGGAGTTTGTTGAGTGATAATGAAATATTAAGATTGTAATGAAAGTATAAGTATGTAGAGAGAAAAAGAATGGATTTACACAAAGACAAATTTGACAAGTGTATTTGTTGATTAAGAGATGAATAAGATGATGGGCAATAAAAGAAATAATAAGTTCTTGAGAAGAAGAAAGAAAGGAAAAAAAAATAATTATGATTATTCTTGAGGGTGTGTGATGTGGTAAGTCTTAGGCTGAGTTTTGAAAGAAAGAAAAAAATAATTCTTTTGTAAATAACTACTAGTTAACTACTGAAAAACTAATTGTGTGTGTGTGTGTGTTTTGGGAGGAAAAAAAAGTTATCTTTTTAGTAGATAATTTTTTTTTAACTTTTTAGTTTTTTTATAATTTGACATTTTTATCCTTTAAGATTTAAAAAAAATTAAAATATAAGAGGGGTAAGTTTAGTTATTTAAAAAAAAAAAAAAAAGGTCAAAAATCTAGTGATTAATTAGAGGCTCAATTACTAACTCCTTCTTCTTCTCTTTTTTTTTTTTGTTTTTTTGTTTTTTTCAAACGCACTCTTAAGTATAAAGTAAGAATTTAAAATTTGACTTCTTATTATATATGAATTAGTTGTCTACAGTTGATTAATGGTAAAAGTCAATTTGTTACATAATTTTTCACACCTCAGGAAGAGGTTGCATTTGTCTAAAATTTATACAATAACTTACTATTAATTGTTATAAAAAAAAGGAAATATTATTTAAATCTTTTTATTATTTGAAATGAAGTGTCTTTAAGATTTTGTGTTAATTTATGAAATAAGAAAGATTTATTGATTCCAATTATGTAAATATTATTATCAAAATTTGACATTAATTTGACCAGAACTATAATTGGGCCTCGTTTAGAGTAAGAAAAAATAAGATAAATTGAGATAAAATGTGGTTTGGGGTTGATTTTGGCGTCTTTTTTTTTTTTTTTTTTTCTGAAAAGGCGCAAACCGTGGGAACGGTTTTCCAATTCGTTCCCACGGATTCAAAAAAATTCACAAAAAATAGCAACAATGGTACTCGGTTGAAAGTTTTCGACACGAAGAATATGATTGTATAAAAAATTTACACATTTGATTAACCTATTTTAAATTTTTTATTTTTTTAGCAAAATATTAGAATTTTTTGAAATTCGTAATGACAGAAAAATTAGAAATAGGGGAGTTGTTGGAGAATTATAGAGATTTATAGAGTTAGTTTGTGACGTCAAATGAGGCCTTGATGGTCTTAAATTACACTATAGGCGAATTCTACATAAATAAAACTGACGGAGGAAAAGAATTTCAAATTCACAACACCTCTAAATTTACAACCGAACAGATTGAGCAAGTTTTACATATAGTTAGCTGAGTAATTGAGCAAATTTTGACTCGGGTAGGAAGTTGATGAATGCTTCTTTCCCTATCATGTCTCAATTCATATATCTGCGTTAATAGAATATAATTTAATATATGTTGCGCATCAAATTGTGCCGCGCTACCGCCGGCTCGTCTGGCCGATATTATCCCCCTCCTGTAGTCTGGCTCCAAGGGCATCGAGGGTTTTGTTTCCCACTGTGGGGAAAAGGCCTCGATACCAGTGGGAGGAGATGAAGCCCCTTATAAGATGACCTCAGTCTCCGACTTCAGTCGATGTGGAATAAATCTGGACGCAACAATATATATTTATTTGGAGAATAATTTTTTCTATAATAATTCTTCTTAAAAAATAATCGAAATAGGTAACACTAATAATATTTTTGTGAAACAAAATATTCTGCCACTACACTATTAAATATTTTTTTGCATAATATCAAAAAATATAACATATAAGGGCCGATTGGATGGTGCTAAAATTTTAGAGGGATAAGTTTTAGAGGGGATATTATTTTTAGAGGGTTGGCCCACATTGATGTGATATTTATGAAGGGGGATAACTTTTGACTTGGTTTGGATGTTTTATAAATAAGAGAAGGTGAATGATGATAAAAAGAGTCAAATGACTCTTTTGTCCTTGTGATGTCCCAAACTTGGTTGCCCATTAAATTAAATATTAAATTGTAAAACCCACTCTATTTAATTATTTTTGGACAATTTGAAATTATATTATTTATTTCATTGAAAATTTAATTTTTTATAAATTTATTTAAAAAACTTTTTTTTAAATATGTACTTTTGAATGGTTGGTTATTATCCAATTTTTTTAATTATGTTTATTTTGACTTGTTGGCTTATCTATTATTTTTTTTTATTAACATTATATTTATTTTAATCAAGTTAACAATACCATTAACGAAGGTTAAAAAGGTCAAAAATTTATCCACTTGAAGGGGGATAATTTTTAGCTAGCCCAAACCCTAGCTAAAAATTATCCCCCGCAGGGGCTAAATTTAATACCATGCAAAATCTAATTCGGGGGAGAAAGGAAGCATTTCGGCTGCCAAACCAAGCAAAAAATGTGGGGCCCACGGGCAAAATTTTTGCCCCCCTTCTTTAGCTGCATCCAATCGGCCCGATAATACAATAAATTCTATAAACAGTAAAACTTAATAATAATTATATTTTTTTTAGCAGTGAAGGACATCTCTAGTAAATTTCAAATATTGTTAAAAGAATCATTGAACCATTAAACTATAAAAATTATGTTTACCGATTTAATACTTAAGAATAATTTTATTTCTGCCTGAAAATAATATTGTTTCTCTCTAACTTTTAACCTGACATAACTTATTATCTGCTCTTGAGTGCTTGGTGACCCTTTTACTGAAAATTCCAAATCTGTCCTTAACCTCAACAATATTATGATTAATATTTTTAGAGAACATTTTAAATTATATAACATTACACAACAGGCGCATTTGGAGTCCCAAAAATGTTCAAAAAATAAAAAAACAAAAATTAGTGTTGAAGTAATGTAAAAGTGACATATAACAGAATCTAATTGGAAGAAATTAAAAATTTTAAAGTTATTTTTTAAAACTTAAAAAAAAAAAAAAACATTAAACCTCCAAGCGACTGTCACCCTAAAATAAAATTATAAAATCAACAAATGCACGTACACAAACTTCTTCTCTTTTAACAAGCATCAATTTAGAAATTGAGTTGACTCAAGCAGAGTGTACGAAAACAAGATCTTTACCGCATGTGCTCTACAAATCACACTACTTCCCTCAAGGTGAGTCTCCATGAAAAAGAAGAATGAGAGTGAACGCTCAGAGGTGTTGTTAGCCGATGACACATTGACAAACGAGTTAGTAAGAGTCTCAAATAAAGCAGAGGGACATAATTGACAGAATGGTTCCGAAGTGTATGCCTCAATGTTTTGTCTAACTTGTCTATCTTTTATACTAATACCGGGTGGAATTTTAAATTTTAATAATTTTTTATATTTTTTTTTGCCAAAAATTGTTAATTATAATTTTTAATACGTACGATGAACTAATTTTTTAATAAATTTTTATAATTTTTAAGTGTTTAATCATTTTTAATAAATTTTGAATTAAGAAAATTAGTGTAATTTTTGAGTAGCAATTTAGGAGTTATTTGGTGACATCAAAAATTACTAAAAGTCACAATTTTAACTAATTTTTGTATTTTTTTCTAATTAAAATTTTGTACATATCACCTTTACGTTATATTTTTTTATTTTTATTGTATTTTTTGTCCTATTTTTTATCAACCAAACATGCCCTTAAACGGTGACAATTGTGAGGGGGCTGTTGGCTCGGCTACTTCTGACAGTTTCCGGAGGTCCTTGTAAAGTCACCCAATTTGTAGTTACATGTCTTCTACATTACGGCATGAAAGTGATGGTTCACACCCCGAGTCTGAAAGGGTTGGATTTGGGGGGATTAATTAATGTGCAATTCGAAAATTTAAGGTGGGAGACCATTGAGTTAAAATACAATAGATTAGACAGAGTTTTAGAGATTGAAGTGCAAAATCTATTTTAAGGGTTGAAATACAGTAATTAATGATTTAATTTTTTTTAAATAATCAAATGGTCCTATTTAATTTAATTAAAATTAATTTTAATATAAAAGTAAAAGTTAGAGGGAAGTCGAATTCAATAAATGCAAAATATAGAAAGTCATATTTTGTTGGGATTGAAATGTAATCAAATCAAAATCATTGATCATCACATTCCAGTTCCTAAAGTGCATTTTGCCCTTTAACCTCTTAAAACCCATTTAGATGCATTCACATCTTTTTAGAATTAAGATATATATATATATATATATTAATAATCAGAGTTTTAGGATTGAAGTGCAAAAATATATTTTAAAAGCTGAAATATAGTAATTATTGGTTTAGTTTTTTTTTTAAATAATCAAATGATCCTATTTAATTTAATTAAAATTAATTTTAATATAAAAGTAAAAGTTAGAGGGAAGCGGAATTCAATAAATGTAAAATATAGAAATTCATATCTCGTTGGGATTGGAATGTAATCAAATTAAAATTGTTGATCATCACATTTTAGTTCCTAAAGTGTATTTTTGCCCTTTAACCTCTTAAAACCCATTTAGATGCATTCACATCTTTTTAGAATTAGGATATATATATATATATATATATATATATATATATATATTAATAATCAGAGTTTTAGGATTGAAGTGCAAAAATATATTTTAAAAGTTGAAATACAGTAATTATTGGTTTAGTTTTTTTTTTTAAATAATCAAATGGTCCTATTTAATTTAATTAAAATTAATTTTAATATAAAAGCAAAAGTTTGAGGGAAGCGGAATTCAATAAATGTAAAATATAGAAAGTCATATCTAATTAGGATTGGAATGTAATCAAATCGAAATCGTTGATCATCATATTTCAGTTCCTAAAGTGCATTTTTGCCCTTTAACCTCTTAAAACCCATTTAGATGCATTCACATCTTTTTAGAATTAAGATATATATATATATATTAATAATCAGAGTTTTAGGATTGAAGTGCAAAAATATATTTTAAAAGCTGAAATACAGTAATTATTGGTTTAGTTTTTTTTAAATAATCAAATGATCCTATTTAATTTAATTAAAATTAATTTTAATATAAAAGTAAAAGTTTGAGGGAAGCGGAATTCAATAAATGTAAAATATAGAAATTCATATCTCGTTGGGATTGGAATGTTATCAAATTAAAATTGTTGATCATCACATTTCAGTTCCTAAAGTGTATTTTTGCCCTTTAACCTCTCAAAACCCATTTAGATGCATTCACATCTTTTTAGAATTAGGATATATATATATATATATATATATATATATATATATATATATATATATATATATATATTAATAGTCAGAGTTTTAGGATTGAAGTGCAAAAATATATTTTAAAAGTTGAAATACAGTAATTATTGGTTTAGTTTTTTTTTTAAATAATCAAATGGTCCTATTTAATTTAATTAAAATTAATTTTAATATAAAAGCAAAAGTTTGAGGGAACCAGAATTCAATAAATATAAAATATAGAAAGTCATATCTAGTTAGGATTGGAATGTAATCAAATCAAAATCGTTGATCATCACATTTCAGTTCCTAAAGAGCATTTTTGCCCTTTAACCTCTTAAAACCCATTTAGATGCATTCACATCTTTTTAGAATTAAGATATATATATATATATATATATATATATATATATAATCAGAGTTTTAGGATTGAAGTGCAAAAATATATTTTAAAAGCTGAAATACAGTAATTATTGGTTTAGTTTTTTTTTTTTAAATAATCAAATGGTCCTATTTAATTTAATTAAAATTAATTTTAATATAAAAGTAAAAGTTAGAGGGAAGCGGATTCAATAAATGTGAAATATAGAAATTCATATCTCGTTGGGATTGGAATGTAATCAAATTAAAATTGTTGATCATCACATTTCAGTTCCTAAAGTGTATTTTTGCCCTTTAACCTCTTAAAACCCATTTAGATGCATTCACATCTTTTTAGAATTAGGATATATATATATATATACATATTTTAATAATCAGAGTTTTAGGATTGAAGTGCAAAAATATATTTTAAAAGTTGAAATACAATAATTAGTTTTTTTTTTAAATAATCAAATGGTCCTATTTAATTTAATTAAAATTAATTTTAATATAAAAGCAAAAGTTTGAGGGAACTGAAATTCAATAAATATAAAATATAGAAAGTCATATCTAGTTAGGATTGGAATGTAATCAAATCAAAATCGTGGATCATCACATTTCAGTTTCTAAAGTACATTTTTGCCATTTAATCTCTTAAAACCCGTTTAAATGCATTCACATCTTTTTAGAATTAAGATATATATATATATATATATATATTAATAATTGAATTTTTAATTCAATAGTCTCCAATTTTAATATTAATTTCAGCCTCTATTTTTAACCTAGGATGCATGACAAATGTATCTAAGCAATAAAATATCTTGTTAGTGGCCTTGCTTCTTTAATTTACAACCATCTTTATTGTTTGACCGGGATACGACCGATCGAAATGCAATGGTTAATAGTGCCCTATTGACTTTACAAATTCTAAGAGGAGCCACATGAACAAGTCGAGAAATATCTATCCAGATATTCTGTTTCATTGAATGGACGTGCAAATTGAAGGACGAAGCTAAAATTTTTAGTTAACTGGGGGGCTAATTTTTTTTTTTTTTTTTGGGGTTAATTTTTTTTTGGTAATTAAAAAAATTTAACCCCAAAAAATTATAGTTTAAGTTTAGAAAAAATTATAGTTTAATTTTTGGGGTTAAATTTAAGTTTAGAAAAAATTATAATTAATATATAAATTATATTTAATAAAAAATATATTAATATATATGTATAATTGATATAATAACTTTTAAATTTTAAATTATATATAATAATAGATAATATAGTTAAATTTTAAACAGATTGGTACATAATTTAAATTTTTTTAACTTAAAAATTTTTTAAAAGTGCTAGCAATGATATTTTTCTGATCAAAGTCAATCATATTTTGAAATTTATAAGAAACCGAATTATAATATAAATTTTTTATATAAAAAATTATATATACAAACAACATTTTTTTAAATTTAGGCATGTAAGCTTCGTCACTGTGTAAATCTTTTCCCCCCTCCAAAGAATCACGAAATTTGTTAGCAAATAATATCTCAACATAATGTGAGAGTACTCTTTCTTTCTTTCTTTTTTTTTTTTTTTTGAGCTACAAAATTAATTAACTTGACATATTCAAACACATATTCAATTTGTCAGTAGTTTACACTTGCCTCGAGATTTAGGCTCGTGTCTGGCAATAAGAATGGTTGAATTAAAATTTAACGATATAAATATATTTATATTTTATTAAATTAAAATATTATAAATATATTTAAATTATTTAATTAAAATTTAATAGTCCTAAATTAACATCACGAGGGCTCCGTTTGGAGTAAAAAAAAAAGATAAATTGAGATAAAATGTGGTTTAAGGTTAATTTTAACTTTTTTTTTTTCTAAAAAGTGATAAACTGTGGGAATGATTTTTCAAATCTGTTCCCACGAATTCAAAAAAGTTCATAAAAAATAACGATAATGGTACTCGTTTGAAAGTTTTCGACACGAATAATATGATTGTATAAAAAATTTACACATTCGCTTAAAATACTTTTAGATTTTTTTATTTTTTTAGCAAAATATTAAAATTTTTTAAAATTGTTAATGACAGAAAAATTAAAAGTAAAAATGTTATTAGAGATTTATAAATTTATTTTTTTTTTTTATAATTTTTTAGTATTTCAAACCGGCCCTAGATGGACATGTAATGTTACTGTGTCACCCTGCCCTATTCCGTGCAGTGATTCCTCATGCAAAGATGATGAGATTCTGAGATAATTATCCTCTTCCAATTTTAACAAAGCAAAGCCAACAACTCGGCTTGAGCCACAGGCGCACACCGCAGCAGCCGCCTCAACGCCTTTTTCTTCCAAGATGGCCAATGGGAGCATTTTCCTTGCCACGTGCTGGACTCTGGCGCCGTCCAGATCACCCTACCCCACTTCCTCATCCCACGTCTAATGAAGTTCCACGTAATCTACACTTATCGACAAATTGAACGGTTAGAAAATTTCCACGTGTCACATCCATTCCGATATTAAACTATCGATCCAAGGGATTCTGCTCCCACTCTCGCACTCGCTCTCTACACGAAGACTTTCCAACCTAGCCGGAGACTCAAACCCTAGCCGGTAAATTCGCAGAGACCAAGATTTTCCCCGAAAATTTCCTCACTATCACTCCAATTATCCCGCCAAAGTTTCTTGCTATCAACTCTAGGGATTTCAAATTGTTGATTTGATCGATCAGTGCAGTGAGCCAGTGAAGCTAGCGTTGCTGATCGGCGCGGTGGATTTTGACGTTCATGGCGGATTCCGATAACGACTCGGGAGGGCACAATCACGGAGGCAACGCGAACAGCGAGCTGTCGGCGCGGGAGCAGGACAGGTTCCTGCCGATCGCTAACGTGAGCCGGATCATGAAGAAGGCGCTGCCGGCGAACGCGAAGATCTCCAAGGACGCGAAGGAGACGGTGCAGGAGTGCGTGTCGGAGTTCATCAGCTTCATCACCGGCGAGGCCTCCGACAAGTGCCAGAGGGAGAAGCGCAAGACCATCAACGGCGACGACCTCCTCTGGGCAATGACCACGCTCGGGTTCGAGGAGTACGTCGAGCCTCTCAAGATTTACCTCGCCAAGTACAGGGATATGGAGGGGGAGAAGACAACCATGGGCCGCCAGGGCGATAAGGACGGCTCCTCCGGTGGCGGAGGCGGCGCTGCCGCTGACGGAGGAGGGAGTGGCGGTGCGGTCAACTCCGGGGGATATAACGGTGGAATGTACGGCGGGATGCAGGGGTCAATGATGATGATGGGGCACCATCAAGGACATATGTACGGCTCCGGCTATCAGATGGGGATGGGCGGTGGCGGCAGCGGCGGAGGAAAGACTGGTTCCGGTGGTGTGTTGCGAGACCAAGGTAGGTAGTGAATACCATTTAACTTGTCCTGTGATATGGTGTTCTGTTCAAAACTGTGTTAGGATTTTTTTTTTTTTTTTTTTCAATTGAACTCTGGGATTTCATAGAAATGTCTAGATTTTTTTTTTCCTTTTTCTGTTTTTGGGGTTAATGGTGTGAATGAAAAGGGTTATATATGTTACTGTGGAAAGCAAGAAATGAGGTAGAGGGTAACCCTCTAATGATAGGGTACTAGCTAGAAAGAAATATGTAATTGAGAGTGAAGAAAGTGAAAGGAGAAGATTGTTTTTCTTCCCTTTATTGTTTATATTTAGGTGATTATGCAAATTTGGGGGAAGACTTGAATTGACTATTTATGGAAGAAAGGTAGTCTTTGTACTGTGGATTGGATGTGGGAAAGGATAATTATTTCTAAGTAAATAATTTGTCTATCTAAACATGGTTTGGTAGAAGTGTATACCTTCTTGTTGAAATTTTCTATTTTCTTTGTGAGCAGCCTCATGCCAAATGACTGATCAACACGTGCCATGAAATTCTCTCTCTCTCTCTCTCTTTCTCTCTCTTTCGGTTTGAGAAATAGACTAAAACATGTTATATGTTCTGTGTTTGATGCTGGCTGCAAGTAGTGATTATATAAAAATCTATGTTGGAGGAAAATGGCAATCTAAAGGTCTCATTGATTGCTTTTTGAATGCACTCCGGCTTAATGCTTACACTTCGTAAATTTTCTTGATTCGCATTCGGGTTCGTCAGTTCTGTTCCTTGCTAAGTTTGTCCATATTATTCTTTTACTCCCTTCTGTTTGTCCGTCCCCTCATTTTTGCTTCACAAGCTGCATTTAGGCTATGTGGGTGATGTTTAGAATGGTAAAAGTTAGTACAAATTCATAAAAATTAAAGTCTCGTAATTCTCCATCATTATTTTACTTTTGTTTCTTTCGGTTGTTTGGTAGCTTTCTCTCATTTTTGCTTCGCAAGCTGCATTTAGCCTATCCATGTGTTGAATTTGCCTTATCTGTGAAAATTGTGCAAAATTCTTAGGTCCAAATCAGGGCTTGATAACAAGTCGAGTTGAACAAATTCAAGTAATAAGTTGTTCAAATTTGGTTCAAAAACCTTTATCAATTCGAAAAAAAATAAAAATTTGTTCGAAAGATTAGTTTGTTAAGTTTTTGAGTTGAGCTTTGATCAAACCGAACTTGAATAGTTTGATTATTTTACACATATTTAAGTTTATTATGCCGAACTCGAGTTGCTAATTGTAATCAAGCTCGACTTAATTTAGTGATGAGTCAATCTCAAATGGGACTTTAATAGAACCGAATTTAAGCTGTTTGGTTGATTTAACACCTCCAAGCAATGCTTCTACTTGAATTTGTTCATCAACACACAAAATTCTATTTCAATTTGACCTCTTATTATGTACTTCTACCATAGATTGTTTTTTGAGCCGTTTGTACAACGTTTATCTAGTTCTTCCGGAAAGAAAAATGTGTTGATTGTTTCAAAATTATGCTTCCCACCTTTGGATGATTTGCCTTCTGTAGACCATCAGAAAAGTTGCATGCATATGATATAACGCTTAACTCGATTAATACAACATTTTATTTTATTAAAAAAAAAAAAGAGAAACAAATTTTTAACCTTTAGACTTTACTCAGTGCTGGTTGCCTCACACATTCTATATGTATATTGCATGGCTAAATCATGAATGAGCGGTGGGTGCCAACTACCGCTACTTTTTTTTTTTTTTTTTTCTTTTTAATTGTATTTTCTTCCATCTCTGGTGCAATTGGTGGAAAGAGATGTTTCTTTGTTTTCAGCTTGGTAAATCAAATACTACCAGGCTTCTTTCGGATTATTTTTTTCATCTGATATGGGTTTTTTGAAAAAAAAAAAAACTAAAATTTAACCCTTTTTTTAGTAGTTTTAAGATCCTGATTAGTCACATTTAAAAAAAAAATTGCAAAACAAATGCTTAAAAAATTAGAAAAAAAAATCAAATTTTGTAGGGGGAATAAAACCATTTAAGATAGAAAAAGTAGGTGGAAGAAAGTCTACTACCCTTGGTTTACTAAACGGCTGTATAGAAAAGACACATACCTTCTTTTAATAGAATTTCTAAAATATCGGAAGAAAATAATTTTAAACATTCTTTATTTAATATCACTGTATATTAATTTTTTTAAGATTTAAATGATGTATTTTGTGAATAAAAAATGAATTACCAGCAATCTTAGACAAACAACACGACTGGATAAAATCTAAAGAAGCCCATTTTGCGTTTATCACTCTTGAATATGTTCTCTTCTTTAAGGGGCCCGTTGCCCATAAGAAAAAGAAAAAGAAAAAAAAAATCTTTTTAAATAAAGAAGCAGCCCATCGCCCATAAAAATATTAAGTTTTAGATAAAACAGAATAATCTTTATTTAAAAAAAGTAATAATGTTTTCGTAAAAATAGAATATTCTTTTTATTAATGAAATTAAAAAAAAAAAATCTTTGAAGAAGCAGCCCATTGCCCATCTTAACTAGAACTACACTGCATCAAATATGATACATTATATACTTGGGGCAAATTGACTTTTGTACAGAATGCTTCAAATTTTACAGCAATATAAGCATTTGTAATAGAACACGTATAAACATGCAGTCTTTATCTTCATTACATACATAACTGGTCACACGCTGATTCAGTTGCTTACCTAATGAAGCACAACCATTCCCCACACTCAATTATTATTGCAGCATTCAACCATAATGCCATGGAAGCCATAGAAAGATCATTTTCCATCTGCATCTGGGAAAGGAGTGAAGAAGAAAATGTCATCGAGCCGATCATTGCTCGGTGAATTGCCACCGTACACCAGCAATCCACATCGGCCATCCCGCTGCCCCGGAGCGTACGCGCACCACCCTCGCGGCCCCGGATGGTTGCCTGAGTTCGACTCGTTCTCCCACTGTTTCCACACCAGTGTCTCCGTGTCCAACGCATAAAGCTCACCTGAAAACTTCCCTGCACCTAGGTGGCCCAAAGCACTTGGATCCACTTCCCCACCATATATGAATATGTGCTCTCCGATCCCAACAGCTGAAAATACACTGCGAGCAGTTGGTTTCTGGCCACTTGTCTCTACTTGAACCCATTTCTCAGCAGCAGGATCAAAGTAGTGCACATCGTCAAGCTCCACGCCAGAGAAACCGTACACAACCCATATTTTACCCTTGGCCACAACCAGGCCAGGTCCACCCCTGGGCTTGCAGTTCTCCCCGGGCACCGGAAACTTGATCCACTTCTTCTCAATAACATCATAACCCCATAAATCATTTTGCCGACCGGTGACGCCGCACCCGCCAAATATGTAGACTCGCCGATCATCGGCGGTCATTGAATGGTAGCTCCGATGAGCAGGTCCAGTGTCCCCACTAGAGATAAGTGTCCATGTGTTTGTGCAGGTGTCAAAAGAGTAGAGCTCGTTGAGCTCCTTGTGTGTAGCATCTCTACCACCAAAGACATAAATGGTGTCGCCAATGGCGGCCATGGTGACACCAATACGTGGCGGAGGGACATCACCAGTTGCCTCTGCCACAGACCAAGTTAGGTCATTTAGATCGTACACGTATAGATTGTTATCTACTGGGACACGTGGTGTGAACTCGCCTCCAAAAACATAAGCCTTCTGTCCTACAATAGTGATGGCATGTGAACTTCTTGCACCAGGCCCGGTTCCTTTTTGGTCGAGCTGCATATAAAATTCAACTTCGTGTCATGAAGTTCCCATAGAGTTTGATCTATCTGAGTTCCAACTAGATGATAATTCATGACATATAGATGTAAATAAGACTGTGAAGCTTATAAGTAGTGCCGTGCACAATTCGGTTAAAATTTAGTTTTCAAACCAAACCGACCAAATTCAAAAAATTTGGTTCGATTATTTATCTAGTAACAGTCAATTTGGTTACCTTCTATAAAGACATGATTATCAGTTTTAGATATAGTTTTGAAATTCCAAAATCAAATCGATTGAAATAACCAAATTTAATTTACTCAATATATGATATATATACAGATTATGAACTTCTAACATGATTATGTCTGTCCATATTATATGTAATATTAACATATATTCTGTCTAATTATATTTTATTAATAGTAACATATCGCATCTTAATATTATATTAACTTAAATACCCTATACATAATAAGTTTTAGTTCAATACAGTACAAAATCACAACTCTTGGTAGATTAATCGTTTTTACTTTTGAATACATGGGCCTATAAAAAATAGAATCAACCATATCCAAACCGATATAATTCGGTTTGATCGGTAATTAGTTAGTGCATATTTCTTCATCGATTTGGTTACCATTTTTTATTTTTGAAATTAATGGGATCGGTTCTGAAATTATAATGACTTACGCCTACTTATAAGTTGACAGGCCAACCAACGCATAATTTAATGGCTAAATCTCAATATGCGTGAAAACCTAATAATACAGTAAAACAAACTCAATCAGAGAATTTTGATAATACAATCAAGGGACACAAATAGGTTAAATAGTTCCCAAGACCGAGAGAGTAGTATCCTAGGAAGATCCCAATTCTCAAGACAAGTTATATACCATGCTTGTCTGTTTGTAGATACATATTCATGTAAAACAAGTAAAGTTAGGCTGCATTTGGCATTCTTAAAATAAATTGACTTATTTTTTTGCTAATACTTGGTTTTGGTTCTATATCAGTTTATTTTCCACCAATATATATATATATATATATATTTACGTGTTATTCACATTCAATTC
Source organism: Vitellaria paradoxa (assembly GCA_019916065.1). Taxonomy (NCBI): domain Eukaryota; kingdom Viridiplantae; phylum Streptophyta; class Magnoliopsida; order Ericales; family Sapotaceae; genus Vitellaria; species Vitellaria paradoxa. Next base: position 39,154,720 of record CM034234.1, read on the forward strand.
CAAAAAAGTTAAAAAAAAAATTCAGTAAAAATGAGTTGGGATGCCAAAGGATGCCTTAATATCAGTAAAAAAGGGAAATTATCCAAATGGTAATCCGATCCTGGGTTCAAGAAAACTACAAATAACAGTAATCAGACAGAAGGAACAGCAGCAAGTTGTTTATTTAGAGGATCAATATAATTACATGAGTCAGATAAACCAAAAAGAGCTGAGTCAGATAAACTTAGCATACAACTTGTAATTTCAACTCTAATAATAGATCACAAGTAAATGAAAGTATACAACTTGTAATTTCAACTCTAATAATAGATCACAAGTAAATGAAACAAACAAACCTTAACCCATTCGCCTTGTGCCTGAGCCATACCCGGAGATGTGATTTCCTACTTCAAGGGCAGTCTGATCGATGATGACACTGGTGAGTTTGGAGCCTCAGCGGACTCCCTATTATAGAACATTTATTGTGGGGGTTTGACTACTACTTTATGCCTTCAGAGTTGGAATAATTTACTCTAATGCCACTGCTTCCTAAGGCTTGTTTGGCATGATTTTCGGAAAGCTATTCTCGCAAACATGTTTCAAAATTTAAAACAATCAAAACTTTTAGGACAATGTTTTAAAAATCGGACCGTTCATCGAATCGGAAAAGTAACCTGGATTACAGGGTTAGTGGTTCAACCGTCGGTTCAATCGAAATTGAATCGGAGTTGAACCGTGACGTTATAAATATATTTAAATATGTAAATAAAATATAAAAATATGTTAAAATTATATAATAATTTTAAAAACGTATATTTTTTTTACATATTCTTCTACTCTATTTTGTTTTACTAATACAAAGTAGTCAACAAAATGTGTTGTAAAATAAAATCACTTAAAACTAATATATTATATAGGTAAAACTAAGCAAAAATAAGAAACAATAAGTATCAGTGATTCAGTGGAATAATAGTACTTTACCACAAAATAGTAGTCACAGGTTTGATTCTAGGCTGTGTGCATATTAATTTATTTATTTTACCATTCAAAAAACTAAAAAAAAATGGCCCCGTTGAACTGGCGCCGGTTCACTGGTTGAACTGGTGGGTCAACGGTTTTAGGCCAGTTCAATAGTTCACTGAGTTTTACCAGTGGACCGGACTTGTTCCTGGTTGAACCGGCAGGTCCGATCCAATTTTTAAAACCATGTTTTAGAATTCATTTGGTATACTTTTTTCAAGTTTATTTTTTCTTTTGTATTTTTAAAAATAACAGAAACAATTCAAAATACATTTTCTTACTCGTATTTTTAAAATTATTTTAAAAAACAAAAAAAATGAGTTTACATATATAATGTAAGGTGGTCAAAAGTTGTTTTTGGTTTTTTGACTCAAAATATAGAGAATCCCAAATTGCAAGAAACACGAAATGTTAAACTAAATGAATTTTTAATATTTTTAAAGCATGAATCTCAAAATAAAAAATAAACATAAAAAATAAAGACAGAAACAAAAAAATAAAGAATAAAAATCCAAACTAAATACTATCTTTAATTATTTTATTGTTCTTAATTAGAAGAAAAAAACAGAATACATAAATAGCATTTGCGTGATTCAGAGTTGAGTTTATCATGGCAACCTAGTCCGATCAACCCAACTTTATTTTTTCCGAGTTTGTATAATAGAGAAATTTTGATCATAAGACAAGCTTTGAATATAAAGTTAGGTTGAATTCCTTTTTGGGACCAAACTTAAGTTTATGCGCGTATGTCTGGACCGGGTCCAACCCACTTTCAATAAATAATTAATATTATTTTAATTTTATATTTCATGAAATATACATATTTTATATATTATATGTATATAATATATATATATATATTTTTGTTTGACTTAGAGATGAGTTTGCATTTACAAATTTATTGTAGCACCGGGCTTGAAATTATATAAAGCCCGAGATACGAGGTTGGACCTAATTTATACAGAACATAATCTTAATATTTTGAGGACGGGAAGAGCATGTGTGTTATGTTATTTAATTTTTTTAAGAAATTATTAATTGTTTAATAGATTAATTTGTTAAAACAACATATCTATGTATATAAATATATATCTGCGATACTAAATATTATTTAATGTTTTAAGAAATTATTATTTTTTATGTATCATTCACGTAAAAATAATTAAATTTCGGAAAGAAAATGAAATTAGTGATATAACCAATTTCAAAAAATATAAGAGAAGAGATCAACTTGTGAGACAAAGATTGGTAGTTGGTACCTTAGAAGGCGTTCGGAGGCATAATTTTTAGTAATTTTTGATTTTTTGATCTAAAGTTACTAGTTGTAATTTTTAGTATATTTGGTGAAATTAGTAGCAATTTTAGTAATTTTAATAATTTTTTACAACTTTTGAGTATTAGTAGATTTTTTAGTAACTTTTAGCATTTTTTACTAATTTTGACAACTTTTAGTTATTTTAGTAATTTTAGTAATTTTTTATAACTTTTGAATTAAAAATTTATTGCAACAAAACAAAAAATGACAAAAATTGATAGTCATCAAATACTCAAATATCAAAAGTTGAGTAATTTTTCACTAATAATTTTATACGAAACAACCCCCCGGGGGGCAGTACAATCATCAGGTTTAATTCATATGGTTTTAGTTATTCTACAGTTTCTTACGCTTAACTCTTTGTAGATAATTTTAACCTTTGAGCAACAAGACAAAGGCGAAAAAAATCTATAGCCCGTAATTGAGGTTTCAAAAATAAATAAATAAAATATATAAGATTTGTTTGGAGTAAGAAAAAGTGAGATAAATTGAGATTAATTGAGAGTTCTAAATGCGTGCAGTGAAAGAAAAAAATGATGTGATATAAAGTTAACAGAAATTTATAAAATTTTTTGTTATTTTTCAGCAAACCAAACGAGGTATAAGCATAGATGTAGCATCCAGAGTTTGGCCAAATCAGAATGTGATTTGACCTGATCTGCTTTCAAATTCGCGAATTCGTATATTAGACAGCGGCTTGGCAGGAAGTTTACACGAATTAAGCTACTTTAGGGGGTAGTTCTTGAAGATTAACTTTTCTAAGCTGGGTCATTACAAGAGAAATTTATAGACATTCTTTTTCCTTCTTAACTAAGATGTGTGGAACAATTTGATAGTTGTCTCTACCGTCAGGCGTCATATATCGACCAGTGAAAATTCAGTTAGTTATCGAAACACTCTCATCATTAACAATGGTGACAAAATTAAATGGGTTAACTTAGGTCGCAAGTTTAAAATTTCTTAGATGCAATAAATATAATAAGATTGGTGGGGTAGATTTTCTTAGTTTATCGACAATGTAAGAAGTCATTAGCATGGATTTGAACCCTTATTAATACACAAATTCCTTAACTTTCCTTCTTATGTGTTGAAGGTCAGTATATGAGATATTAATCGAGTAAAATTTCCGATCACGGTTGATTTGATAGAAAATTTCTTTAGTTGATCAATTTTTTTTTTTTAATTGTAACTTAGGTTGTCTAGGACCAACTTATGTGTATCACTATCAATAGTAAAATTATCTATTTGTTTTCGTTATTACTTTGGCAACAAACAATTGATTTCAGAATCTCCACCAAACACGGCCTAACGATACCTATATACTTTTGTCACTTCATCTAAAACTATGTGCTGGTATGATGGTGATTAATTTTTTTAATTAATTAATTAATTCAGATATATATATATATATATATTACTTTTGTTAGGATTATGATCTAGATTCTTTGAAGGGCATGGGTTGTGCCTTCTTTATATAAAATATTTGTTGGGAACTTGTCAGTTTATCATATGATTAAAGAGAAGCGAAAATGGTTAATTATTTTATGATTTGAAGGCTTAATTAATTAGTAAGCGATAAGGTGTGACGTATTTTAACTTGTATGTTGAAGTATAATTTAGTCTCAACTAGGGTAGGTTAATCCTTATGAACGCAGGTTTGCAAGCACAGCTAAAAGCCAAACAACTAATTAAAATCTATACGTTGAAAACTGACAATTGAACCACTTGGATTTGTATATAAAGTATTTAGCAATAAAATATTGTTTGGATATAAACTGCCACAAATTAATAAATCTAATGCTAGCTTGCTTAAACAAATGAAAATACTAAGATAGAACCAACAAGACAAATAATTGATGCTCTGTCTGTTTTTTCTTTTTTTTCTTTTTATTTAGCTTTTTAGGTTGTTAAAGTGGCATTTGAAGTATTAAAACTCACCACAAAAATGAATTTCAGCATGCTTTGTTGCTCGTATATAATTATATCATGTATCTATTATGATAGAGAGAGAGAGAGAGAGAGAGGGAGGGAGTGAGAATCGATACTAATATTAGATTTATATCAAACAACAATATGAGCTACGTCATCCATTTTTATATTTTTCCTAATTCTTTAATGCTGTTATTTAAAAAATATAAAAAATAAATAATAAATAAATTAAAGCACAACCAACCTAGCTGTTTAGTTTGAATTTATAAAAAGAATACTCATGTGAAAAGTCATTGCCTACTTCATTCAAATTGTGATAACTTAGTAAATTCGTAACCTTCAAGAGTCTAATCCAAGTCCAAAAAACTATCTAATATACCGGTGTGGAACCTGTTAAAAAGTCTATGATACTTAAGATAATAAGAGAGTTAAGTAAATATTTTGGTAGAGTTTCAGTAAGATAAGAGTGTGTGCTTGTGAAATGGCAACATATATATAAGTGTGGAACCTACATGGACAAAATGTAATTGAGTCTCACACAATCATGCTTCCCTCCAATTAGATTATGCCACGTGTATTGTAGATTCCATGGTCGATTCCCTTAATTCGTTATTAAAGCCGTTACGCAACAGGTACCACTTTCATAAGCGTATATCATAGAATATGTCAGAGGATGGTTATACATGTGATTGTGACATAAGCAATCTTATCTTTAATGCGATGATCATTCGGTACCGACTGAGGTTAACTTGCTCGGTTCGGGTCATCAGAATGGTCGTTCGAGTAAACTTGTTTGGTCAGATGCACCTTATCAGATACTCTTGATTCTCTCGGTCATTGAAGTAAGCCAAGAGGAACCCAATAATAGCCTCGTTCAGAAGCCATGCTACCTATCTGATGCCTCTGGTGCCTTCGATCAGCTAAGTGGACTGAGGGAATTTGACAGTTATCTGACTCTTGGAAATATGCATGCATTTATTGCGTGGTAAGCACGCATGTGGCTATTGAAAGGACGCGACTCCTCCACTACCCTGCCACGCGTTGGATATATATTGGCTATGATGTCAGAGCCATCAGCATGTCATTCCTAAGCTGTTGGATCAATTTTTCCTACCTAAATCCTAGCCGTTAATTTTGAAAAAGCACTGGTGTAGCTATGGAGAGAGACTTTCTGATTTCTTTTACGCGAACTAGCTTCTATTATTCCGTTGCTGCAACTTTGATTGAAATCACCGCTCTTTGCCGAATTCATTTTTGTTCTCGTTCTGGTAAGATTCAATCTTCATCTTTTACTTTCCATCGCCTTTTTTTTATGTTCTAGTTGTCGATTCATAGTTATTATTTTTACAAAGAAAAATGTAGACTCCCAAACCCCTTCAGGTTCATAGGTAACCTCAGATACATCTACTACATTCTTAGTGGTTCGATCTTTTCGGTATATACTTTTCGTTTGTCTCAGTTATTTCCTTCCATTGCAATGAGTGAATGCGAGAGAGCCGATTCTAAAAGCGACAGGTCTGACGCTGATGGATATATATTCTCCAGGCGTAGAAATCCCAGTGCCCCCAGTACTGGGAAACCCCAAACAATAAGGGAAAGCACAGGGTGAATTATAGATGCCTTTGAACTTGGCGTTGGGTCTAAACGACCCAATATCACCATAACTGACCAGGGTGATGTTGGGTTCGAGGTTGAGGACATTAGGTCCACTATCACGCTTGAGAAGATTTTAAAATTAATAATCGATTTTCAATTTCCCTTAGACCTTACGCATAAAGTCCTTGAGAGTAGAGATTCTGTGTGTTCACTGAGGAGCAGTGAAATCGCAGTATATGAAGCAGCTTTGGTTGAGGGCCTTCAGTTTCCCCTTCTAAAGTTCGTTCGGGACATACTAAGCCGTCTTGGTCTTGGCCCTGGACAATTCCCTCGAAATAGTTAGAGAATTTTGGTTGGGAGTGCGGTCTTCTGGCAGACTGCCATGGGGCACGAGCAATCAGCAACCGAGTTCCTTCACTTTTACAAGGTGACCGAGAAGAGTTCGGGCTAGTGGTATTTCTTTGTGCAGAAACCAGAATTCAACTTCATCACTCGCATGCTTACATCTCACAAAGGATGGAAAGAAAAATATTTCTTCATTCAGGGAAGTGAATGGGACTTTCAGTCTTGGGGGACTGAAGACGACAAAAAAATTCGAGTCCCTCGAATATTGGGTCAGCCTACATTAAAAGGTAAGCCTAGATTTCCCATTTTTAGTTACCCTAGATCATCTTAAGTCTCTACGTTCTAATCTTTCTTTTTAATCTAATTAGCTCAAAAGCAACCTACTTTGAACCTAGAGTAAAAAGATTTTCTTTAGCTTGTGAATAAGCATAAGGTTCGAGAAACCCATTTCTTGCTGACAGTAGAAAACCTTGCCTTCTATCTGCTCGGGCCCAATCTAACCAAGGATGCCCTGGAAGCTGAACATGAGTGGAGTGAGTTCATTAATTTATGCTTTTTCATTATTTATGCTTCAATCATTCTTATCAGATCTTCTTTCCTTTACTTCACAGACAATACAATCCTTAACAAGCCATTTGTCTGTTCGGTCGACGTTGCAGAACGATCAGAGCCACATAGCAAGGAAACTCAGGAGCTGACCGAGTAATCAGAACAAGAAGAGATGTTTAAATTGAGCTATCTCGATTAGGTCGGCAAGAAGAAAGCCGCTTCGCAAAAGGCTTCAAGGGAGCCAGTCCCAAAAAAAGCTAGGACTGCAAAGTCTTCTGCTCTTGCTACCAATCAAGCCTAGGACATTCCTGCCCCTTGATCGACCGAGGAGATCAACATTTCTTCTTCCCCTTCGAGGGGAGCCACTACAAGGTCGACTTTAGCGGCTGGGTCCTTCTCTCATCTAAATCTCCTGATCGACACTGAATATGCATGGCAAAAGATGCTATCCACCGTTAGTGATGCCGAAGTAGACTCACTAAGGGGGAGCTCGAGTACCAATTTGGTATTTGAGATGAACCATAACTTATTCAAAGTACGTTCCTCCTCTTTATCTTTTCTCTTTCGTCATTATTTTTATTTATTTAGGTTTGGCCTAATCTTGTCGCACTATTCAGGTTGTGGCTAGGTCTTGTGTTGTATATACAAGATTGACTAACACAGAAAAAGCTTTATTGGATAAGAGAAAAAGACGGGGAGAGACCCTGATTGAGCTAGAGGTTGCAAAAGACAATATTGAGATTGCCAAGGCAGAAAAACAAGAGGTTCTAAGGCACAAACGCAAAGTCATAAATGAGAACCAAGAGCTGAAGATTGAACATGCTAGCCTCTAGAAGGAGCTTGCAACCAAAAAAGCACTTAAATAAGCTACAGAAAAACGAATTGCTGAGCTGACCGAGGAGCTGCGCAATGTAGAGAGCATGGCCATTGCTAATTTCTAAGAGACTGATGAATTTCAAGGCCTATTCTATTCGATCTTCATGCAAGGATTTGAACATGCGAAGGAAAAGTTTGCTACCTCTTTTCCTGAGTTGGATATTTCTAAGACTAAAGCAAGTAATGCCTCAGCCATCAAGGAGCAAGAAAGCCAAAATAATGAAGAGATCGAAGTGTAGAAACATGCCAGAGACACTAAGCATGCCTAGGAGACCACGGAGAAAATTGCTGACCATACTGAGATGTTGGGGGTGCTCCAAAAAACGTCAATGTAGAGCCTGTCGATGGTCTTCTTCAGAGTATTGATGACTCCACCGCTGTTTAGATTTCTCTTCCTTGCTCATTCTTAATTTCAAATATTAACATTTTCCTTGTAACTTTTTAAACTATGTATGAATTAAGATTATACTCTCCCTTATACTTGATCTTTGCCCTCATCTTATGCTATCTAGTGATACATTTATTTTTATTTGCTGTTTTAGTTTACCTTGTATGTCAAGCAATTTTGTATTTATTAGTCTTCTTTATTGGCTTCACGAGTGATTTGTTATCTTTTGGTGTTGGCCTCGTGAACCATTTTCGTTTTGCTCGGCCATGTGAATCGAGCAGGATTTTCACTCTGCTTCATCACCTGAATCAAGTAGGATATTTTTTCCATTTTCTGGCACTAGCCTCATAGCCATCTTCGCTTTGCTCAGCCACATGAGCCACGTAGGATTTTTGCTCTGCTCGATCACGTGAATTGAGCAAGAATTCTTACCATTTTTTAGCATTGGCCTCGTGAACCATCTTCATTTTGTTCGACCACGTGAGCCAAGCAAGATCTTCGCTCTGCTCAGTCACGTGAACCGAGTAGGAATTCTTATCATTTTTTGGCATTGGCCTCGTGAGCCATCTACAATCTGCTTAGTCACATGAGCGGAATAAGTTCCTCGCTTCGTTTGATCACATGATCTGAATAGGATCTTCGCTCCGCTCGATCACGGGAATTGAACAGGATGTCTTTGCATAGTAGAATTATTCATCATAGAAGCCTACCAAAATATAGCATTTTATTTTCATAATATTTTCGTTGATACTCTACATGCTATGGGTGAGGTAGCTTTTTACCCCTGAGCTCCTTGAGTCTGTTGGTTTCCTTTCGAGTAGAACCCAGCATTTCGTATAGTCCTTCCTAGTTTAGCCCAAGCGTTCCTTCTTGTGGGTTCCTCGTGGACTAATTCACCCTTTTCAGCACTAGTTCTCCTGATCTAAATTCCCTTGGGCAAGCCCTAGAGTTGTGATACTGATATATTTTTTACTGATAAGATATCATTCTAATTGTAGCTTATAATCTCCTTCCTTTGAGTAGATCAATCTCCTCCTTGATCATTTTATTATTCTTCTCTAGGTTGAAATTCTGCGTTCTTGGGCTAGAAAGTTCAAACTCAACTGGGATCACGGCTTTGGCTCCATACCTAAGAGAAAATGGGGTCTAACTAGTTGCCACCTTCCCTATCATTCGATAAGCCCATAAAATGTTTAGAAGTTCCTCTGCCTAGAGGCCTTTTGCCTTGTTCAGCTTCGTCTTAATGATCTTGAGGAGGGATCGATCGGTGACTTCAACTTGATCACTAGCTTGAGGGTGCTCGGTTGATAGTAATGATGGCTGATGCACAAGTCTTCACACAACCTGTTAAATTATTTTCCTTCGAACTGTCTTCCGTTATCTGTGATCACTACCCTGGGGATTCCAAACTGGCAGAATATATTTTGCCATAAAAACTTCCTCATGTTCTATTTGGTAATGATTGGCAAGGCCTCTACTTCTGTGCACTTGGTAAAATAATCAATTGCGACTACATCAAATTTCCTTTGTCCCTTTCCTAGCGGGAATGGCCCAATAATATCTATTCCCCATTGAGCGAATGGCCAGAGACTTTTGATTGGTGTCAGCTCCTGAGCAGGCTGCTTAGAAATGTTGGAGAATCGTTGGCACTTGTCACATTTCTTAACGAATCCTGGGCATCCTTCTCAATGGTAGGCCAATAGTAGATAGTCTCCTCGTCATTCACATACCTTAGTAATGGAGAGCTATGCCCCCATTTTTTTTTTTTTTGTAAAAGATCCCATCCATTATAAGATATCTACTTGATCAGCATTGGACTCTTTTTACTTCATTCTTGTCATTTAACAAAGCTTCATTTTTTAAATATTCTCTGATCGGCCTCGCCCATTTGGTATTATCCATAACTTGGTTAACCTCTGGGATCCGGATGCTTGGTGAATCCAGTGTTTCGATCGGAATGTTTGAGTTCACTTCCCTCGAGGATACACTTGAGCTAAACAATCCACCTCCTTATTCTGCAATCTTGGAACCCTTTGTAGCTAAAACTTAGAGAACTTCCTCACTAAACTCTTTGCCATCTAACAATACTCAACCATGCTCTCTCCCCCTACTTTATAGTCACTTTATACTTGCTCCACAACTAATTGGGAGTCTCTTCAAACCATTATTTGCTCCACCCTCATTCGTCGAGCCATCCGGAGATTAGCAATTAAAGCTTCATACTTAGTTTCACCTTATACTTGCTCCACAAGTGCACATACTTAGCTTCACCTCATACTTACTCCACAAGTGCGTCGCTACTTTCTTCCTGACTAACCTTATGCACACCATGTCGGTGACAGTTTCTCTCTTTGCCACCAACCCATCGTTCTTCTTCTCCCACCCTTTTTCTATCATTTCTCCCTTTTCTACCTCTGCTTTCACTCTCCACCTCTCTCAGCCGTCTAACCACCCGCCTCTCTCTGCACCGCTAGATGCCATCCTCGTTCAAATGTCGATGCTTCCGACGGGTAAAGCCCATCACAACGATCTCCGTCGCCTGTTCTCCAAACTCGGCTCTTATGCCTTCAAGGACGCCACCATCCCCATCTCCTTGGTGGGCCCTCACGTCGTCGAATTCCTCCTCTCTCCTTCTAATAGCATGACTCTAGAAATCGCTTTTCATTCATCGAAAGCGATCTCTAGATGTAACGAGTCTTAGCACACGTCGCTACTGAGATCCGCCGCCAGGTGTGGGAATTCTTACTTCGTTTCAGCTCTAATCGATGCGGGTGCAGATTTTAATTGCAGAGATTCAGATTCAGATCAGTAATCTGTGATGTCACTGGCTGTTCAATCAGGGAATATAGATTCAGTACAACTTTTGATTGAATTCGGTTATGAAATTGATGATTCGGTTGATCGGTTATTGCACAACGCAGCAGCGATGGATCGAGCGGACTTCATGGAGGTTTTGTGTCTAGGTTTTGAAGATATTGATGTGGACTCAATCGATTCAAACGGTCAAATAGCTCTTCATGTCACAGCGATTCGCGGGTACATCGAAGCGCTTTAATTTTTGGTTTCCGTGGGTGGCGATCCTGATATTACCCACCACCGCGGCTGGTCTATGCTTCATTGTGCCACCGCTGAAGGCCACGAAGAGGCGGTTGAGTTCTTACTGAACTACTTAACGTTTATAAAATACTCTGTGAGTGGAGATGGAAAGACCGCTTTTGCTCTGGCGGTGGATAAAGGTCATACCAATCTATACAACACGTTGCATTTGGGCGATGTGTTGCAAAGAGCTGCGAGACTGGACGACGCTCACGCGATGAAGAGCTGCTTTGCGGAAGGGGCGAAGGTGAACGGGAGGGATCAGAATAGCTGGATCCCTCTGCATAGAGCGACGTTCAAGGGCCGTATCGAGAGTGTGAAGCTGTTGCTCGGCCATGAAGCTCAGATTGATTTGGTTGAAGATGGCAGGCGCACGCTGCTGCACAGGCCGTGAAGGCGAGTCATATGTAGATGACGATGCATCTAAAGGCTCATAGGCCAAAGCCAATGTGAAGTCTCTAAAAGGGTTTGATGAGATAGTTCCTTTCGATTTCGACTGTTTCAAGAACCATTCTTCTCTGGTAACTCCTCCTATGTGCCAAGAGAAACGAAGACCTTGATCTTCTTGTATTTTGATATATCTTCTAGTTAAAAAAATCTTAAATTTTTGTATATAAGTTTGGCATTTTTACGTAAATATATATATTAATTATACTATACACGCATATAGACTGGGGTGGAAGAAGTGTTGGGTGTCGTCAATTGGGACGACGACACCATGTCGTTGGGCGGGTTAACGACACAGACTACTCCAACGTCACCCTGTCGTATACCCCTTCGAGCTCAGTTTCGTCTGTGGCAGTGGCAAAAGGAGAGGTGAATTGGTGCTTCGGCTGCCAGAGGAAGGTTGGGTTGATCAGATTTCGGTGTCGGTGCGAGGATCTGTTCTGCGCTAAGCACAGGTACTCGGACCGCCACAATTGCAGCTACAACTACAAAGCCACCGGCCGAGGGAGAATCCGGTGGTTAAGGTTGCGAAGATCGTCTGAGTTTGAAACAGATGAAAATATGTTTATATGTGAAGATGAAGTTCGAGTGAAATTGAGATCAAAATAGAATTTTGAGGTCGAAGACGCTCGATCTCCTACCCTTTCTCATATATGAGCTCCTTAGCAAATGAGGTAGAAGATAGAGAGAGATAGAGGGAAGGAGAGCTTCTGGATCATACGCTTGATCTCCTAGAGCAGACGACCGTTGGAGAGAGAGGGAGAGGGAGAGGGAGGTGTCGTCCAGCCAACTAACGGCACCCTTATTGCTTTAACTATTGGAATTAATTAATATTTAATTCCCATAATTAGTGTCCTAATTAAAGTGGTCCATATAAGAATCCAAATTTGATAAGGAATTATTTAGAAAGTTATTATTGGCAAAAGATTGTGAGTTAATTTCCTAACCATATCCTACTTTGATGGACGGTAGAGATTAAATGACTAATTAGGAAATTGGGTCCTCTCTCTCCCTATAAATAGTGAATGAATTCCATCAATTCATACATATTAAAATTACAACACATTAGGGTTTATAAGGCAAGAGGGAGAAACCCTAGTTTCCAAAAGGGTTTTATTTTGTTGAAGGAGAAGATTCAAGAACAATAATTTTGAGGTAACTTCCGCATTCAGATTTTCAAAGCAATGGTTTAAGGTACGTGTTCTTAATTATATTATGTAAGTAGGCAAAATAAGTGAATATCATGAAGATAAGGATCCTGTATATTTAATTAAATATTATGTGTTAATTTAATTATAAACTTACATGTGGTATCAGAGCTCAAGTTTGTAATCTCATGATATTCCATTATGATATTGCCGTTAATTGAATTTTGTTGCATACTTAATTATATATGTGTTTGAGAAAATTAGGAGAAGCTTATTCATATATATATATATATATATATTGCATGGATTTTGGTTTTCTATCCTCATTAAAATTCTTAAAAACTTACTTAAGATGGGATATTGAATCTATATTCACATTCTTGTATTATTGCTTTCAATAAAATAGTTTGAATGCAAACGGCATGAGTAAGGATTTAAATCCCAAATCTTGTATTAAGTTATGATTCTTTATTTTAAGTTGATTTTTCCAATTAGGATTCTTGGATAATCAACTGAAAGTAATTTAATGAATTTAATTAATTTTTTAAGGATGACAGGCGACTTGTTTTTTAACATTACTGAGTTATAAAATATATATATATATATATTTATGGATTAATGGCATGCCTTCTAAATTCTGAAAAAAAAAAAAAAAAAAACAAAATGCACTTAAGTTTTGTTATTATTTTTTTTTATTTTGTTTTCCTTTATTTGTATTTTGGGAAAACTTAAGAAAAATAATAATAATATTCTTTTAATGTTTAATGATTAATTATTTTAGCCATTATTATTGATTCTAATATTCATATTATTAATGGTTTAGTGTTCACCACAGTCCTCCAATCCATTATTGTGAATATTAAATTTATGATTATACTTAATTCTAATATTCATATTATGATTAGATTAAATATTCTCACAGTATTTTTAATCTATTGTTATGAATATTAGATTATTGAAATTTTATTCATACCATTTATGTTTTGGTCGCTCACAGGCCCAAATACGGTAATGAATGTTGGATGGTTAATATATATATATATATATATATATTTTAATATTCACGTTATAAATGGTTTAGTGTTCACCACAGTGCTCCAATCCATTATTGTGAATATTAAATTTATGGTTATACTTAATTCTAATATTCATATTATGATTAGATTAAATATTCACGACAGTGTTTTTTTTTAATCTATTGTTATGAATATTATATTATTAAAATTTTATTCATACATCTATATTTTGGTTGCCCACAGGCCCAGATATAGTATATAGTAATGAATATTGAATTGTTAATATTTTAATTATTGTTTATTCAGTTATATAATTTGGTTCCCCCACAGGTCCAATTATTTTAATTGAATAATTATTATGGTGTGATAAATTATTTTATTAGAAAAATTATGGACATCCATAGATGCCATATTTTTTTTTAAATAATGCAGCACCCAATTAAATGTTTTTAAATATCAACATTTTTTGTTCCCTTGCATAATTGTTGTTTATGTGTTGTTATAAATGAAATAGATATGTGAGCATATTTAATGAATATTGCAGTTTTAAATCCTGTTTTACTTCAATCCCAAGCCTCAAATATCCCTAAATTTGATAATACTAAATTTCTTTTTTAAGTGGCATGAGCAAGTCGAGTTTAATAGAATGCTAAGGAAGATCTTAATAATTTTGAGGAACTTTTTCACTTTACTCACTTGCTGGAAAATTTATGGCTAAACTAACCAGTGTACGTTTTTATGATACTCGTACCATGAATGAACACATTATTGAGATGACCAATCTGACTGCAAAATTAAAGATTTTAGGCATGATTATGGATGAGTCTTTTCTCATCCACTTTGTCCTAAACTCTTTACCTTTAGAATATTGACATTTTTAGTTCAATTACTGCACTATTAAAAATAAATGGAATGTAAATGAACTACATAGTATGTTGGTCCAATAAGAAGGAAAACTTATGTAGCATAATGGTCATGTGACGCATCTAATGGTGAAAGAATGAGCTATAAAGAATAAAGCTGGAAAAGACATCAAGCGTGGCCCATCCAAGATGAATGGATCTGATCAATCTGCCCCAAAAAGGAAAATAAAGTGATAAGTACCATTTTTGGAAAAGAAGTGGACACTTTCAGAAAGATTGCCTAAAATGTAAGGCATGGTTCGAAAATAAGGGTAAACTTATACCTTTAGTATGTTTCGAATCATTGATATTCCTTTTAATACTTAGTGGATTGATTATTATTTAAGTACTCATGTCTTAAACTCGATGCAAATATATATTTTTTTAATTTATTTAAGATCTCTTGCCTTATTGCATTTAGAATATTGGTAAATGGATAATACCAAATTAACACTGAACCTTGTTTCTCTAAATCCTTTCTTACTTTGCATCATAATGTTAGAACTAAACATGTGTCATTTGACGAGCATTCGTCTTACTTGTGGTATAAAAGACTGGGTTACATATCTAAGAAAAGAATAGAGAGAATAATAAAGGAAGGAATTCTCTCAAATCTGGAAGAAGTACCCAGCTCCTACAAATAATATATACAGACATATGTAGACCTTTTGCTAAACTCCTTGAACGTTTAGGTGCTTGTGCACAATACACGATGCCAAATGAACCTTGGCAGAGTAGTGTAGCTGAAAGGCACAATTGTACCCTTATGGATACGGTTAGAAGTATGATGAGTAATATAAGATCACCTATATCCTTATGGATGCATGCTCTTAAAACTACTGTGTATGTCCTAAATAGGGTTCCTAGTAAGACATTTACAAAGAAAACTTTTGAACTGTGGAAAGGTTGGAAACCCAGTTTAAGGCATTTGCATGTTTAGGGTTGCCCAGCAGAAGTAAAAATTTATAATCCATATGAAAGAAACTGGATCCAAGAACAATTACTTGTTTCTTTATTGGGTATTCAGAAAAATCAAAAGGATATAGACTTTACTGTCCTAACCATAGTACAAAAAAATTGTTGAAACCGAAAATGCCAGATTCATTGAGAATGGTGAAATTAGTGGGAGTGGTAAAGTTAGAAAAGCAATCATTCAAGAAATCAAGGTACAATTTTCCTTACCTCTGATTCATAACAGTCCTATTGTTCTTAATAATGTTGATACAATCAACAATAATAAATAACAAATAAATGATCAGCAACCTGATGATTCTCATAATGAGACTGTAATCACTGACCCTATTATAGATGCGCCACAAGAAATAGCATTAAGAAGATCTCTTAGAAATAGGAGACTTGCTAATTCGGATGACTACGTGGTGTATTTGCAAGAATAGAGTATATTGTTGGGAATACTGATGATCCGGTTATATATTCAGAAGCCATTAATAGTAATGATTCTACTAAATAGATTGATGCTATGAATGATAAAATAAAATCTATGGACTCCAATAAAGTCTGAAAGTTAGTCGAATTGCCTGAATGACATAAAAAAAGGTTGGATGTAAATGGGTTTTTAAAACCAAACGCAATTCTAAGGGCAATATCGAATGATATAAAGCTAGACTTATAGCCAAAGGTTTTTATTAACGTGAAGGCATTGATTAAAATGAGACTTTATCTCCTGTATTAAAGGACTCTTTAAGAATCATTTTAGCACTGGTAACTCATTTTGATTTAGAGCTACACCAGATGGATGTAAAGGCGGCTTTCTTAAATGGGAGTTTAAAAGAAAGAGTCTATATGATACAACCAGAGAGCTTCATAAAAGAAGGAAAGGAAAATATGGTCTTTTTGTTAAAGAAGTCGATATATAGACTTAAACAGACTTCCTGACAATGGTATCTTAAGTTTTATGATACTATTACTTCATTTGGGTTTAAGGAAAACACTGTTGATCGGTGTATATACCTGAAAACCAGTGGGAGTAAATTTTTATATTTAGTACTGTATATTAATGACCTACTTATAGCCAACAGTGACCTTGGCTTACTATAGGAAACTAAAGATTTTCTTTTAAAAAACTTTGAAATTAAAGATATAGGAGAGACATCTTTTGTGATAGGAATAGAAATATTCCGAGATAGATCACATAAATTATTAGGATTATCTCATAAAGCCTATATTAGTGAAGTTTTTGAATGAATAATTTGCATAATCATGACTCCACTATCGTTCTAATTCAAAAGGAGGATAAGTTCAGCTTAAGTTAATATCCCAAAATAAATTGGAACATAACAGTATGAAAGATATTCCTTATACTTCTACTCATATGAGTTTAATGTATATGTAGATTTGCATCAGGCTAGATATTAGTATTATTATTGGGATGTTATATATATACCAAAGAAAACTGGGATTTGATCATTTGAAAAACTGCAGATAAAGTTTTAGGATATTTGCAAGGTTTAAATATTACATGCTCACATTTAGGAGGGCCAATCACCTTGAGGTGATTGGATATTCAGACTCATATTTTGGAGGATGTGTTGATAGTAGGAATAGCATTTTCATTATGTTAGAAAGGCTATTTCATGGAAGAATGCTAAGAGTTATTGCATCATCCACTATGGAGGCTGAGTTTGTTGCTTCTTTTGAGGCTACAAATCATGGATTATGGCTGTAAAATTTTATTTCAGGGTTAGGAGTTATGGATACTGTTTCTAAGCCCTAAAAATTTACTATGATAATATTACAGCAATTTTCTTTTCAAAAATTGATAGGTATACTAAGGTGGCCAATCACATTAAGTTAAAATACTTATCTGTTAAAGAAGTTCAGAAATAACAAATGTCAATTGAACACATTAGTACGAGTGTTAATATAGCAGATCCACTTACGAAAGGGCTGTTTCCAAAGACTTTTATGCAGCATGCTGAAAAGATCGGTCTTGAGAATAGCAAATAAATTAATTAATTTGTGGATTGCTTAGTGATTGTTTATTTGACATTATGATTTTGATATCTATTAAAGATTTTTTGAATTTATAAATTTCTGTCTTACAATATTTGTTTACATGCATGTGATTTGTTTAATGTGACAGAAATAGTCTTTTATAAAGACATTATGGGACCATTAACGATAGCTCACTTTATAGACCTTGTTAAATAAATTATTGATGACGTAGTACATGGAAGGAACCATGCTCTTGAATTAGTATGGAACCGCTATGACTCTCATTAATATTTTATTTAATTAAGGTAAGCCATTGAGATGACTTTTGTAATGTTATTGCGCGCCTTATGTTTCCTATATCAAATTATGACTGTAAGATTATTATTATACGGACCAAGTGGGAGACTGTTGGAATTAATTAATATTTAATTCCCATAATTAGTGTCCTAATTAAAGTGGTCCATATAAGAATCCAAATTTGATAAGGAATTATTTAGAAAGTTATTATTGGTAAAAGATTGTGAGTTAATTTCCTAATCATATCCTACTTTGATGGACGGTAGAGATTAAATGACTAATTAGGAAATTTGGTCCTCTCTCTCCCTATAAATAGTGAATGAATTTCATTAATTCATACATATTAAAATTACAACACATTAGGGTTTATAGGGCAAGAGGGAGAAACCCTAGTTTCCAAAAGGGTTTTATTTTGTTGAAGGAGAAGTTCAAGAACAATAATTTTGAGGTAACTTCCGCATTCAGATTTTCAAAGCAATGGTTTAAGGTACGTGTTCTTAATTATATTATGTAAGTAGGCAAAGTATGTGAATATCATGAAGATAAAGATCTTGTATATTTAATTAAATATTATGTGTTAATTTAATTATAAACTTACATTAACCCCATCTCGACGCCCAGATGATCTAAACATGCCGGTGGTGATGTCTCGATCGTGGTCTGTCTCGTCAACTCGCCAAGCGACATCCATGGCTGCCATCACTGTCCGAGCAACACCCATGGTGTCATCGTCCCCATTGACAACACCCAGTACAATTTCAAAAATCTTTCCACGCTAACCTATATACGTATGTAGTACAATTAATATATATTTACGTAAAAATGCCATATAAGTTTGGTCTACATGTATATTTTCGGAATAAATTCATCCAAGCAGTAAATTGAATTGAGATTTCATTTTTAAAGTTACAATTTGATTTTGTTGATTTTTTTGGGGGGGGGGGGGGTTGTGATCAAACTCGAGATCCCCAAAAGTAAATTCTAACAGAACCAACACCCCCCCAAAGAAAAAAAAGGGGGCGCAAGAAAAGGAAACTGTTTGTCAACAATTTTGAACACTAATAAGAAATAAAAAATCAGAAAAAGACGATTCCAGAAAAAAAGTAGAGAAACTGACTGTTTGAATAAACAAATTGCTTGCTTAAAATGGGTTCATGTTGACAATATTTTTTTTTATCAAGGTTTTTATTTATTAATTGAAATTAGATGAATATTCATATGATCTTAAATTATAAAAAAACTAATAAAAGTTTTTTTTTAATAGATGGTGCTTCAAATTTGATAATTTTTTGATGCATATATAAATTCATGTAATTATATTTAATTAAATTGGTGTAAAAAATAATACTTAGAAAATTTGATCGAGAGGAATTTAAAAATTTTAAGGGTCTTTCAATATATATATATATATATTATTTCAGTTTTCTCCCTTTTGCCAATTTTAATTTCCATTTCGTTTTTGACTTTCAAGATTATGGTCGACTCTCCCATTAACAATTCAAAGATAGGTGCCTCCTATCTGATTAATATATAAATTCATGTAATTAAATTTAATTAAATTAGTGTAAAAAGTGAGACTTAACAAAATTTGATAGAGAAGAATTAAAAAATTTTTATGATCTTTCCAAATATATATATATATATATATCTTTTTTTTTAATTCCAACCTTCTCCCTTTTGGCAATTTTTCATTTCGTTTTTGACTTTCAAGATTATGGTCGACTCTCCCACTCACAAGGATAGGTGCCTGCTGCTATTTGAGAATTTTTTTGATGGATATATAAATTCTTGTAATTAAATTTAATTAAATTGGTGCAAAAAGTGGGACTTAGCAAAATTGGATAGAGAAGAATTTAAAATTTTTTAAGATCTTTCGAAATATATTTATCTTTTTTTTTTAATTTTACTCTTCTCCCTTTTAACAATTTCCCATTTCGTTTTTGACTTTTGGGATTTTGGTCGGCTCTCCCACTGACAAAAATAGGTGCCTGTAGCTATTTGATAATTTTCTGATGGATATATAAATTCATGTAATTAAATTTAATTAAATTGGTATAAAAAGTGCGACTTAGCAAAATTTGATACAGAGAAATTTAAAAACTTTTACGATCTTTCAAAATATATATATCTTTTTTTTTAATTCCACTCTTCTCCTTTTTGCCAATTTACCATTTCTTTTTTTTTACTTTCACGATAATGGTCAACTCTCCCACTAACAAAGATATGTGCATGCTGCTATTTGATAATTTTCTGAAGGATATATAAATTCATGTAATTAAATTTAATTAAATTGGTGTAAAAAGTGGGACTTAGGAAAATTTGATAGAGAAGAATTTAAAAAATTTTAGGATCTTTCGAAATATATATATATATATATATTTATTACAGTCTTCTCTCTTTTGCCAATTTTCTATTTCGCTTGACTTCCAGGATTGTGGTCGGCTCTCCCACTGACAAAGATAGGTGCTTGTTGCTATTTGATAATTTTTTGATAGATATATAAATTCTTGTAATTAAATTTAATTAAATTGGTGTAAAAAGTGGGACTTAGCAAAATTTGATAGAGAAGAATTTAAAAATTTTTAGGATCTTTCGAAACATCTATATCTTTTTTTTTTATTCCAGTCTTCTCTCTTTTGCCAATTTTCTATTTCGTTTTTGACTTTCAGAATTATGGTCGGCTCCCCCCTGACAAGGATAGGTGCCTGCTGCTATTTGATAATTTTCTGATGGATATATAAATTAATGTAATTAAATTTAATTAAATTGGTGTGAAAAGTGGAGCTAAGCAAAATTTGATAGAGAGGAATTTAAAAACTTTTAGGATCTTTTGAAATATATATATATATATATATATATATATATTATTCCAGTCTTCTCCCTTTTTGCCAATTTTCAATTTTGTTTTTGACTTTCATGATTATGGTCAGCTCTCCCACTAACAAACATAGGTGCCTGCCGCAATATGATAATTTCTGATGGGTATATAAATTCATGTAATTAAATTTAATCAAATTGGTGTAAAAAGTGAGACTTAGCAAAATTTGATAGAGAAAAATTAAAAATTTTTTATGATCTTTTGAAATATATATATATATATATATCTTTTTTTTTAATTCTAATTTTCACCCTTTTGGCAATTTTTCATTTTGTATTCGACTTTCAAGATTATGGTCGACTCTAAGAGTATGGTTGACTCTCCCACTGACAATGATAGGTGCCTGTAGCTATTTGAGAATTTTTTGATCGATATATAAATTCTTGTAATTAAATTTAATTAAATTGTTGCAAAAAGTGGGACTTAGCAAAATTTGATAGAGAAGAATTTAAAATTTTTTAGGATCTTTCGAAATATATATATCTTTTTTTTTAATTCCACTCTTCTCCCTTTTGACAATTTCCAATTCGTTTTTGACTTTTAGGATTTTGGTCGGCTCTCCCACTGAGAAAAATAGGTGCCTGCAGCTATTTGATAATTTTCTGACGGATATATAAATTCATGAAATTAAATTTAATTAAATTGGTACAAAAAGTGAGACTTTACAAAATTTGGTAGAGAGGAATTTAAAAACTATTACGATCTTTCGAAATATATATATCTTTTTTTTTTTAATTCCACTCTTCTCTCTTTTGCCAATTTACCACTTCTTTTTTTGAACTTTCACGATAATGGTCGGCTCTCCCATTGACGAAGATAGGTGCTTGCTACTATTTGATAATTTTTTGATGGATATATAAATTCATGTAATTAAATTTAATTAAATTGCTATAAAAAGTAGGACTTAAGAAAATATAGAGAAGAATTAAAAAATTTTTAGGATCTTTCAAAATATATATATCTTTTTTTATTCCAGTCTTCTCCCTTTTGCCAATTTTCTATTTCGTTTTTAACTTCCCGGATTATGATTCGCTCTCCCACTGACAAAGATAGGTGCTTGCTGCTATTTGATAATTTTCTGATAGATATATAAATTCGTGTAATTAAATTTAATTAAATTGGTGTAAAAAGTGGGACTTAGCAAAATTTGATAGAGAAGAATTTAAAAAATTTTAGGATCTTTCGAAATATATATATATATATATATATATATTTATTCCAGTCTTCTCTGTTTTGCCAATTTTCTATTTCGCTTTTGACTTCCAGGATTGTGGTCGGCTCTCCCACTGACAAAGATAGGTGCTTGTTGCTATTTGATAATTTTCTGATAGATATATAAATTCATGTAATTAAATTTAATTAAATTGGTGTAAAAAGTGGGACTTAGCAAAATTTGATAGAGAAGAATTTAAAAATTTTTAGCATCTTTCGAAACATCTATATCTTTTATTTTTTATTCCAGTCTTCTCTCTTTTGCCAATTTTCTATTTCGGTTTTGACTTTCAGAATTATGGTCGGCTCCCCCCTGACAAGGATAGGTGCCTGCTGCTATTTGATAATTTTCTGATGGATATATAAATTAATGTAATTAAATTTAATTAAATTGGTGTGAAAAGTGGAGCTTAGCAAAATTTGATAGAGAGGAATTTAAAAACTTTTAGGATCTTTTGAAATATATATATATATATATATTATTCCAGTCTTCTCTCTTTTTGCCAATTTTCAATTTTGTTTTTGACTTTCATGATTATGGTCAGCTCTCCCACTAACAAACATAGGTGCCTGCCGCAATATGATAATTTCTGATGGATATATAAATTCATGTAATTAAATTTAATTAAATTGGTGTAAAAAGTGAGACTTAGCAAAATTTGATAGAGAAAAATTAAAAATTTTTTATGATCTTTTGAAATATATATATATATATATCTTTTTTTTTAATTCTAATTTTCACCCTTTTGGCAATTTTTCATTTCGTATTCGACTTTCAAGATTATGGTCGACTCTAAGAGTATGGTTGACTCTCCCACTGACAAGGATAGGTGCCTGCAGCTATTTGAGAATTTTTTGATCGATATATAAATTCTTGTAATTAAATTTAATTAAACTGTTGCGAAAAGTGGGACTTAGCAAAATTTGATAGAGAAGAATTTAAAATTTTTTAGGATCTTTCGAAATATATATATCTTTTTTTTTTAATTCCACTCTTCTCCCTTTTGACAATTTTCCAATTCGTTTTTGACTTTCAGGATTTTGGTCGGCTCTCCCACTGAGAAAAATAGGTGCCTGCAGCTATTTGATAATTTTCTGACGGATATATAAATTCATGAAATTAAATTTAATTAAATTGGTACAAAAAGTGAGACTTTACAAAATTTGGTAGAGAGGAATTTAAAAACTATTACGATCTTTCGAAATATATATATCTTTTTTTTTTAATTCCACTCTTCTCTCTTTTGCCAATTTACCATTTCTTTTTTTGAACTTTCACGATAATGGTCGGCTCTCCCATTGACGAAGATAGGTGCTTGCTACTATTTGATAATTTTTTGATGGATATATAAATTCATGTAATTAAATTTAATTAAATTGCTATAAAAAGTAGGACTTAAGAAAATATAGAGAAGAATTAAAAAATTTTTAGGATCTTTCAAAATATATATATCTTTTTTTATTCCAGTCTTCTCCCTTTTGCCAATTTTCTATTTCGTTTTTAACTTCCCGGATTATGATTCGCTCTCCCACTGACAAAGATAGGTGCTTGCTGCTATTTGATAATTTTCTGATAGATATATAAATTCGTGTAATTAAATTTAATTAAATTGGTGTAAAAAGTGGGACTTAGCAAAATTTGATAGAGAAGAATTTAAAAATTTTTATGATCTTTCGAAACATCTATATCTTTTTTTTTTATTCCAGTCTTCTCTCTGTTGCCAATTTTCTATTTCGTTTTTGACTTTCAAAATTATGGTCGGCTCTCCCCCTTGACAATGATAGGTGCCTGCTGCTATTTGATAATTTTCTGATGGATATATAAATTCATGTAATTAAATTTAATTAAATTTGTGTGAAAAGTGGAACTTAGCAGAATTTGATAGAGAGGAATTTAAAAATTTTTAGGATCTTTCGAAAAATATATATCTTTTCTTTTATTCCAGAGTTCTCCCTTTTTGCCAATTTTCAATTTTGTTTTTGACTTTCAGGATTATGGTCGGCTCTCCCACTAACAAAGATAGGTGCCTGCCGTTATATGATAATTTCTTATGGATATATAAATTGATGTAATTAAATTTAGTTAAATTGGTGTAAAAAATGGGACTTAGCAAAATTTGATAGAGAGGAATTTAAAAATTTTTAGGATCTTTCGAAAGATATATATCTTTTTTTTATTCCAGTCTTCTCCCTTTTGGCAATTTTCCATTTCGTTTTTGACTTTTAGGATTATGGTCGGCTCTCCCACTGACAAAGATAGGTGCTTGCTGCTATTTGATAATTTTTTTGTGGATATATAAATTCATGTAATTAAATTTAATTAAATTGGTGTAAAAAGTGGGACTTAGCAAAATTTGATAGAGGAGAATTTAAAAATTTTTAGGATCTTTCGAAATATATATATCTTTTTTTTATAATTCCACTCTTCTCCTTTTTGCCAATTTTTCATTTCGTTTTTGACTTTCAGGATTATGGTCGGCTCTCCCACTGACATAGATAGGTGCCTACTGTTATTTGATAATTTTTTGATGGATACATAAATTCATGTAATTAAATTTAATTAAATTGGTGTAAAAAGTGGGACTTAGGAAAAATTGATAGAGAAGAATTTAAAAATTTTTAGGATATTGACAAATATATATATCTTTTTTTATTCCAGTTTTCTCCTTTTTGCCAATTTTCTGTTTCATTTTTGACTTTCAGGATTACGGTTGGCTCTAACACTGATAAAGAGAGGTGTCTGTTGCTATTTGATAATTTTCTGATGAATATATAAATTCATGTAATTAAATTTAGTTAAATTGGTGTAAAAACTAGGACTTAGCAAAATTTAATAGCAAAGAATTTATAGGATCTTTCAAAATATATATATCTTTTTTACCCATTTTCCAATTTGTTTTTGACTTTCAGGATTATGGTCGGCTCTCCTACTGACAAAGCTAGGTGACTACTACTATTTGATAATTTTTGATGGATATATAGATTCATGTAATTAAATTTAATTAAATTGGTGTGAAAAGTGGACTTAGCCAAATTTGATAGAGAAGAATTTAAAAATTTTTAGGAAATACATATATCTTTTTTTTTAATTCCACTCTTCTCCCTTTTGCCAATTTTCCATTTCTTTTTTGACTTTCAGGATTATGGTCGGCTCTCCCACTAACAAAGATAGGTGCCTGCTGCTATTTGATAATTTTTTGATAGACATATAAATTCATGTAATTAAATTTAATTAAATTGGTGTAAAAAGTGGGAATTAGCAAAATTTGATAGAGAGGAATTTAAAAATTTTTAGGGTCTGTTGAAAGATATATATCTTTTTTTTTATTCCATTCTTCTCCCTTTTGCCAATTTTCCATTTCGTTTTTGACTTTCAAGATTATGGTCGGCTCTTCCATTGACAAGATAGGTACCTGCTGCTATTTGATAATTTTTTTATGGATATATAAATTCATGTAATTAAATTGAATTAAATTGGTGTAAAAAATGAAATTTAGTAAAATTTGATTGAGAAGAATTTAAAAAAATTTTAGGATCGATGTTTCGAAATATGTATATCTTTTTTTTTTAATTGCAGTCTTCTCTCTTTCGCCAATTTTCCATTTCATTTTTGACTTTCTGGATTATGGTCGGCTTTCCCACTGACAAAGATAGGTGTCTGCTGCTATTTAATAATTTTCTAATGGATATGTAAATTCATGTAATTAAATTTAATTAAATTGATGTGAAAAGTGGGACTTAGCAAAATTTGATAGAGAGGAATTTAAAAATTTTTAGGATCTTTCGAAATATATATATCTTTTTTTTTATTCCTGTCTTCTCCCTTTTGCCAATTTTACATTTTGTTTTTGGTTTTCAAGATTATGGTCAGCTCTCCCACTCACAAAGATATGCCTGCTGCTATTTGATAATTTCGGATGGATATATAAATTCATGTAATTAAATTTAATTAAATTAGTGTGGAAAGTGGGCTTTGCAAAATTTGATAAAGAAGAATTTAAAACTTTTAGGATCTTTCTAAATATTTACAACTTTTTTTTTAATTCCACTCTTCTCCCTTTTGTCAAATTTCCATTTCCGTTTTGACTTTTAGGATTATGGTCGGCTCTCCCACTAACAAAGATATGTGCCTGCTGCTATTTGATAATTTTCTGATGGATATATAAATTGATGTAATTAAATTTAATTAAATTGGTGTAAAAAGTGGGACTTAGAAAATTTGATAGAAAGGAATTTAAAAAGTGGGACTTAGAAAATTTGATAGAAAGGAATTTAAAAATTTTAGGATTTTTCGAAATATATATATATATATATATTATTTCAGTCTTCTCTCTTTTGCGAATTTTCCATTTCATTTTTGACTTTCAGGGTTATGGTCGGCTCTCCCACTGACAAAGATAGGTGTCTGCTGCTTATTTGATAATTTCTGATTAATATATAAATTCGTGTAATTAAATTGGTGTGAAAATTTGAACTTAGCAAAATTTGATAGAGAAGAATTTAAAAACTTTTAGGATCTTTTGAAATATATATATCTTTGGGTAAAGTATAAAAAATATCCTTACAGTTTATCCTTGGTATCACTTTGGTCCCACACATTTCAATTACAACAGTCAAATCCCTACACTTTCGGTCAAGTATCAATTCGGTCATTCCGTTAGTTAACCGTTAGAAACAACCGTTAGACTGAGGAAAAAATAGTAATTTTATTTATAGTCTATTCTCGGTGTTACTTTAATCCCTCACATTTTCAATTATAATAATTGAATCCCTACACTTTCGATATATATTTGAAATGTATTTAATTAAATTATTTTTAATAAATAATATAATCTAATACATTTTATTAAATTATATAACATATTTTAATTTGAAAATACCTTATTAAATTATTTTTAATAAATAAAATATTTAAATTTTATTTAATATATTTTCTTTTTATTGAATTAAGTTATTTTTTATAAATAATATGATTAAATTAATAATATAATTAAAATAATATTTAATATAGTTTAATTAATATAAAATATATTTTATTAAATTTGAATAATTTTTAAAGAAATAATAAAATTAAATATTTTATTAAAAACTAATTTATGTAAATAAAATTGCATTTGTAAGCATAGTTTCAAATTTTATTTTAGAAAAAAATGATAACAAAAAATAAAATCAAAAAATAAAAAGTTAAACAAAATAAAAAATAATAATGTTATCAAATGACCTTAGAATCATTATTTTCTAAATTTTCTATTTCTATAGTTTCCTTTCTATATATAATTTTGTATATATATTCAATTCGAGAGTATACGTTTATATATGTGACTTTCTTAATTCTATTATATTAATTATAACAACTATTAGTGAAACTATCAAATCACGCTTTAATAAAATTTTTAATTTTATTAATTTTTGAGAAAATTAACTGAATTTAATAAAATATATTTCATATTAATTAAATTAATTATTTTAATTATATTATTAATTTAATCATATTATTTTTGAAAAATAATTTAATTCAATAAAAATATATTATATTAAATATAATTTAAATATTTTATTGATTAAAAATAATTTAATAAGATATACTTCAAATTAAAATATGTTATGTAATTTAATAAAATATATTTTAGAGCATATTATTTATTAAAAATAATTTAATAAAATATATTACTATTATATGTTGAAAGTGTAGGGATTTAATTGTTATAATTGAAAATGTGAGGGATTAAAGTAACACTGAGGATAAACTATAAATAAAATTACTATTTTATCCCCAATTTAACAGTTGTTTCTAACGGTAAATTGACGAAAGGACCCAATTGATACTTGACCGAAAGTGTAGGGATTTGACTGTTGCAATTGAAACGTGTGGAACCAAAGTGATATTGAGAGTAAACTGTAAAAGTATTTTTTGTACTTTACCCTATATCTTTTTTCTTTTATTTCCCCTCCTCTCTTTTGCCAATTTTCCATTTCGTTTTTGACTTTCAAGATTATGGTTGGCTCTCCCACTTACGAAGATAAGTGTCTGCTGCTGTATATGTCACGCCCCGGATTTTCATAACCGAATGCCCAGGGGTGACTTGGAATTTATTTGTTAGGTATAAAAATAAGATGATAATAACACGCTGTCACACCCCAGAGTTTTCCTCCAGATTGGGGTTGACCCGTAAGAAAAATTTAAGATAGTCAAAATCCCATGTTTATCCCAAACAATATTTATAAGTCATTGGACTGAACCATTTGATGGGATTTCAACTACAGGGCACAAAATAAAGATAGAGAAAAATATTACAGAACCATCTAAGTGTCCCAATCACGCTATTAACATTACATACCAAATAAAAGCAAATTAGGTCTATGCTTAATAATTACAATCATCCAACAATTATTACAGACCAAAAATAAAGTCCTCCAGCTCTGTGTAGGAAAGAAGAAAAAAATAGATAACTCTTCTGATGGAATATTTAAGAGAAATTAATCTCTTTCCAGCTCATCTTCTGTATCCCTGTGCTTAATATCCTGAAAAAAATATTCCCACAAGGGGTGAGCTACTAAAGCCCAGTAATCAGAATCTCCTAGGTGCCTATATGTAGTGGTTGTAATACTACACTGTATTAAGTGAATGTGTTTAAGTGGCATACTATTTATGCAACAATTAATTCAATAGATCTCAACTTAACAATGTAAATTATACTTACAACGGTTCGATGAAATCGTCACCGTAACTACTATTTTACTTACATGTAAAATAATTAAATATTGATTGTGTATACCACAATGAAGTATGTGTCGCAGTGGTAGGGATCTCAGATTTAGATCTTCAAGGTCTCGGGATCAAACCCTGTAGCGATACAGGTTTCATACATATATATATATATATATTTTTATAAAATATTAATCGAGAGAAATTAAATATAATTAAATAATTCCAACACATCATTCATACATAACAAGAGAGGTTGCTGGTCACAGTAAAATTTTGTAAAGGAGTTTAATCTAAATCCTCCTAAGATAATCATACTCCTGTCCTCCTCTACCCCCACAGCCTTGGGAACTAGTGACTTTACGGGCTTAGCATCTAATGCATACCGACGGTGTCACCTACCAAAAACCTAGCCGTCGCGACCAGCTACCTGACTGGCCAGGTCAGAAGGGAGCATCTCCCAAATAAAATGCATGTTCCCATCTTCATCTAAAAGGCCATTTCTACCCACCCATCACCCCATTGCCAAAAACAGCTTTAGCACCAAGTGCCTTAATTTCTTCTCACCCTTTTACATTCCAAGGGTACCTTGTATGGAAATCAGACAATTTTAATAACAACCGGTAATGTTCCCGGGCGATGAATCAAAAGTGAGATTATTTAGTCACATGCAATATATTTTTAAGCACTTTATCTATATCCATACTTTAATAGTAATTCTCAATAAATCAAAGATTTAACATAGTCATCAATATCATTATCACAAAGGTAGGCACTATATGTAAATTAACAATTAGCAAGTAAAAAAAAAAAAATTAGAATACAAATTAGTATTTTAGTTAATTGTTTTGACAAGTTTACCGTACCAAATTTGATAAGAATAAAATTATTTCTAATGGTATATTAATTAGGCCGAGGTTGATAGCTTAGTGGGTGGGCGACCCTAATTGCGATTTAAAGTCGCAAGTTTGAACCTCATTGGCTGCAAATCTTGGTTTTTGCTCCTTTTACCTTTTATTTTATTATTTTATGGAATATAAAGATAATAAATAGCTCTTGGACTTATATTTAATTTTTAGCAAAATTGATAAGTTTTATTTTATTCAAAAATAATTTAAATAAATTTCCAATCATCATCTTATTTATAACCAAACCCTTATCATAGGTTTTTGGCTTCAAGATATCCACAAATGTCCACAGAATTATCCCAATGTTTAGGAAGGTATTAAATGAGTTTCATTAAATTCACTTAATCATAAAAATATAATTATATAACTTGCTAGGTTGACAAAACAATGCCAAAAATAAATCAAATTCATTTAAGAAAGACCAAATGAGAAAAGAACAAGTCCATTGTTTCTTTTGGGCATTTTATCAAATACTAGCATTTTAGTTTGAATAAGTCATCCAACTATCCATGATGAAACTGATTATCTAAGTCAATTATCATCAATATTAGAGTGTCAAATAATACATAATATCTAGTTTAAAATAATTTCATATCAATAGAAATTATTAACATGACAATAACTAACAGAAGGAAATTGGAAATTTAAATAAATCTTTAAACATAATATTCTAAACAAATCCAAACAAGCATCAATTAAAGCTAAGCAGAATAGCAGCTTGAAAGAAAATTCATATAAAATAGAGCAAGACTCCAATATCTATAAACTTTATATCTGTAGAAACTAGACTTCAAGACCTACAACTTTCATGTTTTACACTTTTTAAAATTTTAAGGTCTAAAGGTACAAAAACAGCTTTGAATTCAGTTTGTTCAGAAAATACAGTTTTACACGTGCTCAGTATTTTGGGCATAACTTTTGACTCACAAATCGGATTGATGCAATTCTTTTTGGGTTGAAAAGAAAACTGAAAGGGCTACAACTTTTATGTTTTAGCCAAAGCCTAATTCCACCGTTTTAGGAGTTAGAAGCACATAAGAAGTTACAAATAGAGAGCTGTCAGCATACTGAGTTACTTCAGTCAAAATTTTGGCTTCCCTACCCCCAATATACGGGTATTTATTTTTATCACAATCAAGTTTCATACTTCAAACCAGAAAATGCATCAAATATATTTTAGGAGATTCATCATCCTACCTCAATGAAGATATTAATGACCAAGTCTGAGAAGGAAAAATGAGTTAGCTTTGAACACCACCCAAATTGGAAAATTCCAAGCCTTTCTTCTTCCTCCAAGCAACACCAAATCTTCAGCCTCACTAATTAATAATTTATTTTTATTTCTCTCTTATTTTCTTCTCTTTGAAGACACACAATTTATAGGGAGTGTAGAGAAAATTATTAGTGGAGAAAAAATCAACTAAGGTAAGATCATGCCTATACAATTGGTAGCATGATCCAAGAATCATGCTTACTTTTTGACTATCTAACCATATCATTTAAGAAAAGCATTGGGGAAGATGTATGGAGGTGGCATGATCCGGGAATCATGCTAACTTTTTGACAAATTTAAACAATCATGCTAGCTTTTTGACAATTTAACCAAATGCTTTAAATCATGCTAGCTTTCAAACAAAATGCTTTAAATCTTGTTTGCTAAATAATTTGAAAAAGATGCTTTAAGGTCATCAATGTGGGTCTTCTCTTTGTCCAATTAGTCAAATAATTTTGAAAGATGGTGAGAGTGTATGGAAGATGGAAATGAAGTTGTCGGGAAATAATTTAGAGCAACTATTCATGAGTCAATTCATTGAGTGATAAAGTGAGTTGAAATGAGTTGAGGTGAGTCAAAGAAAAGGGTTGACCCATGGGTTAATGGTCTTGGTTTGAACCAAATAAGTAATTGGGCTAAGAAGTGTTTGGATAAAAATTTTAGAAATTCTACATTAAACTCACACATAGGGTGAAATTTAATCCGAAAAATTTTCCAACTAATTTTTATCATTCCAAAAATTTTCAAATGCTCAATTTTCTAGATTTTTACTATAATAAATATCACTACCACACTTAAATAATTTAATTAAGGAAAAAAAATTCAGGTTATTACAATCCACCCCCTTAAATAAATTTCGTCCCGAAATTTACATAAAGCATGACTCAAGTGTTAAACAAATGAGGATATCGTTCACGCATAACAGACTCACACTCCCAGGTGGATTCCTCCACACCACGGTGCCTCCACAACACTCGAACCAATGGAATGGTTTTGCCTCGTAGTACTTGTTCACGCCGATCCTCGATCTTAACCGGCTGTTGTTCAAATGTAACATCTTGCTGAATATCAAGTTCAGTCCAATCAATCACGTGACTCAGGGTCAGGTTCATACTTTCGAAGCATGGATACATGAAATACATCATGAACACGTGATAGTTGAGGTGGTAGAGCTAGCTAATATGCAACCTACCCAACCTTTGCAAGGATTTCGAATGGTCCCAATATATCGAGGAGCTAACTTCCCCTTTTTACCAAATCGTACGACTCTTAACGTGGGGAAACTCGAAGAAAGACATGATCTCCAACCTCGAACTCCAAAGGTCGTCTTCGTCGGACAGCGTAGCTTTTCTGACGACTCTGGGCAGTAAGTAGACGTTGACGAATGATAGCAATCTTTTCTGATGTTTGCTTGATCAGGTCGGGTCCTATCATCACCGATTCTCCTACCTCGGTCCAACACAGAGGAGAGCGACATGGCCTCCCATATAATGCCTCATAAGGTGCCATTCCAATACTTGCTTGATAGCTGTTGTTATACACAAACTCTATCAATGGCAAGTGTTCTTCCCAATTTCCTTTAAAGTCTAGTATGCAAGCGCGAAGCATATCTTCCAATGTCTGAATTAACCGTTCTGACTGTCCATCCGTCTGAGGGTGAAATGCCGTGCTAAAGGTCAATTTAGTGCCTAAAGCCTCCTGCAGACTCTTCCAAAATTGAGCTGTGAATAATGGATCTCGGTCAGATACTATGGAGACTGGTGTTCCGTGAAGCCGGATGATCTCGCGAATATATAGCTGGCTGCGCTTTTGGAGTGTGTCGGTAGTGTTCACTGGTAAAAAAGTGCGCTGACTTTGTTAATCGATCAATAATAACCCATATAGAGTTATTTTTCTTCAACGTCTTAGGTAAGCCCACGACGAAATCCATCGCAATGTGCTCCCACTTCCATTCAGACACAGGTAAAGGTTGGAGTAATCCAGCTGGTTTCTGGTGTTCTGCTTTGATCTGCTGACAAGCAAGACATTTAGCTACGAATCGAGCAACATCTTTCTTCATTCCCTTCCACCAATACTGTCGTGCTAAATCACGGTACATCTTCGTACTTACAGGGTGAATGGCAAATCTTGAATTATGGAACTCATGCAATATCTCCTTTCGAAGGCCATCAGAATTCGGGACATACAACCTTCCACAGTGTTGTAGTCCTTGATCAGAGCGAAGTGTCCATCCTTCTATAGTCTCTCCAGACAAGATTTGAGCTACCATCTTCTTGCATTCTTCATCATGTTGTTGTGCATCGATCACCTTAGTAATTATCGAGGGAATTGCCATCAGAGAACAACTTGTCACTGTAGCATTTCTCTTATCAAATCTGATCTTAAATTCATTCACCGATTCTAGCATCTTCCATTCCCATACTGCCAAATTCGCCAATGTTGAATGTGATTTCCTACTGAGTGCATCTGCTACAACATTCGCCTTTCCTGGATGATACTGAAGGGTGAAATCGAAATCCTCCAGATATTCCATCTAGCGTCGTTGTCGCAGGTTCAGGTCTCGTTGGGTGAACAGATATTTCAGAATCTTGTGATCTGAAAAGACTTCAAACTTTTCACCGTACAAATAATGTCTCCAAAGTTTCAATGCAAAAACAATTGCGGCCAATTCTAGATCGTGGGTTGGATAGTTCTTCTCATGGTTTCTCAATTGTCGAGAACCATAAGCGACTACATGGTCTAATTGCATTAGTACGCAACCCAATCCTTCTCTTGAGGCATCACAGTATACTGTATACCATACCCCTCGTTCTGGTATGATTAGAACTGGGGCTTGAGTCAATCGAGCCTTCAACTCTTGAAAAGCTCTTTCACATTTCTCATCCTAAACAAACTTGACATCTTTGCAGATTAATCGCGTCATGGGTGCAGCAATTCAAGAAAAGTACTTAATGAATCGTCGGTAGTACCCTGCCAAACCGAGGAAACTTCTTATCTCGAAGACTGTCTTCGGTTGCTTCCAGCTCATTACGGCTTCTACTTTCGTTGGGTCTACTGCAACACCATCTGTTGAGATTATATGTCTCAAGAATGGTATTTTTGTTAGCCAAAACTCGCATTTGCTAGCCTTGGCATACAGTTGGTGATCTAATAAAGTTTGTAAGACAATACGAAGGTGCTGTTCATGCTCCCGTTCATCCTTTGAATAAATAAGTATGTCGTCAATAAAGACTACAACAAACTTATCCAGGTATGGACGGAAAACACGATTCATAAGATCCATAAATGCTGCTGGCGCATTGGTGAGTCCAAAAGGCATAACCACGAACTCGTGGTGCCCATATCTCGTACGGAAAGCTGTCTTTGGAATGTCTTCCTCTCGGATACGTAATTGATGGTATCCTGATCGAAGATCAATCTTAGAGAAGAACAGTGAACCCCTCAATTGATCAAATAAATCATCTATTCGTGGCAAGGGGTATTTATTTTGATAGTGACTCTGTTCAGCTTTCTGTAATCAATACATAGCCGTAAACTTCCATCTTTCTTCTTTGCAAAAACAGCTGACGCTCCCCAGGGGGAAACACTGGGTCGAATGAATCCTAGCTGGAGCAATTCTTCAAGTTGTACTTTTAATTCTTGAAGTTCTGCTGGTGCCATTCGGTAAGGGGCTACTGAAATTGGCGCAACCCCTGGCTGTAGATCTATATGAAAATCTATTTCTCGTCGAGGTGGCAAACCTGGAAGCTCCTTGGGAAAAACATCTGGAAACTCACAAACTACTCGAGGGAGAGTAGTCTGTGGAAGCTCCTCATTCAAAGTCAGATTCGCTAGCAAGCTATTTAATTGCCTGCAACCTCGAGAATGTACTGGGGATATAATTGGATCTTCTCGGGAATCTCCTTGGATACAGAATCGAGCTCCCGATGAAAGAATAGCCGAGACACGCTTCAGATGACAATCAATAATTGCTTGGTGTGAAGACAACCAGTCCATTCCTAGAATGACATCATAGGTGTTCATATCCAACCAAATAAGATCACATTCTACTATGATCTCCCCGAATTGGATCTCACAAGATCTAGTGATCTTATTTGCCACAGTGTTATTTCCCAGAGGGGAATCAATGGTTAAGGTTCCATTTAATTCCTCTGGTATTAACTTCAATGAACATGCACATTTGGATGATATAAAGGAATGCGAAGCACCAGTATCAACTAGGATTACCACCCAAGTACTAAAGAGTAATGAGGTAACCTGAATAACTGTGTTTTCTGGTACCGCTGTAATGGGTTCTGGTGCTTCCAAATGGTTAAGTGCAAATACGCATCCCTGCGGAACATTATTATCCCTTCTTGGCCCTGGTCCTTCTCCACCACGACCTCGTCCTCCGCCATTGTTCTTCTGTTGTCCTCCTTGCTGGTTCATGTTAGGATTCTGAAAAGGTGGCCTTTGTTGAAAACGTTGTTGTGGAGGTGGGTAGGTGATTCGTGCTGGTCCTGGATTCTGTGAATTCTGTTAATTTTGCTTGGGGTATGTCATTGCCCTCTGAGGACAATCCCTTTTAAAATGCCCAAGTTGCCCACACTGGTAACAGGCATTTGGATCCTTTTGCTGATGTCGAGGTTGACTCCCTCCTCCATTTTTCTTTTGCGGTTGGCCACCATACTGTTTGTTGTTTTCAAAGAATCTACCTCATTTTTGTCCAGCATTTTTATTTTGCCTCATGATTGAACCCTTGAACGTTGATCCCTTGAGCTTGGCTGTGTCTTGCATTTCCATTTCCACAGCAATGGCTGCCCTCACAACTGCAGCATAAGAAGTGTGCATCATACCAATGATTCTCCCTCGAATGTCAGTCCGCAAGCCCCATGTAAACTGATC
Source organism: Vitellaria paradoxa (assembly GCA_019916065.1). Lineage (NCBI taxonomy): Eukaryota > Viridiplantae > Streptophyta > Magnoliopsida > Ericales > Sapotaceae > Vitellaria > Vitellaria paradoxa. Next base: position 39,190,439 of record CM034234.1, read on the forward strand.
GGCCTTTGCCTTGTCAGTTAAATTCAAATTTTGGGCATACTTGGACAGACTAGCGAACATTGCTTCGTACTGCATAACAGTCATGCCACGCTGCTTCAAGGATAAAAACTCCCGTGTCTTAGCATCCTTGAAAGTTTGTGGAAAGAAATGATCCATGAACAATTCTTCAAATCTTTCCCAGGTCATGGTTGCAAGGTCGTGACTTCCCTTAACGAAAGTCCACCATTCATATGCATCACCCCGTAGCCGGAACGTTGCCAGGGTTATCTTAGTAGCATGACAGGTTATTCCCATAGTCTCTAAAATACGAGAGACTTCTTTGAACCAGTTCTCAGCTGCTACTGGTTCGGGTTCACCATGGAATGATGGTGGGTCATACCGTAAGAAGTTTCTCAGGTCATCATCATGTCTTCTTACTGGTGGTATTACTGGTGTTACTCCCGCTACAGCCGCTGCCGGCATTGCCGCCGGTGCTCGTGGATTCATCTGTATGAATTGGGCCATAACTGTCGCCATGTCCCGGATAGCTTGGGCCATCTCATTGGTAACGTTGGTGGTGGTTGTAGATTGTGCATTTGTTGGTTGCGATTGCGCCCCATTTCGGCTATTGTTTCGGGGTCGTCCACGGCCTCTTCTGGTGTTTTCCATTCTATATAAGATTCACAGGTTAGTTGATACTTACACACAAATACACGCAATAAGTATAAAAATACCCAATCCCCACTACCGTTAGGTAAATCGTAAACCTGTGGCTCTGATACCAAGCTGTCACGCCCCGGATTTTCATAACCGAATGCCCAGGGGTGACTTGGAATTTATTTGTTAGGTATAAAAATAAGATGATAATAACACGCTGTCACACCCCAGAGTTTTCCTTCAGATTGGGATTGACTCGTAAGAAAAATTTAAGATAGTCAAAATCCCATGTTTATCCCAAACAATATTTATAAGTCATTGGACTGAACCATTTGATGGGATTTCAACTACAGGGCACAAAATAAAGATAGAGAAAAATATTACAGAGCCATCTAAGTGTCCCAATCACGCTATTAACATTACATACCAAATAAAAGCAAATTAGGTCTATGCTTAATAATTACAATCATCGAACAATTATTACAGACCAAAAATAAAGTCCTCCAGCTCTGTGCAGGAAAGAAGAAAAAAATAGATAACTCTTCTGATGGAATATTTAAGAGAAATTAATCTCTTTCCAGCTCATCTTCTGTATCCCTGTGCTTAATATCCTGAAAAAAATATTCCCACAAGGGGTGAGCTACTAAAGCCCAGTAATCAGAATCTCCTAGGTGCCTATATGCAGTGGTTGTAATACTACACTGTATTAAGTGAATGTGTTTAAGTGGCATACTATTTATGCAACAATTAATTCAATAGATCTCAACTGAACAATGTAAATTATACTTACAACGGTTCGATGAAATCGTCACCGTAACTACTATTTTACTTACATGTAAAATAATTAAATACTGATGTGTATACTACAATGAAGTCTGTGTCGCAGTGGTAGGGATCTCAGATTTAGATCTTCAAGGTCTCAGGATCAAACCCCGTAGCGATACAGGTTTCATACATATATATATATATATATTTTTATAAAATATTAATCGAGAGGAATTAAATATAATTAAATAATTCCAACACATCATTCATACATAACAAGAGAGGTTGCTGGTCACAGTAAAATTTTGTAAAGGAGTTTAATTTAAATCCTCCTAAGATAATCATACTCCTGTCCTCCTCTACCCCCAGCCTTGGGAACCAGTGACTTTACGGGCTTAGCATCCAATGCATACTGACGGTGTCACCTACCAAAAACCTAGCCGTCGCGACCGGCTACCTGACTGGCCAGGTCAGAAGGGAGCATCTCCCAAATAAAATACATGTTCCCATCTTCATCTAAAAGGCCATTTCTACCCACCTATCACCCCATTGCCAAAAACAGCTTTAGTACCAAGTGCCTTAATTTCTTCTCACCCTTTTACATTCCAAGGGTACCCTGTATGGAAATCAGACATTTTTAATAACAATCGGCAATGTTCCCGGGCGATGAATCAAAAGTGAGATTATTTAGTCACATGCAATATATTTTTAAGCACTTTATCTATATCCATACTTTAATAGTAATTCTCAATAAATCAAAGATTTAACATAGTCATCAATATCATTATCACAAAGGTAGGCACTATATGTAAATTAACAATTAGCAAGTAAAAAAAAAAAAATTTAGAATACAAATTAGTATTTTAGTTAATTGTTTTGACAAGTTTACCGTACCAAATTTGATAAGAATAAAATTATTTCTAATGATATATTAATTAGGCCGAGGTTGGTAGCTTAGTGGGTGGGCAACCCTAATTACGATTTAAAGTCGCAAGTTTGAACCTCATTGGCTGCAAATCTCGGTTTTTGCTCCTTTTACCTTTTATTTTATTATTTTATGGAATATAAAGATAATAAATAGCTCTTGGACTTATATTTAATTTTTAGCAAAATTGATAAGTTTTATTTTATTCAAAAAATAATTTAAATAAATTTTCAATCATCATCTTATTTATAACCAAACCCTTATCATAGGTTTTTGGCTTCAAGATATCCACAAATGTCCACAGAATTATCCCAATATTTAGGAAGGTATTAAATGAGTTTCATTAAATTCACTTAATCATAAAAATATAATTATATAACTTGCTAGGTTGACAAAACAATGCCAAAAATAAATCAAATTCATTTAAGAAAGACCAAATGAGAAAAGAACAAGTCCATTGTTTCTTTTGGGCATTTTATCAAATACTAGCATTTTAGTTTGAATAAGTCATCCAACTATCCATGATGAAACTGATTATCTAAGTCAATTATCATCAATATTAGAGTGTCAAATAATACATAATATCTAGTTTAAAATAATTTCATATCAATAGAAATTATTAACATGACAATAACTAACAGAAGGAAATTGGAAATTTAAATAAATCTTTAAACATAATATTCTAAACAAATCCAAACAAGCATCAATTAAAGCTAAGTAGAATAGCAGCTTGAAAGAAAATTCATATAAAATAGAGCAAGACTCCAATATCTATAAACTTTATATCTGTAGAAACTAGACTTCAAGACTTACAACTTTCATGTTTTACACTTTTTAAAATTTTGAGGTCTAAAGGTACAAAAACAGCTTTGAATTCAGTTTGTTCAGAAAATACAGTTTTACACGTGCTCAGTATTTTGGGCATAACTTTTGACTCACAAATCGGATTGATGCAATTCTTTTTGGGTTGAAAAGAAAACTGAAAGGGCTACAACTTTTATGTTTTAGCCAAAGCCAAATTCCACCGTTTTAGGGGTTAGAAGCACATAAAAAGTTACAAATAGAGAGCTGTCAGCATACTGAGTTACTTCAGTCAAAATTTTGGCTTCCATACCCCCAATATATGGGTATTTATTTTTATCACAATCAAGTTTCATACTTCAAACTAGAAAATGCATCAAATATATTTAGGAGATTCATCATCCTACCTCAATGAAGATATTAATGACCAAGTCTGAGAAGGAAAAATGAGTTAGCTTTGAACACCACCCAAATTAGAAAATTCCAAGCCTTTTTTCTTCCTCCAAGCAACACCAAATCTTCAGCCTCACTAATTAATAATTTATTTTTATTTCTCTCTTATTTTCTTCTCTTTGAAGACACACAATTTATAGGGAGTGTAGAGAAAATTATTAGTGGAGAAAAAATCAACTAAGGTAAGATCATGCCTATACAATTGGTAGCATGATCCAAGAATCATGCTTACTTTTTGACTATCTAACCATATCATTTAAGAAAAGCATTGGGGAAGATGTATGGAGGTGGCATGATCCGGGAATCATGCTAACTTTTTGACAAATTTAAACAATCATGCTAACTTTTTGACAATTTAACCAAATGCTTTAAATCATGCTAGCTTTCAAACAAAATGCTTTAAATCTTGTTTGCTAAATAATTTGAAAAAGATACTTTAAGGTCATCAATGTGGGTCTTCTCTTTGTCCAATTAGTCAAATAATTTTGAAAGATGGTGAGAGTGTATGGAAGATGGAAATGAAGTTGTCGGGAAATAATTTAGAGCAACGATTCATGAGTCAATTCATTGAGTGATAAAGTGAGTTGAAATGAGTTGAGGTGAGTCAAAGAAAAGGGTTGACCCATGGGTTAATGGTCTTGGTTTGAACCAAATAAGTAATTGGGCTAAGAAGTGTTTGAATAAAAATTTTAGAAATTCTACATTAAACTCCCACATAGGGGTGAAATTTAATCCGAAAAATTTTTCAACTAATTTTTATCATTCCAAAAATTTTCAAATGCTCAATTTTCTAGATTTTTACTATAATAAATATCACTACCACACTTAAATAATTTAATTAAGGAAAAAAAATTCAGGTTATTACAGTATATCTTTCTATTAAAGACCTCTCGCTCTCTCCTTACTTCACATGCACATACATGTGTTTATATATTTGTGTGTGCATACCTTAGACACACTCAACTTTGACAACTGCAATCTAGGGTTTTGGATCTTTGTTCTTAAAGGTTTGTGATTTTTTTTTTTTAATTTAGATTTGGTTTTGTTTGAGATTTTTCTTTTCTGTGAATGAAGTAATTTATTTTATTCTCTCTCTAAAATTATAGTTATTTTGAACTTAAAGTAGAAGTTGGAGATTGAAGATGTGCCCTCGAGCTTGAAGCCAAGTCTTGGCCTTCTGGGAAACTTCTTCAAGCTAGGAGGACTTACCAAATCCACTTGCTTCGGAATAAACATAGTTTATTAATTACCCCTGTGATTAATTTAATGGCTGATTCTTGGGCAACAGAAATCACTTCCTCTTCCTCATCCTCATTCTCATCCTCTCACTTCGCACCACAACCGAAATATGACGTGTTCTTGAGTTTCAGCGGCGTCGATACTCACAAGAACTTCATTGATCATCTGTTAGCTGCCCTAGAGCGACGTGGTGTGTACACATTCACGGACGACACAAAGCTCAGAAAAGGAGAAGATATCAAGGCCCAACTTCCGAAAGTAATTAAGGAATCGAGAATCTCACTTGTCATATTCTCAAAAAATTATGCTGCATCAGAGTGGTGCCTCGATGAGCTCATAAAGATCATGGACTGCAATAAGTCTTTCCAACAAATTGTTCTGCCAATTTTTTACGACGTTGACCCGTCGGAGGTAAGGGGGCAGAAGGGGAGTCTTGCAGAAGCATTTTCGGAGCACCAAAACTGCGAGAAGGCGGAGGAATGGAGGTCAACTCTTACAGAGGTTGCCAATTTGTCTGGTCGGGTCTTAAAGAATGAAGCCAGCTGGTATTAATTTCTCCGCCTTAGCTCCCTCCAGTCTTTACAACTTGTCAAGAATTCTGTTATTATTTTTTTTAAATGGGAATTTTAATTGTACTTTAGAAATTTTATATTGGAATTATCTAGGTTGCAATATAAATGTGCTTCTTTGACTAAATTTATGACCACAGATATATGTGTAATGCCCAGAGTTTCAATAACAAAATCAAAGTATAATAGTCAGACTTATTACATGAGTTCCCTCTTGCTTACACATGTACTAAACTTTATACTAATAATTAATCATCAGTCTTGATCGGCCGCTAACATCTGCGGACCTCACTTTTTGTTATCAAACGGATTCTCTATATAAAACCCATGAAACGGGATGAGCCGCTAAGCTCAGTATGAAAAGTATTCAAATAATTTCAACAAGCATTTTCATATGAAGACAAAAACTAAGTGTTTAAAATAAATGACATCATTGTCATATAAAACAAGTGATAGCAGTATAAATCAAATAAATAAACAGTGAAATGCTCACGCAAGATTATTCATTATCATATAAATCATATAACACCAGTACAAAATAAATAGTTAATTAGTGAAACTGAGCAAACAAGTTACTTCATTTCCATCCTCATGACACCTTGTCACCCTTGCAACACTTCAGCATGCCACGCAGACTATACTTTTACCACTCTTATAGCCCATAACCACTCTTATAGTGTCTCAACAAGTCAGACAAGCTATTCCCTTTGCTACCCTTATAACCCCAAGCTATCCTTATAACGCTTCAACATGTCACACAGGTTTTACTTTTGCCACTCTTATAACCTCTAGCCACCCTTATAATGCCTCAACAAGCCACACAGGCTACTCCTTTTGCCACCTTTTAATATGAACCATAATCTGAAAGTATACAAAATTATAGTATGAACCATAATCCCATTATTTCATATTCGCTTGCATTATCAAAATAATCATGCAATGAAATTATATATTATTATCATGCCTTTATACAAAATACTAAATTTCAATTATAAGAATAAATCCCTTACCTCAAGTTCGAATGAAAGAAAAAGAAATTGTGAAGAAATCCCAAAAGTTTGAAACTTAGCCTTTTTGTATTTTTCATCCTTGGCCGAATTACCACATTCGACACCGCCACGACGATCACAATGTCGAAAATATTAAAACTCCGCTATTTCTAAATTTAAGTCTTTACTTCCTCCTTCCTCTTTCTCTTTCCTCTCTTTTCTCTCTCTCTCTTTTCTCTCTATCTCTTTTTTTCATCCTTTCTTTTTTTTTTCTCCTTTTTCTTTCTTGGTTCTTCTTCCATATATCCATAAAATGTGTCATATATATATATATATATACACAAAAGTGGTATGCTTGGTGACCAAGTCACCTTAAGAAGAGAAAACCAAATTGGCTTCTCTAAGTTCCACGTGACTTTGAGCCATTTTGCCACCCTTTTTTTTCCCTAGGCTTCCAAGTGTCCCTCTAGGCTTCCAAGTGTCATGGACACATAGGCCTCCCATTACTTTTCCACCTATGCACCATTTGACAAAATCCATTTACTATATGTGCCATTCTTTTATAATTTTTTTCCTTTTTCATTTAAGTTAAGATTTAACTAATTATAAAAGTATTATATTATTTCAATTAAAGTTAGAAATTTAAAATAATGCCAAACTAATGCAATTAATTATTATTATTACTTTTTTTATAATATAGATTAAAGTAATATGTATATTAAAATTTTGGGGACATTACAATATGCCTTCCTCTGATCCTAGAAATATCCTTTGAGCTTAATAATAACAATTTTTGTTATTGAAACATAGCTTGATTAGGTATATTTTTGGGTCATGGATTTGTTAAACTCATATCCAATTCATTCATTTTTTTGTTTTTGTTTCTGATTTCATTCTTGACAAACTCACAGGCATAAGGCAGAGTTCATTCAGATGATTGTTGAAGAGGTCCAAAAGAAATTAAATCTCGTGCATCTTTGTGTTGCAGACCATCCTGTTGGAATGGAGTCTCGTATACAATGTGTGATGGAGCTCTTGCGTATAGAGTCAAATGATGCCCGCATTGTTGAAATATGGGGAATTGGTGGAATAGGTAAAACGACAATTGCCAAAGCTGGGTATAACCATTTCCATTGCCAGTTTGAAGGTTGCAGTTTTATAGCTGATGTTAGAGAAACTTCAAAGAGGCCAAATGGTTTGTTTCTTCTACAAAAACATCTTCTTTCAGATATTTTAGGGAATGAATATCTGAACATTGGAAACTTCCATCAAGGAATTGAGGTCATAAAGAGGAGAGTATTTTGTCGAAGGCTTCTACTTGTGCTGGATGACGTGGATCATGTCCAACAGTTGAAGGCACTCGCCATAGATAAAAAATTCCTTTATCCTGGAAGTAGAATCATAATAACAACTAGAGATATTTCTTCTCTAAATTCCCTTAAATTAGTAGATGAGGTATACATGCCTAAAGAGTTAGATGAGAATGAATCTCTTCAACTTTTCAACTTTTCAGTAGGCATGCGTTCGAGGAAAACAATCCCATAGTAGACTATATTGAGCTTTCAGATGAAGTTGTACATTACTTTGAGGGGTTCCATTAGTTCTTGAAGTTCTGGGTTCTTCTTTGTCTAATAAAACGAAATTTGAGTGGAGAAGTGCAATAACAGAACTGAAAAAAATCCCTCAAGGCGACGTACAAAAAAACTTCAAATAAGTTTTGATTCACTAAATGAAAGAAAGAAGCAGTTATTGTTAGATATAGCATGTTTCTTTGCTGGAATGGATCGAGATTTTACAATCAAAATACTAGAAGGTTGTGACTTTCACCCAGTAATTGGGATCTGTGAGCTTGCTGATAGGTGTCTTATAAATTATTATGAGTTCACTAATAATAGGATTGTGATGCATGATGTGCTTAGAGACATGGGCAAAGAAATCGTTAGGCAAGAATCTGTAAAGGAACCAGGAAAGCGTAGCAGATTATGGGATCCTAAGAATTCCTTTCAAGTGCTAAGAGATGGTATGGTGAGAGCAGTTTGCATAACTTTTAAATAACATTTTTTTGATCAACTACAACAACACTACCACATGCATAATAATGTCACTAATTAACTAATAGGGATATACATGGCTTTATTTTTTGTTTTCATATCATGGTAACTTTTTTGCAATTAGCGAACTGATGAGATGGTTGAGGGCCTCTTCCTTAATTTGCTCAAGCCAAAACATGTCCAAGCAAATGTGAAGGATGAAGACTTCTTCCAAAACTTGCCTGAGGCAAAAGATGTTGAAGCAGATGCAAAGGCATTTGAAAAGATGAAAAGCATGAGGTTGCTTCATCTCAATTTTGTTCACTTAACTGGAGGTTTAGAACATATTTCCAGAAGGCTAGTATGGTTGAGCTGGAAAGGCTTCCCTTTGACTTGTGTGCCGTCCAACTTGTCATTGGAGAATTTGGTTACACTTGGCTTGAGTTATAGCGAATTAAAAAAAGTTTGGAAGAAAAGGGAGATACGTAATTTTTTTTTTCTCTATTCTGGACAATGATAGCACTGTATACCTTGCAAAAATTAATTTACATCGTTGTGTTTTTGACAGATTTTGGAAAAATTGAAATTCCTATATCTCAGTTATTGTTATTACCTAACTAGAACCCCAGATTTCTCTGGGCTCAACAATCTTGAGAAACTTTTGTTAAACAACTGCATAAGGTTGGTAAAAGTCCATGAATCAGTTACACGTCTCAACAAACTTCTTGTTCTAAATATGGAGAACTGTAGAAACATTAGGAAGCTTCCTTGGGGGATTTTGTTGTTGAAATCTCTTGAATGTCTTAATCTCTCGAATTGTTGTAAACTTGGACATTTCACTGGATTTAATGGATCGCCATCAAAATCTAGGTATTCATTCCTCTTATCTTGGAGATCGATCACGAGCAAAGAGTGTGAACTCTATTGGTTTGTCACTGGCCTGTGTTCAGGGGTTGAGTTGCATAAAGAGCCTACACATGGGTAACTGCAATCTGTCACATATACCTAGTGAAATTGGCAATTTGATCTGATTAACAGACTTGGATCTTTCAAGAAACAACTTACATGCCTTTCCTATTGGTATATGTAACCTTACTCGCTTGGAGAACTTGTTGTTGGACGACTGCAATTTGTCGCATATACCTACTGGAATTGGACATTTGATTTCATTAGAATGGTTGATGCTTTCATATAATAATTTCTGTACGTTACCTGATGGAATCGGTAACCTTACTTGCTTGAAGGGTTTGTATATGTACGGGAGCAATGTGTCACATCTGCCCAATGGAATTTCGAGTTTGATTTCATTGCAGCAATTGACGTTTGGAGCAAAAAATTTACGTGTCTTTCCCAATTGTATTTGTCACCTTACTCGCCTGGAGTCATTCCTTATGACCGACTACAATTTGTCAGGCCTACCTGATGAATTTGGGTGTTTAATCTCATTAAAAAGTTTGCGACTTTGGAGGAGCAAGTCATGTACCTTGCCCGATACGATTAGTAACCTTACTTGCTTGGTAACCTTGGAGTTGGAGAGCAACGTGTCACATTTACCAGAGAGTTTCAGTAACTTGACTCAGTTGCAAAATCTTGACTTATATAATTGCAAAATGCTACGATCACTTCCAGCAAGTATAAAGTCACTTGAAGTAGACAACTGCACATCACTAGAAAGCATATCGATGGAGTCAAACTGGCTTAATCAACCAGGAATAACCTTTAGCGGCTGCAGTAAATTAGCTGAAACATATACCGCTAAAAAATTCAGAGAAAGACTGCTCGAGTACAATGTACGTAATCTCTCTCGTTAAATCATGCCAAAAAAAAAAATAATAATAATGCAAAACGAATCATACTAAATTATGTTTATTTTGAAAATACATCAACATGATAACAATTATATTTTAAAATCATCATCAAATTGTGATTGCAATATTAGTTTGAAAGACTTTTTTCTTATGCTTTTCAATTTCAAAGCTTAATACAAAATTGAGTCTATACTCATGCTTTGATTTGTTGGAACAAGGACTATCTTCCCTTCGGAGTCCTATAACTCTTTAATTTGAAGGCAAGGTGGTTCCCACTTGGATTGAGTACCAGAGTGTAGGGTCATCTTTATCTTCGGTGGTGCCTCCTCTTGTGGATCACAAATTATTAAGGTTGATTGTATGCACAGCTTTCACATTTTATGAAAGTCATTTCCATTCAAAGGATGCTAGCTATCGTTTCAGTAATACATCAAATGGTTTTGGAAGAGTGTACCTGCCATATTTTCATATGCATTGGATTAAAGCTCATGATGAGACATGGTTTAGCTATATACCACTTTGTTATACTGAAATACGGATAGGAGACCAAGATGAAGTGGAGATCTCGATAATAAAAGATGAGACATATCAGGTGAAGAACTAGAGAGTTACTCCCGTTTATGAGGTTGATAAGAATAAAATAGAGGCAAATGATGGAGTATTGATCAAATACACCTCATCATTAACCTACTAGCCTCTAGCAGAAGGAATTGGTCCATCAAGTGATTAAAATAAAAGGATGACATTTTTAGGGTCATGTGCAAAGAAATTATCCACAAAATGGAGAGCTTTGGGAGATTACAAAATCATGAGGATGGCATTGAAGCAACTGGCGATCGCAAGAGTAAGACCCTCATGTTAATTATTGTATTAAAGACCCTCATGTTAATTATTGTATTACTATGTGAATTGGTGAAGTTTACACTTTAAATATAAGTTATATGCATGTTCCCCATCCCTATAATATTTTAGTTACGAAACCTAAACATGGCCTATTTTGGTTACATAAATATGGCTTTTGTTGAATATGCTTTCTCACCTCCTGTTGTTTTCTTTGTATCAGGTAATGGAAACGATCAAGGAAGAGCCTTTTCCTGAACTTGCCAAGGCCATTCCTGCTAAATCAGGGCACTCATTCTTCTACACTTGGATACTACCCACATAAAGTCTGCGTTTCGATTTTCCACTGATATGCTACTGGCCTCTAAGCTGTTACGGAGTTAATGTGATCAAACGCAATATCTGATTTGACCAAATCAGAATGTGATTTGACCTGATCTATTTTCAAGTTTGTGAATTCATAAATTAGATTGCAGTTTGGCAGGAAGTTTGCACGAATTAAGCTACTTTAGGGGGTAGTTCTTGAAAATTAACTTTTCTAATCTGGGTCATTACAAGAGTAATTTATAGACTTTTTTTCTTTTTAATTAAGATGTGCGGAACAATTTCAATTTGATAGTTGTCTCTACCGTGAGGCGTCATATATCGATTAGGGGAAATTCAGTTAGTTATCGAAGCACTCTCATTATTAAAAATGGCGGCAAAATTAGATTGGTTAATTTAGGTCGCAAATTTAAGACTTTTTAGATGCAATAAATATGATAAGATTGGTGGGGTAAATCTTCTTAGTTTGTCGGCAAAGTAGCAAGTCATTGAGTTATGATTTGAACCCTTATTGATGCGCAAATTCCTAACTTCCCTTCTTATGTGTTGACGGTCGGTTCATGTGATATCAATCAAGTATAATTTCCAGTTATGGTTGATTTGATGGAAAATCTCTTTGGTTGATCAACTTTTTTTTTTTTTTGGGTTATAACTTAAGGTTTTCGTGACCAACTTAGCGAAATTGCCTATCTTTTCGTTTTTACTTTGACAACAAACAATTGATTTCAGAATCTCCACCAAACACGGCCTAACTATAACTATATATTTTCGTCACTTCGGCTAAAACTATGTGCTGGTTTGATAGTGATTAACTTTTTTGATTAATTAATTAATTCAGATATATATATTATATTTTTGTTAGGAATATGATCTAGATTCTTTGAAGGGCATGGGTTGTGCCTTCTTTATATAAAATACTTGTTGGAAACTTGTCAGTTTATCATATGATAAAAGAAAAGCGAAAATGGTTAATTATTTTATAATTTGAAGGCTTAATTAATTAGTAAGCGATAAGGTGTGACGTATTTTAACTTCGACGTTGAAGTATAATTTAGTCTCAACTAGGGTAGGTTAATCCTTATGAACGCAGGTTTGCAAGCACAACTAAAAGATAAGCAACTAATTAAAATCTATACGTTGAAACCTGACAATTGAACCGCTTGGATTTGTATGTAAAGTAATTAGCAATAATATTGAGAGTGACTCTGAGAGTTCCTCTGTGAGTTCTGAGTGTAGTTTGAGTTCTTGGCATGACATTTTATTTATAAAAGGTAATGCATTACCTTTAGCTGAATATGTTCCCCTATTTTTCGCTTTAGCCTCTCATCAATTTTTTGAGGCAGCCTCGTGGCCTGAAGTAGACTTAGAGATAAATGTTAGAATGCAATAGGCAGAAATTGTTATAGCTCAAGAGTGGCCTGATGCCCCACCCACTGACTGTAACCACCTATCTTTTACATCATCTGAGGATTTCTATGCTTGGGAGGATATGCCAGCCCTTGAAGATGTACCGGACGAAAGTGGTAAGTACGATGATAGTGAACTAACCGCGCTGCTCATTAAGTCACCTTCATCATGGGAGTTCTCACACATGATTTCTCCTTTTCTTCATGATGCACTTACTTCAATTGATGACGACATGAGGTATTATCCACGCTTTTCTTTATTTTTTTTTTTATATTTGTCTTTTATTGTTTTTCTTGTCCTTATTATCATTATCCACTTCTTGTCATTAGTCACCTATCATTCTTTTATATATGCATTCATCATCACTTTCCCTTGTTAGTTAGGATTTCATGACACACATTACGGACAATGTGTGACTTTAGTTGGGGGGGTGTATAACTAGTTTGAGGATGGTAATAATCATGGAAATAAGGAATGTTTTGATTTTCATTTGTGAGGAGGTAACTAAAGTGAGAAATTGAGTATAAATTTTTCAAATGTCTAGTAGACTCTTTACTTGAGATCAAGAGAACTTCAGTGTGTTAGGGAGTAGAGTCCGTGAGACATAGTCAATCAGGTATGCCAAGACGCAAGTGGAGACTTAAAAACCTCTCTTTTGTGAGACTTTGAGCCTAAAACCGTTATTTTTGAGAGAATTGAATACAAAGCTCGTTATTACAATTTCTTTCATCTCACATATTTCTTTTATAGCTTCATTACGTTATTTTGCTTTGGTATTGAATGCAACAAGTTACCGCTTTTCAATTGCATGAATGGATCATTGATTTTGAAGAAATGGTGATGACCTGGGGAATGATGTTAGGCCATCATTGGATTATTCGAAAGACTTATCCCTTTCTTTTTAAAACTTTTGCCTTTGGAACTAAGTTGAAGCCTTTCAGAATAAAATAATCTATTAAAATTTTCTTGGACCCACAATTCTAACCCTTTTTACCTTAGATATGTAGGAGCTAACCCTTGCATGCTTTGGGATGTCCTCGTTGTGTTTGGAAAGGTAGTTAAAGGGCAGATTGGAGGCGTAAAAAAAAAAAAAAAAAAAAAAAAAAAACTATATAGATATGCAAGTGAGGACATCCCTATACGTGAAAAAAAAGGGCAATCAAATCAATATTGGTATTTAAGGAGTAGAAGGGAGAAAGTTGGGGGGAGGATTGTACTACCACTTTAATCCTAAGGCATGCACTTTGATTTTCCATATCTGTTGTTGTTTAGCCATCACCCCCAAGCCCCGTTACAACCTAATAAAGACCTAACAGACTTTGGGTGAAAGTCATTTCTAAGAACATTGATCTATTTCATGTAAAAGATTGTGGTTTTCTTGTGTGTGCATTAATACATTCCATCCATGAAGCTATATATTGTCCTATACTTCATTTGATTATTTCATTCCTTGATTGGGGTTCATTGCAATTATTTGAATTTGCATTCTTGCATGAACCATGAGAGTAAACCTCATTGAGTGAATTTTTATTTGAGAGTGAACATCCAAGTGAGATTTGAAGTCAAAACTATAGTCTTTGAGCATACAGGATATGCATGATGATTGGATAATATGAACTTTCCTTCTGGACTTTGCATGATCAAAATAGGAAGAGAGTCTCATTACATTAGGAGAATTTATGCAAGAATTCAAGCTTAAGTCACCTATTTCATAATTGAATTTAAAGCATGAGTTATTGAAATGATAATTTACCATCCATTAAGCTAGTATAGGAATTTTATGGGTAGATTCACTGCAAACCCTCACGAGACTTCACTCGTCCACTAGGGGAAACCTAGGGGTTTAAAAGGCTTGTTGCACGTTGCTAAGTGTAACCGTATTTCCAATAAAAAGAGAAATAGGAGAATAGTTGGGTAGTTTAAATAAAGCCATTGCTAGAGACTAGCAATACTCTAGTTGGGGGGTGTGATTACACTTAAAAAGTGTAATCGCAAGGCCTTTGTTTTAGTTTAAATTCATGTATTTTCTTGTTAAATTTATGCTTTTTATTAATTTTCAAGCTAATTATGTTTATTTTTCTTAATTGTAGTGAAAAATGTTCAATAAATGCAATTGGGAGCATTAAAAATGAATAAAATGACGAAGAATAGCATAAGGTGCAAGTGCAGGAAGGGGGGTGTCCGGACACCTTCAGGACACTCGAGTGCAGAGAGGAAATTGGACCACACTGCGGTCCGGACCCTCTCATAGGGTGTCCGGACACCTAGACACGCGAGACTCACTTATTGTTTCATGTTTAGGGCTTTCTTTGGGGGGTTATAAAAACCCATGGAGCAGCCGTTCAAGAGGACTTCTCCTCTTATTTTCCTCTAACTTTTCAAGAGATTTTTAGGGCTTTAGATTCTTTATTTTTTCATTCTTTTGTAAGATGATTTCAAGACTTATTGTTGCCGTTTGTCGGATTGCTTCGGTGTTGTTCATCGTTCGTCATTCTTTTGATGCATTGAAGTACGGTATTTAAAGTTTTGATTTTAATAATAGTTTCTTTTGATTTTATCTTCATCTAAATCTCTTGTTTCTTGAATATTTATTGATTTATTGGAATGAAAGTTGATTTAATATTAGAGTAGGTTTATTTTCTGCAAGTATAAGTTTTTTTCCAGATTTCTTCTTCTAAAACCATCTATTTTTAGATTGATTTATTGTGTGCTTGAATGGATTCTTTAACTATGATAGCGTAGGTTTCTTTTCCTTGATTTAACTTCATAGGGAGGGTGGAATAGTTGATTTATCTTTGTGCTAGGTTTTCGTAGATGATTATGCAACCGCGTGAACATCTACGAAAACTCTCCAAATCTGGTTTTATATTTCAAGAACTATCGAAAACAGAAACTTTGATCATATTCCGGTAATCACTGATAAAGGTTTTTGAAACATTAATTTTCTTGAAGAATCTTGAAACTAAAAACTAGGGTTTGAAACCACAAGTGTTCTTTTTAAAGAAAAATCTTTCCGATTTTATAATCCATAAGACGTGAGTATGAAGTCACGTATTGTGGGTTTTTAAGGAACTTTAACGAAGACATCTTCCAATTAATTTTTCCATTCGACGTGAAATTTTAATTGGTAACCGAGCACAACGTAAATTGATTTCATTCCACCTGAACTTGAATGTTAAATCAGGGGTTTTATTTCATTGAATTTAATTCATTAAATTAATCACTCGGTTCTTGCAATCTTGATTAGTTTAGAAGTTTTCTTTAAATCTTGAATGCTTAATTAAGTATTTTTAAAATTACAAAAATATTTTTATTTAAGAATTTCTTTTCTTTGCAACTTTCTTTATTTAATTTTTGTTTAGGTTTAGTTAAGTTCTAAAATTTCCAACTTTCGAATTTAGGTAGAGAACTTTTAAAATTTCCCAGTATTTGAGTCTTGAACATTCTTGATAACTTAGAAACTAAAACTTAGGTTCCTTGTGGATTTGACCTCGGACTTACCGAGTTAAAACTACACCGCACACCCTTGCACTTGGGGGTTAGTTTAGACGCACATTCTAATAGCGGTCAAATACCAAAATAAATCTAATCCCAAAATGATATATTAAATTAAATCATCATTATTGAACTACTATATTTACCATTAATGACCTAAATATAGTAGTGGGTAATGGGCGATGGAGCATTAATGAAGTTGGGAGGGGGAAACGTTAGTGTGTCTATAGGTATAAAAGTAAGACCATGTGACATATGCTAGATATTGAACTTAAAGGGACAAAATTACAAGAGAATAGGATTCCAAAGATATAATGATTGAGTTTATGGAAAGATAAAGAATTTATTAGATTTATATAGAGATAGAACGGGCTTGTGCAGTTGTAGATTTATATATGAACTGTACGATGGGTAATAAGAGGAGGAATTAGTTGTTAAGAAAGAGAATGAGGGAAAATTTGTTAAGAAAAATATTGAGAGGAAGAGAGAACGGTTATGATAGTTTTAGAGTTAACTTGATGATGGTGTATCTTGCAGTCAAGTCCTAAGGATAAAGTAGAAATTTAAAATTTTAATTAACTAATAGTACAATTTTAAAAAGAAGGATTTAAGCAATTTTTCATATTTCAAGGAGGAGGTTGTTTTATTGGCAAATATCTAGGGAGTTTTAAATAATTTGCACAAACAATAAAACAAATGTGTAAACTATTAGAAAGGTTAAACTAAATATAATTAAGTAATAACTTTTTATCAATGTTATAATGTTTTTCAAATTCTATTATATCGTGATGGTTTTGAAATATTTTATATTAAAAATTAATAATATTAATTTACATTTAATAATTTTTTTGAGATTACTTCTTTTCTTTTTTGGATATAAAAATGTTAAATTTTAAAATTGTTCACTTAAATTACCAAAATACATTTTTCATCATTTTATAATTTTACATAAAGTCATATTTTTTAATTCTTTTCTCATTTTCCATGCTTCAGTACTGGATTTTTGTTTTATTTGAATAATCATATTTCTTTATTTTATTACATTTTTAAATATATTTCAAATGTTTTAATTTATTAATTTATATTTTACCACTAATTTAATATAAGCAAGCTTGGTCTAATACCTCATTAGGGGGCTTGAATTTGAACTTTTGAGTGTGTAAGTTTTGAAGCTTTTAAAATTGAAGCTAATCAGATAATGTGACGAAGGCCTTTCCCTCTTGCCTTTGCCTTGCCTATGGTGTTGATCAAATTAAACCGCAAAGAGTAAAACATAAAGAACCAAAGAGAATGGAAATTAAATTGATAAAATCTAGACGATGACGATTTCAAGGGTGGTTACCTCCTCTTTGCACTCAAGGCAGTTCTAACAAAACACATGCCTACCGAGATGCTTCTACTACTATATATATATATATTCCTTGTTACAGAAAGAGAAAGTAATGTAATTAAATCTCATGAACAAAGCTGAATTCTGCTGTAACTAAATGTGTGGACTTGGGCTGGTGCATAGCTACTTGGGTGTGGTTTGGGCCGAATGCTGAGGCCCATTGCAGGGAATGGTTTGGTTTAGCTTCAGGCCCAAGCCTCCATTATTGCAACTTGGTTCACAACCCATTCCGTTCATTGGCTCACCTGTTTGAAATTCCAGTACTACCCCTTTCTGAAATCATCTGTATATATCTTTCATCTTCTCGTGCAAGTTGTATATCCCTTAAACTGCTCGCTAACACTTGCTTTGCTCTGTATATGCCATGGAAGATGTAATGAACATTAACCCTCAAATCGTCAATTGTTGGAAGGCTATGATGAGAGGCCTACATAGTCTGTCTGCTCCATTCATATATCCCCTATACTTAGCTATTTGATAGCTTCTATTTAACCAATCTGTATTGTCGATCTGAACCCACCTCTAACAATCAAGGTCAAGCCAGCCCTCAGGTTTGTTTAAAGTTACTGACTTTTCTTCTCTTTTCAATTTCATCCCCCCTCTCTCTCTCTCTCTCTCTTTCTCTCTTTCATCTGTATATCTCCATTTCTCTGTAACTCTCTTTTTTTTTCTATAACCACAATCTTGAACTCCCGTTCTCCTTTCTATAATTGATTTTTGTTTATGGAATAAAAAGTACCATAAC
Source organism: Vitellaria paradoxa (assembly GCA_019916065.1). Lineage (NCBI taxonomy): Eukaryota > Viridiplantae > Streptophyta > Magnoliopsida > Ericales > Sapotaceae > Vitellaria > Vitellaria paradoxa. Next base: position 39,208,855 of record CM034234.1, read on the forward strand.
AACACCTCCCCTCTTTAGCCAAGGCCTTGACCTCAAGGTTTAAGTATTTAGAAAGCGACTTGTTAAGAGGCTTCCAAGTAGCTTCCTCGGGTAGTTGACCAACCCATTGCACTAGAGCTTTTTAGAATTGTCTTCTCCTTCGTTTCTGGTCACAGATCTGTAAAATATGTGCTAGCTCTAGAACGACATGCCCATTTTGATCCACTGCAGGTAAGGCAGTGGAAGGTATGACCTCTTTCCCCACTCTTTCTTTAAGCTATGAAACATAGGAAACTGGGTGGATTTAAGATTGACTAGGCAAATCCAACCAGTAACCCATTGGTCCAATGACTTTGTTGATCTAGTAGGGCCCAAAGTAACGTGGTGATAATTTTAACTTCTTCCTCTACCTTACTGATAATCACTGGTAGGGTTGCAATTTTAAATACACCCAGTCTCCCACTGTAAAAGTTCTCTCTTTGTGGTGCTTGTCACTCTATTATTTCATCCTGTTTAAGTGATCTGAAGGTGTTCATTCAGTAACTTAGAAACTCTTAGGTGTGCCTGTAACATATCATCGACAGCTACTACTTTTGATAACCCTAGAACATACTCGAATAAATTGGGAGGGGGGACCCCGTAGAGAGCCTCGTAGGGTGTAAGTTTAATGGCGAAGTGATGGCTAATGTTATAACACCATTCTGCAAGAAACAGCCAAGTAGCCCATAGTTTAGGAGTTTCCAATGAGAAGCACCGTAAGTATGTTTTCACATACCAATTGGTCACCTCTGTCTGGCCATCGACTTGACTTATGAATGACAAATCTTTGTCTAAAATAATCGTGGCTAGGAAACTATAGAGTTTAAACACATTTTCCATAAATAGTTGAGCTAGACCAGTAGTGGTGTATGGATTAGATAAGGAGAGAAAATGGGCATGCTTAGACAGTCTGTTGATGACGACCCATATAGTAGTAGCTCATTTTGACTCTGATAACCCATCAATGGAGTCCATAGAAATGGCAGGCCAATTTCTAGTTAGGATAGGGAGTAGTTAAAGTAAACTTAGGGCTGGGCATGTTTCATATTTTCATTTCTAACAAAAATCACACTCTTTCACCCACTATTTTATCTCACTTTTCATTTTTAGCCAACAAAACTCCTTCATAGCTCTTTATAATGTCTTGAGATATCCCTTATGTTCTGCCATTGGGTCATTGTGTATAAACTACAAAATCTGCTACTCAATAGATTGAACATTAGAAATATACAATCTATTTTTATAAAATAACAATTTTTGTCTAAATGAATACCTTTGCATGCCAATGATTTCCTATTGCATTTTTAGCTTTATAGTTTGCACCTGCTCATCTGCTTCATATGCCTGCTTGATTTCCAATAAAATGTTTGGATATGGTTGAATAATAGACATGGTTGGCAGCAAAGTGTTGTCTTCCTCTAAATTCTCTTCTTCATGCACTCTCGAGAGAGCATCAGCCACCCTGTTCTCAGTACTCTTTTTATACTCAATTTTAAAAGTGCAACCGATGAGTTTGGTTATGCATTTTTGTTAGTAGGGTGTTCCAATTTTCTACTCCAGTAGAATTTTAAACTCGGGTAGTCTATGTTCACTATAAAGGGCTTTCCCAACATGTAAGGCCTCCATTTTTTTTTACTACTTATACTAAAGTGAACTATTCTTTCTCATACGTAAACAAACTTAGCAATTTTTCCTTTAGTGCCTGACTAAAAAAGGCTAATGGTTTCTTATTTTGCATTAGCATTGCTCCTATCCCTCCCACAGATGCATCATACTCGATTATAAATTCCTTAATAAAATCTAGAAGTGCCAAGACAAGGGGATTGGTCACTGCTATTTTAAGCTTTATAAAAGCCTTTTCAGCTAAATCAGACCATTTGAAAGAATTTTTCTTCAAAAGTTCAGTCAAAGGCTTGGCAATTCCTCTGTAGCCCTTAATAAACCTTTGGTAATATCTAATAAGCCCTAAGAATCCCCTAAAAGACTTCAGGGTTTTATAAGTTGGCCATTCTACTGTTTCCTTGATCTTCTTATGATTTTCCTTCATCCTTTATCCTAAAATCAAGTGATTGAGGTAATCAACTTCGAGATAGGCAAACCTGCATTTACTTTACTTAGCATATAGCTAATGTTTTCTTAGAATTCTCAAAGCAGTGTCTAGATGCTCCCAATATTCTGCCTCATTCTTACTATAGATCAAGATGTTGTCAAAGAATACTAGTATAAACTTCCTTAGGCAGGGTCTGAACACTTCATTCATTAAACTCTGAAACGTTGTTGGTGTATTTGTTAACCCAAAGGGCATTACAAAAAAACTCATAATGACCAGTGTGAGTTCTGATTACTGTCTTTTTTTCTGTCTTCTTTTACTATCCTAATCTGATGATAACCTGACCTTAGGTCTAACTTTGAAAATATGGTGGTCCAATGTAATTCATCAGACAAATCATCAACTACGGGAATAGGGTATTTATCTTTAATAGTTGCTTAATTAAGAGCCTAGTAATCTATGCACATCCTTCAAGTGCCGTCTACCTTTCTCACCAAAATAATTGGTGATAAGAAGGGTGATTGGCTTGGTTGGATTAGCCCCTATTCCAACAAGTCTTGTACAATTCTTTCAATCTCTTCCTTTTGGTAGTGAAGATATCGATATGGCCTAACTGATATGGGGTTAGAGCCCTATTGTAGCAGGATTCTATGTTTAGAACCTTTGATTGCATGCAATCATTGACATATGTGTGCATCATTCCATTATCTATTTAAATATGTTATCAAGCTAATTCAGTGGTTTTGTTAGTATTTTGTAATTTCTTATCTTTGGTATTTGTATTGCAGGTAATGGAGGAAATTAGTGAGAATAAGGAAGCTTTGGAGGCAATATATGTTGAAGGAAGAGGCTACTTAATGACCGCCAAGCTGAGAAATATAGAAAAGTGGAAGGCAGAAGAAAAAACCCAAGCATAGACTTGGGCATGTGCCCCCTTTGCATGCACCTCCCTGCATTTGAGGCGTGTGCCCCCTTTGCGTGTGCCTTTTCTATTTTTCAGTTGTGCACCCACTGATAGCCCATTTTTTGTGTTTTGGTGGGACATTTCATTAAACATTATGTGAATTAGGCCGGGTGCACAGGCCTCTTTCCAGGGGTGCCTGTGGACCTTCTCCTAGCTGGTCTTTTGGTTGTCTTTACACATATAACTTTACTCTTTTGCCCTTAAAATGTTTAGCCTATAAATGGGCTTGTAAAAATTCTAATAGGGGGCTTTTTCAATTCAATAATCATTGGAAGTTTGTTTTATTGGTGATTACTTTTCTCTCTCATAGGGTTTATGGGTGTAAGCGACTTATCTCTAAATAATTTAATTTCAAGCTTCTGATTTTAGATTTCTTTTATTTTCTCTTTTCGTTTCTTAGTCTTCAATCTCTTTCTTTTGTTTTCTCTTTTATTTTACATTAAAGGATTATTTGAACATCGATTTATCTTCTCGAAGTACAAATATACTTGGCTAGGGTTTTTACTTGGTTTTGATCTAAGAATATAGTAGTAGAGATGTTTGTTTTAAAAAAGCATTTTCAAAAGATTGTAGACCATGTAAATATTAGGTTTAATTTTAGGAATCGATTCACCTGTGTTATAATTGGCCTTTGGTTATGACTGGTCGCTCATGCATACCAAGTGTTCGGTATAATGTCTCAGTGAGTTCAAAAAGAATTTCAAAACCCTAATATTACGTTTTCTATACACAAGTGATTTCAAAGTTATATTTTCCAATGTAGCACTACATGTGTAGATGTTAGGTTAAGTTAACAATACATTCATGCCAACAACATCGAAACCCCTACAAGACTAGATTGAAACCAAGTCTTTTCAGTTAAAAGTAATTTTCAAAAAAAAAAATAATTTGTATTTCTTTAATTGTGTTTTAAATTAAGCTTAATTTTGTTTTTCAAACTATTTTCCAAAACCAATTTCGAAAAAAAAAAAAGAACTCATAAGATTTTCCCTTGTTTGCCTTTTATTATTCTTTGCAAGTGCTTTCAAAACAAGTTTTTTCAAACCTAGTCACACACTTACTCCCTGTGGAGATGACCTGGGACTCACCTAGATTAAACTACGACCACCTCTTATACTTGAGAGAACAAACACACAAATTGAGTACGATCACCTCTCACAGGGGAAAGGCCTGTAGGTTCTTTAAATACATCAAAATATTTCCCCAATAATGCCACCAAGTTCTCATTCTCTCTGGTAGACTCTGTCAACCTCATTTGCCTCATCTACTTTCACCACTTGTAACAGCAACCCCTTTAAGGACTTACTCTTTAAGTGTTTGAACTCCACCTCTTCCGCCAAGGTAGTCTTCCTTCCCAAACCTGTCAAAAAATTGCCTTTCCATTCACTAGAATAGTCATAGCCAATCTTTCAAAGTCAAAGCAAATGTTCCCCAAGGTCCTCAGCCACTGTACTCCCAGAATTATGTCACACTCCACCAATGGTAGCAACACAAAGTCTACCGAAAATGTGTGCCCTTGAATTTTCAACTAAACACTAGAATTGGCCCCTACACTTTCCACTTTCTCGCCATTAGCTATCCTAACGGCTAAGGAAAAACCAATCTTTTCTTTTTTTTTTTTTTTCAAATGACTTGGATCAGCCATGTTGGGGTCCATAAAATTATGGGTACTCCCAGTATCCACCAATCTGGTCTATCTCCTATCACTAATCATCCCAAAGAACTTAGTTCTTGGTTGAGAAGCTCCCATAATTGCATGTAACATGATCCCCACTTCCTAATTCTCATCTTCAGTTACTGTTTCTTTTCCTGATTTCCCTTTATTATCCTCTTCTAACTCTCTTTCATCTTCTAGGCCTAAACAACTTGGGCCTTTTACACTATGATTCCAATTCTATTTTTCGTCACAATGGAAACAAAGGCCCTTAGCTTTCCAAACTTCCATTTCCGCACTAAGCCTTTTAATTGGTAACCTATTAACCAACTGAACTGTTGGTTTAACAACATTCTTAGTTTTGGCCAAAGGTTTAGGAACATCTTTCTAGGAAACAAATTTGGATTGACCCACAAAGGCTAGTATTTTGTTATGAATAACAGTAATAGTGATGCTACTGTGTTTGGGTTGAGTTCTTTTTAAAACTGCTAGGTTCTCCTCGTATAACCTAGCCAACCCAAATGCAATAGTCATGTCTTGAGGATTAAACATTTTTATGGCATATCTGATCTCCTCTTTTAGACAAATAAAGAAGATACTTAACTTATGATCCCCACTCAATCCTATAACCTGATTAGAGATGGCCTCAAACCTTGATTTATAATCCTCCACTATGGTTGATTGTTTTAATCTAATCAAAAGGTCCATGGGATCCTTATAAGGATTCTCACCGAACCTCACCAACATGGCCTTAATAAAATCATCCCAACTCTCCAATTGTCCAGAATTAATCATTTCTTGAAGTCAAATTAAGGCATTCCCCTCCATGTGCATGGAGGCTATCACCAATGTTTGGGGTTCAGGCACATCATAATATGTGAAAAACTGATTGGATTTATAAACCCACTCAATTGGATTTTCCTCAATGAAGCTGGGAAATGCCAATTTTATGGATCTAGTGTGTATACCATGAAAGAATTGAGTATTAATTCTATTTTGATTTAAAGCACTAGCTGTATGAGAATTACTTTCATCACCTTCACCTCGATTTCCTACACTGTTGTTCGCCATAGTAGACTTGGTGAGTCAACTAAGCAATTTTCTTTTCTTGTTCTTCAAACTTGGAATCAAATGATCTCTACATTCTTAATAATTGATTCATCACCTTCTCTAATTATTTTACAAATCTAGTGTTATCTACCATGTTGGGCTTTGATACCAATTGATGAAGGCCTTTTCCTGTTGCCTTTGCCTTGCCTATGGTGTTGATTAGATTAAATCTCAAAGAGTAAAAAATGAAGAACCAAAATAAATGGAAATTGAATTGATAAAATCTAGATGATGACCACTTTAAGGGTGCTTACCTCTTATCTACACTCAAGGAACTTCTAACAGAACACATACCTATCGAGGTGCTTCTACTACTATCTATTTATATTCCTTATTACAGAAAGAGAAAGTGATGTAAATCTTATGAGTTAAGCTGAATTTTGCTATAACTAAATGTGTGGACTTAGGGTGATGCATGATTTAGACCGAGGAGCTGCGTAAGTGTGCTTTGGGCGGAATGATGAGGCCCATTTTAGGGAATGGTTTGGTTTAGCTTCGAGTCCAGGCCTTTATTGCTGCAACTCAGTTGATGACCTAGCCCGATCTATTCATTTGCTCACCCATTTGAAATTCCAACACTACCTCTTTCTGGAATCAACCTCTTTCTGGAATCATTTATATATATCATTCGTCTTCCTATGCAAGTTATGTATCCCTTAAACTACTCGCTAACACTTGCTTTGCTCCGTACATGCCATGGAAGATGCAATGAATATTAACCCTTGGATCGTCAATCATTAGAAGGCTATGATGAGAGACCTGTGTGGTCTAATCTGGTCCATCCACATGTCCCCTATACTTGGCCATCTAACGGCTCTCGTTCAACCAATCTGCACTATCAATCTGAACCCACCTCCAACAGTCAAGGTCAAGTCAGCCCTTAAGTTTGTTTAAAGTTTCAGACTTTTCTTCCCCCTTCAATTTCATCTTTTTTCTCTCTCTTTCTCTCTCTCATCTGTACATCTCCATTTATCTATAACTTATTTCTTTTTTCTGCAACCTCAGTCCCAAGGTCGCATTCTCCTTCCTGTACTTCATTTTTGTTGATGAAATAAAGAGTACGATAATATAATGATATGACATAATTTGATATTACCAACTAAAAGGTAAACAAGTTTATGATAACAATGAAAAAAGTATAGCTCAACAGATTTAGAAATAATAAAGCAAATTCGTTAGTACCCCTTATCATTCCTAAATAGGAGCCTTTTTAAACATGGAAAACAAAAATCTACGGTTCATTTTTCTTTCGTTTTCAAAGTGGAAAAAAATAGTTGCACCTATTGTATCATAGTACATGTGCTCTAGAATAATACTCTTTCAAACATTTAAAAAAGAAAAGAAAAAGAAGAAGAAGATCACATGGTACCTAAAGGCTTTGATTAAGCATGAGTAGTGCACCAAAATAGAATTATTACTGGAATGAGAGGGGTAAGGCACTAGAGGCAGCCTTGTACAAAAAGTTGTTTGGCAATTTCCTATAATAGCTGCTAGTGGTGGTGATGATGGGTGGAGGAGGTGGCACTGGTATTGATAGGTAGTGAAGTTCAATCATGAATTTAGAGTAGAGAAGCTTCTACCATTAACACCCTATGTTTTTAACAGTAGATTTTAGAGAAAAAGAACCAAGTTGCTTGCAAAAACACTAGATCTAACAAATACATCTTGCTGCTTACTATCTAAAAGATTAATGGTTGGAGAAATAAAAGGATTTAGAGCAAAGGACATGGATAGGCTTGGTATGATTCTACATCACTTAATTGTTGTTTATCAATGAGCTATATAAGAGATTTTCTCTCTTTATTTTATATATCTTTTTCCTGGGTCCAGAAATATTTAACAAGCACAAATAATTGAATTTATGTGGTTCAAGAATATTGGCTAATTTCACATAGAAACTGAAAGAAATATCACTATATTTTAATTCAATATTACAAAAGGAGGAGATAATCCTCTCTCTCAGCTCACCTTCTGATGTGAACCCTTGGTCGAATGCCTAAAGCCCACAATCAATTGAATCAAAACCCATGAAAGCTAATATCAAGATCAAAGAATGTAGAACCAAGACTCGTTGATTTCTTGAATCAAGAACCTTGGATTGAAAATAGAAGAATTCCACAAGAATGAATTCTTGATAAGTTCAGAGGAAAACACACCTCACGTTAATGCAAAAATAATACTCTAATCTCTTATTGATGGTTCAATCCCGAATTTATAAGTGTTCACAAAGAAAACTAACCCTAATTAAATAGCCCAAATTTGTCCTAATAATAAGTCACACCTATGGGCCATTTTAATTAACAAAGTTTGGCCCAAAAACATTAAAATAATGACACAAACCCAAATCCTATTTAAAACATAATTTTAAAAACCCAAACTTAAAGCCCAAAGTAAGTTTTAAAGCCCAACAAGTCTTAAACATAAAATAAAACCCAAACATAATTAAAACGCTATTTAAAAGCCCAATTTGCCTCTTCAATTAGTGGTCTAAGCTGCCCTCCTTGACTTGGATCACACGCACAAATCTTTGTTTCTCTTCTTTCAAGCCCACCATGTGCCTCATGCACTAACAACTCACGCATTGAACAATTAGGTACGCAAAGCTTATTTTCCTTGAACAAATAACCATCATGGTTGTAAAACTTACCAAATTCTCCTTTTTCACATGCCATGTAAACATTAGAAAAATCAGAATCATTAGTATATATATCTTTCACATATTCAAAACCAAGTAATTTAGTGCTCATAGAAGTGAAAGGTACATACCTTCTAGATAATGCATCTGCTACTACATTTTCCTTACTTTGTTTATACTTTAGGACATAGGGAAACGTCTCAATGTACTCCATCCATTTAGCATGCCTTTTGTTCAACTTGCCTTGGCTCTTGAAATGTTTCAAAGACTCATGGTCGGTGTGGATCACAAACTTCGAGGGCCATAGGTAGTGCTGCCACGTCTCAAGGGTTCTAACAAGTGCATAAAGCTCTTTGTCATATGTCAAGTAGTTCAGGGATGCGCCACCTAACTTCTCACTGAAATAGGCAATGGGTCATCTATCCTACATCAAAACAGCTCCAATACCTATTCTTGAGGCATCACACTCAATCTCAAAGATTTTGTTAAAGTTAGGTAATGTTAGTACAATTGCGGAACATACTTTTCTTTAATTAAATTAAATGCATGATCTTGTTCTTTACCCCCAATGAAACCCAACAGACTTTTTGATTACCTCAGTGAGTGGTGTGGCAATGATGCTAAAATCATTAACAAAATGGCCATAGAAACTAACTAAACCATGAAAGCTTTTACCTCAGTGATGCTTTTAGGCATAGGCCACTCTTTGATTGCCTTTACTTTCTCTTCATCAACCTCTACTCCCTTTGCACTAACAATAAACCCAAGAAAAACAACTTTTCCATACAAAATGTACACTTTTTAAAGTTGGCATAAAGCTTTTCTTTTCTCAAAACTTCAAGCACGCTTCTTAAATGATCTATATGTTCCTCTAGACTCTTATTGTACACTAAAATGTCATCAAAGTATAGAACTACAAACTTACCTATAAATGCACGCAAAATATGGTTCATTAATCTCAATGAATGTGCTAGGTGCGTTTGTAAGACCAAATGGCATAACCAACCATTCATAAAGCCCATACTTAGTTTTAAATTCTGTTTTCCACTCATCTCCTTCCCTCATCCTAATTTGATGATAACTACTATTCAGATCTATTTTAGTGAAAATGCAAAACCCATACAACTTATCAAGCATATCATCTAACCTAGGAATGGGATGATGATACTTTACCATTATGTTGTTGATAGCTCTACAATCTATGCACATCCTCTATAACCCATCCCTCTTAGGTACTAGAAGCACAGGTAATGCACATGGGTTTAAGCTTTCCCTCACATACCCCTTTGCCATCAACTCCTTAACTTGCCTTTGAAGCTCCTTTGTTTCCTCGGTATTACTTCTATATGCTGGATGATTAGGAATCATGGCTCCAGGAACAAAATCAATCTGATGCTCAATTCCTCTAATGGGTGGCAATCCACTAGGAATATCATCAGGGAAAACATCATCATATTCCTGCAACAAAGAACTAACAACACTAGAAAGAGAATTGTCAATGTCGTTAGGATTAAAGCAAGCTTCTTTGTATAAGAGTACAAATATAGGCCTGTTAGCCAAAAATGCCTTATTAAATCATATTCTTTTGCATAGAAACTCACTTTTTTCTTTATTTTGCTTTAAACACTCTTTATTTTTCTCTTTCTCACATTCTTTCATTTTTTCTTCACTCTTATCTTATTTTTTTCTCATACTCTCTTTCTTTTTCTTTTAACTCTTGGCTCCCTATCTCTTTTCTTCCTCTCTTTTTTTTTCCTCTCTTGATTTTTGGCCTTTCTTTTTCTTTTTTCATCTTTCGCATTTTTCATTCTCATTTGTTCCTCATATACTTGTTTTGGAGTTAAAGGTACAAGTGTAATCGAATTCCCATCTTTCACAAAACGATATCTATTTCGGAATCCATCATGTATCACCTTCCTATCATGTTGCCACGGTCTCTCCAAGAAAAGGTGGCCAACATGCAAAGCATCTCATCCTTATACCTCCTAATGGTGAAAGACACTAGGACGTGCGCATTAACCTTAACCTTCCCGTATTCATTCAGCCACTACAATTTATAAGGTCTAGGGTGTTTAAGTGTAGGCAACCCCAATGTTTCCATAAGAGTAATGCTAGCCACATTAGTGCAATTCCACCCATCTATGATCACATTACATGCCTTGTTATTAACATAGCACCTAGTCTGAAAGATGTTCTCTCTTTGCTCCTCCATATCATCTACCTTGATTTGTGTATTAAGAGCACACCTAGTGATTGTACTATGAAAAGTACAATCATTAACCTTAATTAGTGATTTGTTAGGTGGATTTATAGCTAAAAAGATGATAAATTGTTTTTAAATGCATTCATGAGGAATTCTTGTGATTTGCAGGTGTTTGGGACTAAAATGGATGAAGTTGGGCTAAATTGGATGAAATCAAGAAGCTGGTTCGAACACATGTTTGAACCAACTATTGTTCAAACCAATGTTCTAACCACAGAGGGCAAACCAGAAAAAAGATGCAGCAGATTTTGGCTAAGTGTTGGAAAAAGTGGTTCAAACCAATGTTCAAACCATAGGATGTTTGAACCTTGGTTAGAACAACAGAAGCCAAGTATAGACCAACAAGTGCTGAAATTGATTAAGGCAAATTGGTTCGAACCTTTGTTCAAACCACATCTGGTTTGAACTTTGGTTCGATTGACAGAAGGGTGAAAAAGTTGCAGAGCTTAAAAAAATTTCTAAGTCCAAGACTTTGGTTCGAACTTTTGTTCGAACCAACCTTTGTTCAAACATTGGTTCGATCAACAGAAGCTGTGCAAGGTTCAACTGGAAGATAATTTTCTAAGTCCCAGACTTTGGTTCGAACTTTTGTTCGAACCAACCTTTGTTCAAACATTGGTTCGATCAACAGAAGCTGTGCAAGGTTCAACTGGAGGAAAATTTTCTAAGTCCCAAACTTTGGTTCGAACCCTTGTTCGAACCAACCTTGGTTCAAACACTGGTTAGAACAACAGAGGCCATGCAAAGTCTAATTGGAGTGAAATCTGACTAAGTCCCAGAATTTGGTTCGAACCTTTGTTCGAACCAATCAGCCTGTTCGAACCTTTGTTCGAACCAACCTGCAACTCGAGGATTCTGAAATTCAGCTTTTGAGAAATGGGCAATTATGTACTTTTACATGTTATATTTCATATATATATGTACGAAGGAGGTTTTTACAGAGGATACAGATTCATTTCTTTCAGTTAAGCTTTCCTTTTAGAGAGAGAGAATTGTAGAGAGAGAAAGTGTATTCATCTTCAATTTCTTGAAGTTTTGTAGCAGATTTTCAGTTTATGAATGGATTTACTTCAATTTCTATTGTTTTCTTCTTTATGATGTTTGAGTAGACTTCTCTCTTGGATTCAAGGCAAGTCTCGTAGTTGATTTGCAAGAATTTCAAGGTAATGGACTTAATGTTGAAATCTATTTTGTTAAAGGAAGAATCTATGTTTGATTTGAATTGATTATTGATTTTGAGTTGAGATTTCAATTGAACTCAATTTTGTATGGTTTATGGCTTTTACTTATAGATTTCTATATAGAATTATCATGCCTTTCTCTTGGATTTGTATGGTAATTGCTATTCTTAGGATTATATGTAAGACCTATAAGCTATGCATATTAGGTGTTTGATTTGAATTCTCAGCAGATTTTTGTTCTTAATTTCTTATTCAAATCAGATTTGGATTGTTCTAAGTGGTTTTATATTCAGAATATCTTTTGATCTACCCTTTTTAGGTGTAGAATTATTGAAATTTATTGTCAATCACTACGAGCTTGTTTTGGATCCAAGGTTTCTTAAATTTGTTTCTTAAAACATTTTATCCAACCAACCAATTCTAAAACCAAATTGAATCTCTATCATTCATTGTGGGGTTGAAAATTTGTCTAAAACCTTTTCCAAGAATTGTTTGTTCACTAATTTTTACTAAGGCTCTCTGTGGACACGATCCGGTTCTCACCGGTAATTGTGCTTCAATAGACACCCTGCACTTGGAGTCGAGCCAATATTGATACATTGGAATCGAGCAAGCACTTTTTGGCGCCGTTGCCGGGGAGCCTTAAGCAACGGTGAACGACGATTTTGGGAAGTTTGGGCGGATTCATCCTCACCACCATTTCCAACGACGAATTGCACACTTTGAGTAATCTCGTTCCATATTTTTCATTTTCATTAGTAGTTTTTGATTTGAAATAAGTCAGCATTGGTAAACATTCATAAATTGCTTGTGCTTGTGCATTTGTTGCATCTTGTGCATGCATCTTAGGTCCGGTAGGATTGTTCAATCAATTTGCATCCACAACATCAACCTATAGAGGAATTCATCGAGTTTTCATTAACTTCATCATCCACATCATCTACACCACAATCACCATTGTCATCATCCGTTTCTACTGATTTAGCGCATTTAATGGAAAATTTGGGAGACAATGGGCAAGATGGCCAGGAGGCCATCGCTCCTTTAGATGCACGACCATTGAGGGAGTTGTTGCACCCCGTGCGACAAACTACCCCTTCTTGCATAATTCTTCCTTTAAATCAGAGGAATTTCACTTTTAAGCCTGGCACAATACAATTGTTACCCACATTTCATGGCATGGATTCGGAAAACCCATACACATACATGAAAGAGTTTGAGGATGTGTATGCCACTTGCATGGATCAAAATGTGAGTGAAGACACCGTAAGGTTGCGGTTGTTTCCATTTTCTTTGAAGGATAAGGCCAAAATATGGCTCAATTCCTTAAGACCTCGCTCCATTGGCACATGGAGAGAAATGCAAGCGGAATTTTTGAAAAAGTATTTCCCAGCTCACAGAACATTAATGATGCAAAAACAAATCATGAATTTTTCATGTCAACCGGGTGAGTCATTTTTTCATGCATGGGATAGGTTTAAAGATTTATGTAATGCATGTCCTCATCATGGATTTCCAATTTGGCGGCTGTGTAGTTTTTTCTATGATGCATTGCCATCTGAGCATAAACAGTTAGTGGGTACCATGAGTAATGGCCAGTTTCTTGATAAGTCGGCTGAGGAAGCCTATGAGTTTTTGGAAGAGTTGGCTGAAAATACCAAATCTTGGGAGGTAACATCACCTTCACCTTTAGAGTCTAGAGGAGTCCAAGCACAATCTAGCGGGAAATTAAGGTTGAATGATAGTGACGATTTGAGTGCTAGGATAGCCTCTCTCACTAGGAAGGTAGAGTTACTTGAGACAAAGAAGGTGAACATGATAAGTGAAAGGGAAGTGAGATGTGTCATTTGTGAGGTACCTGACCATAGCACTGATGAATGCCCCACGGTTCCAGCTTTCAAAGAAGTTTTGTATGGGCAAACTTCAAACACAAACACCTCACACAATTTCCCTAAGCCATACTCCAGTCAAACTCAAGCTCAGTCAGGACATCCTCCCCTTCCTAACCAATATCACCCTGGGTTGAGAAATCATCCCAATTTTTCATGGAGGAATGATTCATCTAGTGCACCCTACCCCCCACAATTCAATTCAAACCCTTCTCAAGGTCAACCACACGGTCCATCTTCTAGTTCTTTCCAACCTCAATATAGGAAGTCATCATTAGAGGATACCCTTCAGCAGTTTATGCAAGGGTCAAATTGGTATTAACAATCAAAGTGCTAAGAATCCAGAGCAAACCAATAGAGCCATTGAGGATATTAGGAACCAATTGACCAAGCTCATTCAAAGTCAGAGTCAAACTGAAAAGGGTAGATTGCCTTCGCAAACCATCCAGAACCCTCAGGGTCAAGTTCATATGGGAGAAACTTTAGGTGAAAAATCGACCCATGAGCATGTGCAAGCAATCACTACATTGAGGAGTGGAAGGGTAGTTGAAAAACCAGATGATCCGAGGTTGTTGAGAGTCAATGATAAAGAGGGAATGGTTTATGGAGAAAAGGGGGAGAGTAGTGAACAAGGTGAGAGCAAAATAGAAAAGAAACAAAATGATGATGAGGGAAAGAGAAATGATGATGATGATGTGTGGAAGAAGTTGTGAGAAATGAGAGAAATGAGAAAATGAAAAAGAACAAGGTTGAGAAGAATAAGGATGAGAATAAAGAGAGAGAACAAGTTGTAGGTTTCCAACCCCGACCACCATTTCCAAGCCAATTGAGCAAGTCAAAGAAAGAGTTGTTAAACTCTGAAATTTTTGAGGTTTTCAAGCAAGTAAGGATCAACCTACCCCTATTAGATGCCATCAAACAAGTTCCATCTTACTCCAAGTTCTTAAAGACCTTTGTACTGTTAAGAGGAGAGTGAGTGTCAAGGAAAAGGCTTTCATGGCAGAACAAGTTAGTGCCATTCTTCAATATAAGACCCCACCAAAATACAATGACCCAGGGTGTCCTACCATAGAATATGTCATAGGTGAGCACAAGGTGAAACAAGCCCTACTAGACTTAGGAGCTAGTGTCAACCTTCTCCCTTACACAGTTTATCAACAGTTGGGCTTGGGGGAACTTAAGCCGACTAGAGTGACCTTGCAATTAGCTGATAGGTCGGTTAAGATTCCTAGGGGCATTTTGGAGGATGTGCTCATTCAGGTTGATAAGTTTTGCTATCCTGTGGACTTCATTGTTTTAGACACTCAGCCCACCCCTCAAGGTTCCATTCCACCTGTTCCTGTCATTTTAGGAAGACCTTTCCTAGCAACTACTAATGCGGTCATCAATTGTAGGAATGGTCTTATGAAAATTTCTTTTGGGAATTTGACAGCTGAAATGAATATCTTTAGAGTTGCTAAGCAACCCATGGAGGAAGAGGAGGATATAAGAGAGGTGGACTTGATTCAGACAGTTATGGAGGAACATGTTGAGAGGGAGTTTGTTGGAGATCCTTTGGAGAAGGCATTGATATTAGGAGATGGAAAAGATTATAGGGATGAGGTTGATGATGAAGATGTCTTGGAGGTGTTGAGTTGGTTAGATAGTGCACCCATCATGTCTATAGAGCAGTCTAACCAATCTATAGAAAACCTTGCCCCAAACATGGTCAACCCTAGATCCTCCATTGTCAAGCCACCCAAGCCTGATAGGAAACCTCTTCCTAGTGAGCTTAAATATACATTTTTAGGAGAGGAAGAGTCATACCCAGTGGTCATATCTTCTCAGCTTACTACGGACCAAGAAGAGAAGCTTGTAGAGATGTTGAAAAGACACAAGAAGGCACTAGGTTGGACAATAGCAGACCTTCATGGGATTAGCCCACTCATTTGCACACACTCCATTTACCTAGAGGAGGGGGCTAAACCAGTGAGACAACCTCAGAGGAGGTTGAATCCTAACATGAAGGAGGTAGTTAAAGGAGAAGTCCTTAAGCTCCTAGATGCTGGGATCATATATCCCATTTCTGATTCTCAATGGGTGAGTCCCACCCAAGTTGTGCCAAAGAAGTCTGGAGTTACGGTTGTTAAGAATGAGAGCAATGAACTTGTGCCCACTAGGATTCAGACAGGGTGGCGCATGTGCATTGACTATAGGAAGTTAAATGCCGTGACTAGGAAAGACCACTTCCCCTTACCCTTTATTGATCAGGTCTTAGAGAGGGTAGCTGGACAACCATTTTATTGCTTTCCTCGATGGATATTCTGGATATAACCAAATCGAGATAGCCCTTGAGGATCAAGAAAAGACAACATTCACATGTCCTTTTGGTACATTTGCTTACCGGCGCATGCCTTTTGGTTTGTGTAATGCGCCGGCCACATTTCAAATGTGCATGATGAGTATTTTTAGTGATTTTGTGGAGAAGTTTCTTGAGGTATTCATGGATGATTTCACTGTGTATGGGAGTGATTTTGATGCATGTTTGAGGAATCTAGAGAAGGTGTTAACAAGGTGTGAAGAGAAAAATCTAGTGTTGAATTGGGAAAAATGTCACTTCATGGTGACACAAGGTATTGTCCTAGGCCATGTTGTTTCTTCTAGGGGTATTGAAGTAGATAAGGCTAAGGTAGAAATCATTCAAAAGCTTCCAACCCCTAGGTGTATGAAAGATGTGAGATCATTTCTCGGCCATGCAGGGTTCTATAGGAGGTTCATTGCATCTTTTAGTGCTATAGCTCGACCATTGTGTAACCTTCTAGTTCATGATGCACCTTTCGATTGGACCCTTGAGTGTCAGGTTGCATTTGAAAAATTGAAGGGGCTACTCACTTCAGCTCCTATCATTCAGACACCTGACTGGACTTTGCCTTTTGAATTGATGTGTGATGCCAGTGATTGTGCCATAGGTGCAGTCTTGGGCCAAAGGAAAGATAAAAGACCTTATGTACTATACTATGCCAGCAAGTCCCTTAGTGACACCCAAAAGAATTACACCACAACTGAAAAGGAGTTATTGGCAATAGTATATGCACTAGATAAGTTTAGGTCTTATTTGATTGGCTCACATGTCATAATTTACACAGATCATGCTGCCCTTAAATACCTCCTCACCAAACAAGACTCCAAGCCTAGGCTGATTAGATGGATTCTATTGCTTCAGGAGTTTGATTTAGAGATTAAGGATAAACGGGGGGTAGAAAATGTGGTAGCGGATCATCTTTCTAGACTTCCCCAACAGGACTTGATAGCTTATGACCCTCCCATTAATGAGACTTTTCCAGATGAGGATTTACTTCTTGTGTCTACCATTGAGTCTTCCCAAATTCCTTGGTATGCTGACATAGCAAATTATTTGGCTTCAGGCATGATACCCTCTCATTGGACTTTGCTGGATAGGAAGAAATTCTTTAGGAATGTGAAATTCTTTTTCTGGGATGAGCCTTATCTTTTCAAGTACTGTCCAGACCAAGTCATTAGGAGGTGTATTCCTGATAGTGAGTTTCAGAGTGTGATGCGATTTTGTCATACCTTGGCATGTGGTGGACATTTTTCAGCCAAAAAGACTGTGGCCAAGATCTTACAATGCGGATTGTACTGGCCCACTATGTTTAAGGATGTTCATGCATTTTGCCTTGCATGTGATAGATGTCAGAGGCTTGGAGGCCTAACTAGGAGAAATATGATGCCTTTACACCCCATTTATGTCTTGGATATCTTTGATTGTTGGGGAATGGATTTTATGGGGCCATTTTTGAATTCCTTTGGATATGAATACATTTTGGTGGCCGTGGATTACGTGTCTAAGTGGGTAGAGGCCATTCCCACTAGAACAAATGACCATCGGGTAGTGATCAAGTTTTTAAAGGAAAATGTGTTTTCTCGATTTGGCATGCCAAGGGCAATGATTAGTGACAGAGGGAAACATTTTTGTAATAGACCCGTAGGTATGTTAATGAAAAAATATGGGGTAGTTCATAAGGTGGGAACAGCCTATCATCCCCAAACTAGTGGTCAAGCTGAATTAGCTAATAGGGAGATAAAGAGGATAATTGAGAAAACTGTGAACCCAACTAGGAAGGACTGGTCTTTGAGGTTAACCGATGCATTATGGGCATATAGAACAGCATATAAGACCATTTTGGGTATGTCTCCCTATAGGTTGGTTTACGGGAAGGCTTGTCACTTGCCTGTGGAGATGGAGCACAAGGCATACTGGGCCATAAGACAATTCAATGAGAACATAGATGAGTCAGGCATTCAAAGGAAGTTACAATTGAATGAATTAGAGGAAATTAGGCATGATGCTTATGAGAACTCAAAGGCCTCCAAGATCACCATGAAGAGGTTGCATGATTTGAGAATTTTGCAAAAAGAATTGCATATAGGCCAGAAAGTCCTTTTGTATGACTCTAGGTTGCACCTTTTTCCTGGAAAATTGAAGTCAAGATGGGTTGGACCTTACATTGTCAAATCTATGAATGAATTTGGGGCATTTGAGATTGAAAACCTTGTGGATGGGCAAGTTTTGCAAGTGAATGGCCATCGTTTGAAACCGTATCTTGAAAATTTTGTGGCCGAGGTGGAATCTTGGGAGTTGGAGGACCCACCTCCATTTGAATGATTGGAAGTTTTGAATCAATGAATAAAGTAAATTAGGAGTAGTGTTTAGGTTTATATTTCTTTTTTTTTATTTTACTGAATTATCATTTATGATTTGGGTTTCCTTATTTGCTCTTTTAACAATCTTTGTGAGCTTTGATGAATTTAGCTTGACAGTGTCATCCAAGTTGGGGGGAACAAGGAAGGAGATTCAATTCAGGTGACATCATTTGTGTGCATTAATTCAGGTATTTTTACAAAGGATTTGATTGACTAAGGTAATTTCCTTCCCATATTCATGATGATTTGATTGCATATTTCCACATTGGGGACAATGTTCAATTTAAGTTGGGGGGAAAGGTAACCATATTCATGATGGTAATTGTTGTGTTGGATTGATGTTGCATAACATGTTATAACCTGAGCAGGAATGTTTCAAAAAAAAAAAAAAAAAACTAGAAAATCAGAAAAAATTTTGCAAATTTTGAAAATTTTTTGTTAATTTTAAGAATTTGAGTCTTTTTAAATTCTTTTGGTAAATAATAGATTTAGAGAATCTAGTCTTGGTGACAATTCAATTCAGTTCTTATGAGCTAAGGCAAGAAGAGGTAAGATTCAGAGCTGAGCTAAACTGATATGGGATTTCTGATGTACATTGGTTCGAACCCATGTTTGAACAAAAGATTAAGAGGAGTTTGTTCGAACCAATGTTCAAACTAGCAGTTTGTTCGAACCCCTGTTCAAACCAAGTCAGTCAGAGTAATTTGTTCGAACCTTTGTTCGAACCAACTGAGAAAAGTTAGTTTGTTCGAACCAGTGTTCGAACCATTGGTCTGTTCGAACCCTTGTTCGAACAATCGGGCAATCCAGGCAGACTATAAATAGACCACTTCAGAAATTTTAGGGCTCATTTCACTGTTTTGGGTCCTAACACTGGTACGAACGAAGAGAGTTCACTGGGCAGCTGGGGTGTTTGATTTTGAATCCAATTGGAAGGGGCCTTTCATTTTACAAACTCAAGCTTCAATTTAACTCTAATGGGAGTTGGATTCCGGTGGTGAGGAAGCTAGGGCTCGAATCTGAATTGAGTACAGAGGTAGGTTTCGGTACTGTAGCTGATCTCCATTTCGGTTTTGATAAAGCATTGTTGAAATTAATTATTTCTGTGAGTTTGGGAAGTAATTGGAGTGATATTTTTTGCTTGCAATTGAAGTTGTGGAAGAGCAATTAAGAAATTCACTTAGAAGGGTGTTTTCCTAATCTGGTTGAGTGTCTGTGAGCTGATTTCTTGAACTACCCGAAAATGGCTTTACCTAAGAAAGTGTATGAGAAGAGGAAGAAGGTTAAAGAAGCTGGTCCTCAACACTCAAAACCTGAAAAACTCACCCCAACCAAGAAAAGAGCAAAAACCCAATCCACTAGCCAACCTGGGACCCTACCTGCTGTTACATCAGCTGAGATCAGCCCAGTAATTGCCACTGACCAACCAAGCCATCAATTGGACCTCAATCCAACACCTACACCTCAGCCCACATCTAACCTACCCATTGAACAATTACAATCCCACCTCACCCCCACTTCAGAGCAAACACCAAGGACACCCCTGGAACCCCAATCAGAGGCCACTCCTGAAACCATTAGAAACCTGATTGAGGAGTTAAATGAGGAAGCTGGGAATGAGGAAGAAGAGGGTGATCCCTATGATGACTTCAAGTTCTCAAGTGCTCGAGCACAAAAGGGGTTTGATAAGTATTGGAGCAAGAGGTCTGTGATAGTGGAGAGAGGGATGGAGCTGAGTCATTTTCAAGGAGAAGAATTTAAATTGAAACAGAATTTTGAAGCAAGGAAATGGGAAAAATGGGCTCAATTTAGTGGAGTAGCTGTGGTTCCCATTGTCCAAGAATTCTATGCCAACATTTTGGACCTCAAGAAGGAAGAGAAAGATTGTATTGTGACTAAGGTGAGGGGAATTCACATTGAAGTCTCTCCTAAGGATGTGAGGAAATTTTTTGGATTGAAGGAGGAAAAGCAACCTCAATTCCCATTCTCAATTGAGGAAGCTCTTGATAAGGATGCTTTGGCTAAGGTATTGACTGGAAACCCCAAAGCTGAGTGGGGCCACAAGAAGAAGATTGCTAAGAATAGGTTGAATTCAAAGTTCAACTCATTGCACTTCTTAGCATGTTCACAACTCAATCCAGTGATGAACACTTCTGAGCTGAGTTATGAGAGGGGCTTACTTTTGTATGCAATTGACAAGGGATTGAAGGTGGAATTGGGGTAGCTCATATGGGAGAATATGGCTGAGGCTTCAAAGATAAAAAAGGGGGTCAGTGGATTGCCATTTGCTGGGTTCATCACCAAGTATGTCTGTAAAAAGAAAGTTGTATCTGAATTGGGAGAACAAGTGGCCAAGCCATTGGGGCATATCACTGCTTCATCTAGGGAAAGAAGTGCAAGCCATAAGAAGAAGAAAGAAGGGACCACAACTGAAGAAGTTATGGAGAAGATGCTAGAGAAGTGGGATGAAGTGAAGGTCAAACTTGGAGAGATTAAGAATGACCAGTACTTTATCAAGCAAGAGCTCCAAAGCCAAGGGAAGAGGATTGCAGCCATTGAGGCTAAGCTGGAGCTATTACTTTCTTCTACCACTGCTGGGACTTCATCAGTGCCATCCGAGGACCCTCCTCTTGGCTCTTAGATCTTAGGAGCTGTTTTGTTTTGTTGTCACCAAGCTAGGAGTTGTAGTACTTTTTGACTTTAGTTAATTTTGTTGCTTTATTGTAGGACTTTTTGACTTATAGTAAGCCTGTGAAGTGAGCTTTGACATGTTTTTGTAATCAAAGGCCAAATTTGAACTTTTTGTAAAACTTGAAGTGGAATGAAATGAAATGAAGTTCCTTTTTAGTTCTTGACTTGGTTCAAAGCATTTACATGGTTGATTAATGCTCATTCTTGAGAATTGCTTGTGATTTATCCTTTAAGTCTTAATTGTCAACATGGAGTTCATAGTTTCAACACTTTTGAAGTTGTGTGAAATTAAATTGTGCATTAAGAAATTGTGTGAGTATGAACTCTTGGGACTTAAGTCAACTCAAGAAATGCATATTTTTATTCTCTAATAAGTGGAGACTAGCCTTGTGAGATTTGAGTCTTTAGTTTCCCTTGTTGAGTGGTTGAACTTAATCTCACATGTTTTTCACATCTATATTCTTTTAGTAGCTCTAATTACTTGTTTTGAATCTTTAAGCATGAGAAACTCATCAGCTGGAACCATGAACATTGGAATGGATTGTCAACTCAATTGAACTCTTGGAAGTGAAGTAGGCCATCCTTGCATTGTTGAGCATTATTGACCTTTCTTTCTTAATTAATTTTCCTTAGGAGCCAAGTTGAGCTATGAATGCATGAATGCATAATTCTTTTGGAGCCTTGAACAATACCCTAATCCTTACAAAATTTTAACAACCTACCTAAGTGCCTTAGTGATGTATAAGCTTAAGGGAGGTAGAATGAGCCAAAGGTAGTGGTAGTTTTGAGGAAATGGAAGGTTGATAAAAAGGAAAGAAAAGGAAAAGAAGAGTGATACAAGGATGTGTTTTTCAATTTCTAAAAAAAAAAAAAAAAAAAAAAAAAAAGAGTTTGAAGAGAATTGACATATTTTTTTTTTTTGGGAACACAAAAAGGGTGAAAGAAAAGGAACAAAGAATGGAGTATGATTGAGAAGAGAAGGATCAAATTACACAACTAAGGCACATTTTGAATTATCCCTTCCCTTCCTTGGTACCACATTTAACCCCTTAGCCCCATTACAACCCAATAAAGACCTAATAGATCTAAGGTGTTAACTGAGTTGAATTTGAAGTTCTCAATGTGAAATAGTTCAAGCTTTCCATTGCTATGGATTATTCCTTTCATAGAGCTACACCAAGTCCAATATTCATTGAATTTTATCGTTTTTGACTTAAGGAAGGTTCTTACTAGAATTGGTTTTATACTTACTCTTATGAAAGAATCTTCCAAGAGTGTCTTACCCAATTCTCATTTCATTAAAGAGAGTATGCCCTGTGAGGATTGAAGTCAAGACTTGAGAGAATTCTTGTGCATCATTGAGTTAGATTTATGTTCTAGTGAGGAATTATGAGCATGATGGATTGATTCATGTTTTAAGACCATACAATGAATAGAGGGTTGCTCCTATGAAGTTCCATGTTAACTTTTAATTGTCTTGGGGAGTTGAACTTGAAAATTCAAAGGAATTTGCATTAAGATGTCATGTGCAACTTTGAATTAGGTTAAAGACTGAGAAGTGACCTCTTGTTGAGCTAATTTGCTAGGGCCTAGCAAATCTCAAGTTGGGGGGTGTGATTGTACTATGAAAAGTACAATCATTAACCTTAATTAGTGATTTGTTAGGTGGATTTATAGCTAAAAAGATGATAAATTGTTTTTAAATGCATTCATGAGGAATTCTTGTGATTTGCAAGTGTTTGGGACTAAAATGGATGAAGTTGGGCTAAATTGGATGAAATCAAGAAGCTGGTTCGAACACATGTTTGAACCAACTATTGTTCAAACCAATGTTCTAACCACAGAGGGCAAACCAGAAAAAAGATGCAGCAGATTTTGGCTAAGTGTTGGAAAAAGTGGTTCAAACCAATGTTCAAACCATAGGATGTTTGAACCTTGGTTAGAACAACAGAAGCCAAGCATAGACCAACAAGTGCTGAAATTGATTAAGGCAAATTGGTTCGAACCTTTGTTCAAACCACATCTGGTTTGAACTTTGGTTCGATTGACAGAAGGGTGAAAAGTTGCAGAGCTTAAAAAAATTTCTAAGTCCAAGACTTTGGTTCGAACTTTTGTTCGAACCAACCTTTGTTCAAACATTGGTTCGATCAACAGAAGCTGTGCAAGGTTCAACTGGAAGATAATTTTCTAAGTCCCAGACTTTGGTTCGAACTTTTGTTCGAACCAACCTTTGTTCAAACATTGGTTCGATCAACAGAAGCTGTGCAAGGTTCAACTGGAGGAAAATTTTCTAAGTCCCAAACTTTGGTTCGAACCCTTGTTCGAACCAACCTTGGTTCAAACACTGGTTAGAACAACAGAGGCCATGCAAAGTCTAATTGGAGTGAAATCTGACTAAGTCCCAGAATTTGGTTCGAACCTTTGTTCGAACCAATCAGCCTGTTCGAACCTTTGTTCGAACCAACCTGTAACTCGAGGATTCTGAAATTCAGCTTTTGAGAAATGGGCAATTATGTACTTTTACATGTTATATTTCATATATATATGTACGAAGGAGGTTTTTACAGAGGATACAGATTCATTTCTTTCAGTTAAGCTTTCCTTTTAGAGAGAGAGAATTGTAGAGAGAGAAAGTGTATTCATCTTCAATTTCTTGAAGTTTTGTAGCAGATTTTCAGTTTTATGAATGGATTTACTTCAATTTCTATTGTTTTCTTCTTTTATGATGTTTGAGTAGACTTCTCTCTTGGATTCAAGGCAAGTCTCGTAGTTGATTTGCAAGAATTTCAAGGTAATGGACTTAATGTTGAAATCTATTTTGTTAAAGGAAGAATCTATGTTTGATTTGAATTGATTATTGATTTTTGAGTTGAGATTTCAATTGAACTCAATTTTGTATGGTTTATGGCTTTTACTTATAGATTTCTATATAGAATTATCATGCCTTTCTCTTGGATTTGTATGGTAATTGCTATTCTTAGGATTTATATGTAAGACCTATAAGCTATGCATATTAGGTGTTTGATTTGAATTCTCAGCAGATTTTTGTTCTTAATTTCTTATTCAAATCAGATTTGGATTGTTCTAAGTGGTTTTATATTCAGAATATCTTTTGATCTACCCTTTTTAGGTGTAGAATTCTTGAAATTTATTGTCAATCACTACGAGCTTGTTTTGGATCCAAGGTTTTCTTAAATTTGTTTCTTAAAACATTTTATCCAACCAACCAATTCTAAAACCAAATTGAATCTCTATCATTCATTGTGGGGTTGAAAATTTGTCTAAAACCTTTTCCAAGAATTGTTTGTTCACTAATTTTTACTAAGGCTCTCTGTGGACACGATCCGGTTCTCACCGGTAATTGTGCTTCAATAGACACCCTGCACTTGGGGTCGAGCCAATATTGATACATTGGAATCGAGCAAGCACCTAGCAACAAGAGATTCACTTACCACTGGGTACTCAATCCCCTCATCACTAGCTTTTTCAAGCGGTGGCATCTTATCCTCCTTACCTTCAGTTTCCACCTCACCATTATCAAGCATAATCATAACTCTTTTATTTGGACATTGCAAAGCTCCATGCCTCTTTCCCAAACACTTAAAACATTTAACATCCCTATTGCTAGTAGGTTGAGAATTTAAATTACCTTTGCCATTGTTGAACACTTCCTCTTTAGCTTTAGGTGGTTCGGGTTTAACTTTGAAAACTCCTTTTTCATTCTTTCCCCAATTTGGTCTCCAAGGAGTGTTTGAATTGGAATTGTACCTTACTGTCCCCTTTTTCTTTAATTGCCTTTCCACCTTCATTACCATGTGTACTATGTACTCCAACTTCACATAGTGTTGCAATTTCACCACATTAGCTATATCTCTATCCAACCCATTCAAAAATCAAGCCATGGTTACCTCCCTATCTTCCTCCATATTGGCTCTAATCAAGGCCACCTCCATCTCCTTATAGTAGTCCTCCACACTTTTAGAGCCTTGTGAAAGACTTTGCAATTTTTGGTAAAGATCCCTATAGTAGTGGCTTAGAACGAATCTCCTTCTCATAAGAGTTTTCAACTCATCCCATATTCTTATAGGCCTCTCCCTATTTCTCCTTCTATTATTCACCAATTGATCCCACCAAATGATGGCATAATCATTGAATTCAACCACAGTTAGCTTTACTTTCTTCTCTTCAGAATAGTTATGGCAATCAAAAACCAACTCCATTTTTTTCTCCTACTCTAAGTATGCTTCAGGATCATTCCTACCTTGGAAGAAAGGAATTTTCATCTTGATGTTCCCAAGATTCCCATCTACTACATCTCTATTCCTCTTATCTTTTCTAAGACCCTTTTCTCGCAAACCACCCCTAGGCCTAAACCCTCTCACTTCAACTTCAAAATTTTGATCACCCTCAAACTCATGCTCGACTTCACTCTCCCCTTCATACTCAAACAATGGGTCAAGTTCATGCTTACCTTGCCTCCTATCATAATGAACTTTTTAGGAATGTTCCTTTTATAAGCCTGCAATTAAGAAGTCTTGCCTATCCATCTTATCCCTTATATCTCCAAACACAACATTTATGCGCTCAAATTGTTGTTGCATAGCTTGTAGCACAAATGAGATGTTATATCCCCCCTCCTTAGATGTCAATTCACTTTTGGAAGCCATTTTAATCCTGCAAGAAATATGTTAGTAATAAAAGATTACCTCACACACTCCCTTATGTCCTTACACTCAAGAATTTCACTCATATATCACTTTAGATTGGCTTTTTCTTTAATGACTATTCACTCTTGCCTTTTTCCACTCTTTGTTTTCTCTCAAGTTCTTTAAGAACTAGCTTAAACCAATTCAAGAATTCTGATCTTGTAGGGTTCAAGAATCAAGACTCAAGTACTCAAGAGTTCAAAATTCAAGAATCAAGAGTCAAGAAAACATGGATTTAAGTATCAAAATAACAAAAATTTAGAATTTAGAATGAGAAGTAAGAATGAAAAAGTAAAAAGTAAAGAATCCAAGAATCAAGAGAAAAAAAAAAAAAGAAACAAGAAAAGACCCAATCCAACTAGGGTTAAGAATAAGGTTTGGAAGAAAAGACCCAATTCTACTAGGGTTAGGAGTAAGGTTTGGCAGAAAAAAAAAAAAAAAAAAAAAAAAAAAAAAAAAAAAAACCTAATCCAACTAGGGTTAAGAATAGGGTTTGATAGAAAAGTCCCAATCCAACTCAAGTTAAGAATAGGGAAAAGTCCCAAATCAACTAGGATTAGAAATAGGGTTTGGCAGAAAAGGCCCAATCCAACTAGGATTAGGAATAGAAAAAAAAAAAACCCAATCCAACTAGAGTTAGGAATAGGCTTTGGCTACTAGGTTTTCACGGAATTTTTCTTTTGTTTTCTTTCTTTTTTTTTTGGTACTAAACACGAAATAAAGGGACTAGAACAAACGATAACTAGAACGAATTACAACTTTGTTGACCAAATTCAGATTCGGCGCCCAAGAAGAACTCTCTCTTTTTTTTTTTTTTTAATGTATGTAGAAGAATTTTAGAGCTTACTAAACTTTGAAGAACAAATCGAATGGTATTTTGAAGTTGTTTTGCTACACCGATGAAGGAGAAGTAATTTGGTCTTTCTCTTATTTTTAATCTTTTTTTTTTTTATGTTCTAGCCGCTAATTGGATAAGGAATAAGAACCCTAGCCGCCAAACAAAGATATAAGATAGAACCATAGCCATCTAAGAACGTCAAGAGCGAAGAACGATCTAATGTTAGAGCCCAAGCTCTAATACCAAACTAATGTGAACCCTTGGTTGAATGCCTCAAACCCACGATCAATTGAATCAAAACCCAGGAAAACTAAAATCAAGATCAAAGAATTTAGAACCAAGACCCGTTAATTTCCTGAATCAAGAACCTTGGATTGAAGATTGAAGAACACCACAAGAACGAATTCTTGATAAGTTCATAATTTCTTTGTTTGAAGAACAAGAGGACAACACACCTCTCATTAATACAAAACTAATACTCTAATCTCTTATTGATGGTTCAATCCCGAATTTATAAGTGTTCACAAAGAAAACTAGCCCTAATTAAATAGCCCAAATCTATCCAAATAATAAATCACACCAATAGGCCATTTTAATTAACAAAGTTTGGCCCAAAAATATTAAAACAATGATACAAACCCAATCATATTTAAAACATAACTTTAAAAACCTAAACTTAAAGCCCAAAGTAAGTTTTAAACCCCAACATGTTTTAAACATAAAATAAAACCCAAAACATAATTAAAACACTCTTTAAAAGCCCAATTTACCTATTCAATTAGTAGTTTAGGCTGTCCTCCTTGACTTGGATCACATGCACAAATCTTGATTCCTTTTCTTTCAAACCCATCTTGAATATTGTCTTATTTATTGTGATTACACTTGAAAAATATAATTACAAACTCCCTATTTTTACACTTATTGATGCATTTGAATAATTAAATTTGAAGTGTTTACACTATTTTGTTACTTATACTCTTACCTTCTTAATTGTAGGGAAAAGAGTAAGGAGATCGAAGTTTATGGTTATGAGAATGGCTTAGAGGACGAAGGGGAAGTTGTGGTTCAGACTTTACCTTAGATGACCCAGACCAGCCCAAAGACCCAGCATGAAGGAGGAAGAGAAGCAAAGTAATTGCCATTCTGTGGTCCAGACCCCCTACCCAACGGTTCGGACCACAGTGAGCTTGTTCAGCCAGAATTTGGGGAGATGACCATTCTGTGGTCCGGACCACCTCCTAGACGGTCCGAACCACAATGTCCGAGGAGGCGTGGGCTTGACTTCCACGTTTAGGGTTTCTTTCCAATCTATATATAAAGCTTTGTTTACAGCTGTACAAAAAGGGAGGAACTTCTGGATATTTTTCATATACTTTGAGAGCTTTAGAATAGTTTTGAGAGTGTTTTTACTTTCTTTCATTATTCATGGAGACGTTTGGAGTTGGGCTTTTTATCATTGCTGTGATCATTCATTACTTTCTTTCAGAACACATTACATTGTAAGTTTGATTTCGTTTCATTCTTTAATAGTATGTTTTGTGTGTTTCAATTGGTAGATCGATTGATTATGTGCATGTTTATTGCTTTCATTTCGTTTAAAATAATGCTAGCATAAAACCCTAATTCTTGATTCAACGAATCAAGGAAGGGTAGTTCACGAAAATACTATGGGATGTTCGTAGGCCTTCGCATGAGTTGCGAAAGCTAAAGTGTAGGAATGTATTGTTTTTTTAACCTATTTTAACTTGTTTCAAAAACATTCAAAAACGAAAACCTTTAACCATATTCGCTGAAATCACTGGTATGGGTTTTCAATTACAATTGTTTAAATATTTTTGGACAAATTAAAAAGATGATTTGAGTTCACTTCTGATTTCGTTTGCTTGAAAAACTTTCGAAAACAAAAGTCTTTAACCAAATTCATTGAGATCACTGGTACTGATTTTTTATTAAAACATTCTCAATATTTTTTTGAACTAAACCCTAATTCAGAATTGAACCTAAACATCCCATAGTAAAGTAGTGAACTACTCGGATTTGAAAGTTGAATCAAGAACCTCTTTAATATTAAGTTTGCAATTCGATTTAATTTTTGTCTAATTAATTGCTTTGAAATTTAGAGTAATATTTAAGGATTTAATCGAACTCTTTTAATTAACATTAAATTTGTTTACGACATAAAACAAAACTTTGAATTGTTGAATCTTTTACGTAGTGTTAGTTTAATTGCTTTAAATTGAATTTTAATTTTGCAAGACCTTAGGATTTAGCTAAATTGAACTCCAGAACTTGCTTATAATTAAAATTTGAATTCCCTTCATAAACCTAGAACTGAATAACATAAGCTCCCTGTGAATTTAACCTCAGACTCACTGAGTTAAAACTACGACTACCCTCTTGCACTTGAGAGGTAGAACCCACACATATTTTAGGGTCGGTCATGTTGCATTTAAAGCTTCATCCAACGTAACTTGAATAAGCCCAAGCATTACTTCCTTGATCTTCTTTGCTCTAGTTCTGGTTATTGGGCCATTCGAAACATGTAATGGATCTTTGGCACTTGGTCTTCCTTGGCACTCATCACCTTCTCTCTCTCTATCTTTTCTCTCATCCTATAACCTAGTAACCCATTACCGCCCTTATTTGAGCACCTAGAGCTTAGGCTCTCTCTCTCTCTCCCCATTAGCTTCTACATTTTTCTAGCTACTGACAGATCCTTACAATTTTCCCCCATTTATACACAAAAATAGAAAGAAAGATAACTGGTTGTCATAAACAAATTTGGTATAATCATTGTCGGAGCAAATTCAAAAGCGGCTTAGACAAGTTGACTTCCTTCTTCCCCGAGTGCCCAGACACAGAGGGCGTTCTCCCAAGCTTGGGCATGCGCTCAAGATACCCCTCTGTGCACCTGAGGTGTATTCCTTGTTAAAAAATGGCTAAACGTTGAACTAAATTTCAAATTTTTGATCAAATTAATCTATTAATCCCTCATAAACCATTACTAACGCTTCATCACATTATAATCATGTCCACAACTATAAATTTAATTAATATGATTATTACATACCTATAAATTATTAATCCACTAAATATCACATAATACCGACTTTGGCCTTAACTATACTGATTTATGTTTTGTAAAAGAAATTTTTATTAAAATTTTATATTATTTATTTAACTTTTTTGTTACCTAATATAATATAATATAATTTTTAAATAAACTAAACAGCGATTGCACGGAATCTTGCCATTTTTTTTTTAGGTAAATATCTTGCCAATATTATAAATATTGCAAAGTGTGAAATTCGTGCCCTTACACAATTCCATCCCCCTTTTATATTTCGTACTATTTAAACATAGTTGTAAATATATTTGTCAAATTCTATCTATAATATATAGGGCCCATCTGAATTCTGAAAAATGTCAAAAAATTTTAAAAATCTCTATAATTCTCTACAAAACTTTTTTCAAGTCAAAGTATGTGAATTTCTATAAATCCTTATAAAGTTATATCCCTATAAATCCTAACAAATCTTTACAAATTCCAATAAAATTTCTACAAAACCCAATAATATTTCTACAAAATTCTAATAACATTTTTACAAATTTCAAAAAATTTTGATAGAAAAATTAAAAAGTGGCTACCTATATCCGTTCAAACAGAATTATTCATCTTTACTTTTTGTGATTTGTGGTTAACACTCCAAATGCAAAAAAATAACCCAAACTACATTTCATCTCAACTTTTGTAACTCTAAATGAGCCCATAATGTATAATCTATTTATAATATTATAAAGCAAACAATAGTGGCATTGGTGAAGTTTTTTTTTTTTTTCCTTCTTCCTATAATACCTTTAGACTTCCTATTAACAACTACAACCCTAATGTATTAAAAAAAATTTATAACTACTTTATAAATAAGTAATTTCATCTATTAAAATTTTTGTATTCCTTAAATACTATTTAATTATCCATTACTTTCATAATTTTTATATTTTTTTAAATACCTTTTAATTAATTAATTAATTAATATCTACTTAGATACATTCAATTATTTATTACTCACTATTTGAAGTACTTTTTTAAATTTTTTATAATTTTTTATTTCAAATAAAAAGTTTAACAAAAACTTCAAAATAAAAAATTTAATAAAAAATACAGACATTGTATGTGCTCAATTCTAGTTATACATAATAGTGTCTCTAATCCTGGAAACTTTTTTATCCAGTTTAATCCATATATTAAATCACAATTGGATATCCCTGGGCTCCTCAAATTCCCGAAGGATGGTAACCCGACTACCCTATCGTGCCCAAAAGTATTTCTCCTCCACATTATCTACCACAAGTGGGGGTTCGGGAGCGTCTGAGGGCTTGGGTCGCGTGGATTCCGAGTTCGACTCTCTTTCGGAGAGGCAGGTCAACGTTTCGACGGACTTCTAACGGTCTCCTCAATCGAGTCGATTAGGCAAGACTTGTCTAAGTTGATTTACTCTTCGGAGCTCTTTACTAACTAGGGTCTCAAAGCGTATTTTACCTTGTGTGCACCCCAATACGGATAACGGTTGCGAACTTTCACGTACCAAAAGATTTGAAAGCAAAAAAACTCGTCCAAGTCTTCGTAACAGAGTCTCTCCCCAACCTCTCACCACTCTGCTTTTGACACCGCGTCTCCGTACTCAACCTTGAAAATTTTGCTGATGGTGACAGAGAGAGATGCAACATATGGATGCAGATTTCTCAAATATACGTAAATGTTCACAAGCCCACGACACAACGCAGACGCGCGCGCACACAAAAACATATCTATATGTAGATAGATATATTTGTGCATATTTGTAAGAAATTTTCATGGGTATGATAACGAAGGAATATTCTGCAACACAAAAGACTCATGTGGAGGAGAGGTACCCAGTTGCCCGTGATTTGGATGTGGTTTGGAATGCCCACCTCGAAAAACTAATCCTCATGAACTCTGTTTCTCTCTCCATGTCCCCTGCCCAATTTGTCTTCATCCCACCAATTATTTCCGTTCCCCAATTTCTCCCTATAAATTATTATGTTGTTTTATTTTGTTTGCTCTCTCCCACCCAATTTTTCTTCGACACACCAATTATTTTCATCCCTATAAATTATCATTTTATTTTTTGCGCGCTCTCTCTCTCTCTCTCTCTCTCACGGAGTTTATCTACGACTTTTCCTCCACTGGCTTCCATCTGCATGCACTCTTCCGGATAGTCTTGGGAGTCCAAAGGTCTGCTTCTTTCTCTCTCTAGTCCTCCTCTGTTTTCATCATCTCATTTGTTTACGTTAAAGGACTTCATTTCAGCTTGTGTACCCATGTGGGTCTTGGTTAATTTTATTATCCGATAGGTTAAAAGCTAGTTGGCTTAGCCCAAAATTGATTCTCTCATCTTCCATGGTCACAAGTTGTGACGCTCAGCAGTTTCAAATTCTTTGATTCTGATACACACAACGCCCAAGTTTTGTCCATTTCATTGTAAGGGATATGTAATTTCAATCTTGTATCTATTTCTTTCTGGGTATGAATGGTTTATCAAATTCTGGAATTCTTGTGTTTTCTGGTCTGAGGATTTGCTATATGGACATGAAAATGTGATTATTATTTTGCCTTGTGGTTTTTTTGGGAGTTGAGTTCATAATGTCTATTTATTCAATATTTGTAGAATCTATTGCTTAATTTCATACCTTTTCTATTGCTGGTGGATTTAGTCTTTTGTGCTATTGCATGTGTGACTGATTGGCTGAACCTAAAGTGTTACTTATCATAGATGACTACTTTTCATACATTTGAAAGATCTTATTATCATTATACAATTTTCTTTTTCTGTCTGAGAGCTAGAAAATGTTTGTAATACTTGTGAAAAAACTGACAATCTGATATCTGTGATTCTCATGTTTCAATCAAGTTTTCCTGAGGGGAACAGTAAGAGTAGCCATCACAATGGAGATAACCAATGTCATGGAGTATGAGGCCATTGCCAAGCAAAAGTTGCCGAAAATGGTGTATGACTACTATGCCTCAGGTGCAGAGGACCAGTGGACTTTGCATGAGAATAGAAATGCTTTCTCAAGAATTCTGTAAGCTTCATATCTTGATTCACAATTGGCAGAGCCCTGAATGGGAATTCGATCATCCTGTTATATGTATTTACACATATATATTTGATAAGTAAATAAAATTCTATTAAAAGGCATCAAGTGATGCCACCAATTACTAATATTCTTAGGGGTAAACTGCATTTTACATCCCATCTTGCTTTGGCTATGTACTTGAAATCGTTTTGCTTTGTCCCTGTATGTTTAAATCATCTGACTTTGCTCTCCTTCCATCAAATTTATTGATGGAAAATGCCACATGTCCATCTTGTGTGATGGAAGTGCAATTTTTTTGCCATTTTTTTCCTTTTTTTTTTTCTTTTTTAATGATAATTGAGACAGCGGAACAATTTAGAAGTATAGGGAGCAAAGTGGGATGATTTAAAATACAGGTCCTAAGTGAGATTGGTGATAAAATATAGGAGTTCTAAGTGTAATTTACCCTATTTTTAATATCTATAGGTGCGTATATATATTTCTAGTACATGTCTAGCACATTTTGATTTAGATTCTCTTGATGAAATACAGATTTCGACCCCGTATACTTATTGATGTAAGCAAGATAGACATGACCACCACCGTGTTGGGCTTCAAGATATCAATGCCTATCATGATTGCCCCAACAGCCATGCAGAAAATGGCTCACCCAGAAGGTGAGCAATTTTCTTATCTCTAGTATGTCTGCTTTTATTTTTGATGTGGGACTCTTAAGTCTCCTTGATTTATAAATAACCAATTAGCTTGGGTTTTCTAATTAAGAGTCAATTTGCACATATCATTTTTTTTTTTTTTTTGGATGGGTACATATCAATGTTACATGTATTGAATCTTGATTAACCAAGTTAACTGTGAAAAAATAAATAAATATATATATAAATAAATGAAGAAAGAAAGAAAAGAAAGAGAAGCTCTTGGTAATTTTCTTAAAAGTATCAAGTTTAAATCAATTAGGCCATTTCGGAAGCATCAATCAATTGAATTTATGCTCTTCACTTATTTATTTATTTTGGTAAGCATGCTTTACACTTAAATTTTAGCTTCTGTGGCATAGTGGATATTTTTATCATTCAGTAACTTATTTTTTAATAATGAATTAGGAGTTCATTTAGCTTGGATTTACCATGTTTTCCTGTTTCAACAAACTTGTTGTGTATTAATCACCAGCTTTGTTAAGTTTGTCGAATGGAAAACCTTAGATTCAATGGTGTTGTTAATTTACTAAATATTCCCGAAGTTTAGATTATTAGGAAGTAGGCCTGACAATGTCTATTAGGCCATTGAACACTCTCATGTGCAAGTCAAGGAGAGGTGAAACAAATTAAGCTGAGCACGTGCACAAACTCAGAATAAACTGCATAATTGAATAAAATACAGATTTTGACACTTGAACCCAAATATTCCTGGAGTCAAAGTTTTGATACCATGTTAAATTCATGAGTTGGTGGTTAAGGATCACTCTCTCTCAAGGTATGCAAAAGGTGTTCCCCAAATGTAAGCAATCCCCAACAAACTATTGAATTTTAAACAGGGCATGGTTATAGTTAAATTGACTTTTTAAGTCAAATGTGCGGCACTTCTTTTGGCTTTTAGGAAGATATAGATAGTAATTTGCTAGAGCCGCGTGTGGTATTTATATATCGTATTCAACTATAATTGAATAGTTATTTGCTTCAATTCATTATGGTATTTAAAAGCACATGGTTCCAGCCTGATGGCATGACTTGATTCTCTTGCAGGAGAGTATGCAACAGCTAGAGCCGCATCAGCAGCGGGCACAATTATGGTTTTCTCTCCCTTCTGTATTCCAACTAAAATTTGCATACTTAGGCAACACCCCCAAACACTCCATATGTCAAACCTTATGGACTTCCACAAACAACGTTATTGTTATCCATCTAATACAATTATACAAGGGGCCAATAACACTAAGCTCAATACGGAGAACCACAAATATAATTGCTATTCACTATTACCCTTGTAAGCTGCATTCTGGATTAGCTGATCCAAAATGCAGTATACTTTCTTTCTTTGTTTTTTGCTTTTTTAATCACTTTGGTAAATTCAATAGTTTAAAAGCAATGCCATTGCTGGCTCAGGCTTAGATGTATATAATTTACTCATGTTTAAAATCTTGTATTCGATTTCCAAGTGGACATGGAGTCATCCGCGAGAGGTGAAAACTCAAAGGCAGGTACTTATGTTCTAGTAATCTGAAAGGATGCAAGTGACTAGTCATGAAAACAGTGACATCACTTTTCTGGGTATATACGTATTAGATAAGCTTTGGATGCTAGTTAATTTGACTGAACATTGTACAAGGGTGTTACAGTTTTAGAAACTGTCTTCAAGAAAACTTCCTCGTGGACTTATAATGGATAAATGCTGATCTTTATGGGAAATATGAAATTCTGAGATCTGCTTATTTTGTTTTACAATGCTTCGATGCTCTTAGGATAAAAATCAGTTGTGTGCTTTGCTTCATTTACATATTATTCTCTGGTTATTTCAGACGTTATCCTCATGGGCTACTTCCAGTGTTGAAGAAGTTGCTTCAACAGGACCTGGAATCCGCTTTTTCCAGCTTTATGTAAGTTTGGAAAGCATCTATAATTTTGTTTCTTCTATACTAGTTTTATTTTCTTAAGGTTTGAGTATGGGCATTCACTTCTAAGATCAGGTGTACAAGGACAGGAATGTAGTTGCTCAGCTCGTGAGGAGGGCTGAAAGGGCTGGCTTCAAGGCCATAGCCCTTACTGTTGACACCCCTAGGCTGGGTCGCAGAGAAGCTGATATCAAGAATAGGTGTGTACTATAATTCCAACTTTGTTTCAGGAGGTTCACATATGAGTTTTGAGTTGTGTTATTCGGCTGAACTTCATAACACTACTGAGTGGCTCTCTTACAGATTTACTTTACCACCATTTTTGACATTGAAGAACTTTGAGGGCTTAGATCTTGGCAAGATGGATCAAGTGAGTGGTGAACAGTGAACACAACACTTATTGATTAATTTATGTTCAATGAGATTGTTCCACTGTTATTCTTGATTTGTTCCCTGGGACCATGCAGGCTAATGATTCTGGACTAGCTTCATATGTTGCTGGTCAAATTGATCGTTCTCTAAGCTGGAAGGTGGGTCAGTTGGGGCCCAATAGCTGGCTGGCTAGCATTACTTGTTTTCACCAGATAAAATCCTACATTTAGCAAAGAGTGTACTATCTGAATAATCTGTTTCTGGATATGGGCAGGATGTGAAGTGGCTTCAGACAATCACCCATTTGCCAATCTTAGTGAAGGGAGTTCTCACTGCCGAGGATGGTAAGAGCAATGGAGCTTTGAACTTTTTTCCTTTTAATATATCTATATATATATGTTTAGATTTATGCTTTAATGATTCTTTTGTGCTAACCGTGCAGCAAGGCTATCTATACAAGCTGGAGCAGCTGGCATTATCGTCTCTAATCATGGTGCTCGCCAACTTGATTATGTCCCTGCCACCATCATGGCTCTAGAAGAGGTATCTGAACCTAACAGAATCTAATTATCGACATTATATCTGTTTTATGGGATGCGCCTACTGAACTTGCAATAAATGTTAGGTTGTGAAAGCTGCACAAGGCCGTGTACCTGTGTTCTTGGATGGTGGGGTCCGCCGTGGAACAGATGTTTTCAAGGCCTTGGCACTTGGGGCCTCAGGAATATTTGTAAGTAAAAGAACAATATATAGTAAAAAAAGGACCCCTTTTAGCTCTAGTACGTTTTAATTCCTGCTGCATTTTCTGCCAAAGGAAAGTAGAATCTCATTTATTTTCCTGAAATTTCCATTTGCTCTTGTTTTTGGACTGACCAAAGGGGAAGAGAAAATAAAAATCGTTGCATCATCAGAAAAATCATGGCTTAGAGTGTAGAGCAATGCAGTTAAGTCTTGCTGCCAATGATGTTAACAGTTATTTCTAGTGTAACAGTAGAGAGGCCAATTTTTTGTGGGAAATTGTTTTTGGAATTAGGGACCAGTAATTCGCGACCCTTCCTACAGTCAATTCTCCTCCTCCTCCAAAGCTAAGCTGGTAAATAAGCTATAGAAATCAATCTCTTTCAACCCATCTAGAGGAGTTACTAAAGAATCTATACGATCACCTGTGAATTGTATTTGGTCACCCTCAGGTGTTTACTAGGTCACTCTCTCTTTGACACAATCTATTACTTGGTAAACTGACAACTAATCCACGTCAAGAATAATATCAAATTTGTTCATCTTTAACACAATCAAATTGAACAACAAGAGATCTCATTAGTTCTTGTCAGACCCTTTACAAATCTTATTCAAAATAGTATGATCCCTAATTGGTGTCTCCACATGCATAGGTGGGGCCAATAGTTACATAATTCACTCTGTTTTTTGTCACAACTGGGGACTCATTTATTCATGGTCTTAATCTCACAGATTGGAAGGCCCGTGGTATTCTCACTGGCTTCCGAAGGAGAAGCTGGCATCAGAAAAGTACTGCAGATGCTACGCGATGAGTTTGAGCTAACTATGGCATTAAGCGGTTGTCGTTCGCTAAAAGAAATCACCCGCAATCACATTGTGACCGAATGGGACCTTCCTCGCTCTCAACCAGTGGCGAGGCTATGAGAAACATGCCCAGAACGCGGGCAATTCTATTTGTAACATGGCAGATTGAAGATGAATGATGATGTTTATGCTTTCAAGAGTCTGCCTTTCGTTTGAACTTTAATATTTGTTTCAGTAAGTCTACGTACATTTCGAAACTGTTAGAACTTTTGAACAATGATGGATGGATGTATTCTTCATAAATGGCAGTTGCTGCCTTCATTGTATAATCTTGCTTCCACGAACCTTATTTATGTAGAAGGCACAACTTCTTTATTTATCTATGTAGTCTGTTAATGTTTTGAATAGGGGCAATGATATTTTGCCAAAATACATATATATAATCAGTCGCCCAATGATGTAGAGATTTGTATACTTGTCATTTTAAGGTTATGTTTGCATTAAGAATCTGACAAGGGAAAAAAAGAAAGGTATAGGGATTTAAAATAGTTTTTCATTTGGTTTACGATGAAAAATAAGAGACAGGGGATAGGATTTGAGAAATTAAAAATAATTAAATTAATTAGTAAGTTAATATGTTTATAAATGTCTTTTATTTTTAATATTTTTTTAACCTATTTGAGTATAAATCATGCATTAGATATTCTACATATATGTATATATATATTTTTTTCCAATCATTTTGTGTTCCCTTCCCACCCTAAATGAAAAAAACTGCTTAAAATATAGTTTAATTACAGAATTGCCAGTGACATATCATTTGGTATATTATTCTGCCAGAATAACATTTTGCTCTG
This sequence comes from Vitellaria paradoxa, assembly GCA_019916065.1. Taxonomy (NCBI): domain Eukaryota; kingdom Viridiplantae; phylum Streptophyta; class Magnoliopsida; order Ericales; family Sapotaceae; genus Vitellaria; species Vitellaria paradoxa. The sequence goes on from CM034234.1 coordinate 39,247,051, forward strand.
AATTGCCTAGTATAAAATCATGGTTGGAAATTTATTTAGGGGTTGAATATTTCTGTTGTCTCCCTGGAAACCCTCTGGAGTATAACTTGAACGGCAGTAAATAAAAATGTTACATTTTGTTGCCCCAGCTAGATGTAGCTAGCTATTTTTTTTTGGGGGGGGGGGGGGGGGGGGGGGTGTTTTCCGTCTTTAGATAAAGACAGAGAATTGTTTTGGTGTATATTTGCCAATTACTTTGCCTTTGAAGTAATATGGCGCTTTGCAAGGACAAAACTAGAATTTCATGAGTAGGGATTCAAAAAAATTTTAGTAAAAAATTAAATACTTATAATCTAAAAACTAGTATCTATTCAAAGTGAAAGAATTCGTTAGAGAGAGAATTAAAAGTTCAAATTTCGCCAAAAATCAAATTATATCTATAATTTTTGTTGTACTAAAAAAAAGATAGGAAGACAAAGTGTATGAGAAAAAATGTAAAAAGATGATTACTAATATTTAGGGAGAGCATAAATATGAGAGCTAGAAAAAAATAGATTTTAGGATTTCGAGGGCTGATGCACCGGAGGAGTTGAAGTGCATAAGAGGAGATAATGCAATTTTTTACTTTCTATTTTGCGTGACCTTCAATACAAAAAGTTAAATTGGTTGAAAACTTTTTCATTTATCAAAGGGTCATTATTAAAAGAATATTTATTTTTTAATAAAATATAATATATATAGGTTATATCAAAGCTAGGGAGAGCCATGAGTCCATGACCAGCCCTTGCCCTGTAATAGTCTCGTCCTGGGTGTTTTGAAAGACAAGGAAAATTATGGTCACGCGGGTTTGAAGAAAACTTGAACATTAATGTTTGTGACAAAAGAGAAGTATATGTTTGTGTTGTTGGGTATAAATTTGGGTAGAAAATAGAGTGTCACTCTCTTAAATTTTACTTCACATTTAGTTTTATATTATTTTATTATTAAATAACATTTATTATAGGATATCATTTATAATTTTATTAACATTTCATAAGAAACGTTGTCTCAATAAAAAAAAAAATTACAGAATAAAAATAATAAATAAAATGTTATCTCATATCTAACCTCGCATCTCACGAAAAATGGATTATTAGAAATTTGTAAGAAAATTTTATTTACATGTGACAATTCAAAGACCTAATAAAATCTTAATTAATTGCTGCTAAATTATCATAAATCTCACTTATGAGACTTACAAAGGGTGTGTTCGAATTGGGATTCGACAATTTTGTTAATGGAGAGGAAAAGAGGGGAGATTTAAAATCACTTCTCTTCTTTGTGTCTAAAGCCCCATTTGGAAGTCAAGTTTTTAATACCTTCTGGTAATTTGTTGACAAAAGTTGGTAGATGAAATTTTTTGTATGTTTGGTAAAATAAATACAAATTTTAGTAATTTTTTGTAACTTTTAAATATTTAGGAAAATTTTAGTAACTTTTTGAGTTTGGTTAAAGTGAAATGATTATTATATCCCTCGCCAAGTCAACAAAAGTTGATATTTTGGCAACCTGCCAACTCAGTATTTAGTGTTTTACCAAACACCTAAAATACCATAGTTAAATATTTATTTATTTTTTCGCTTCTCGGGGCCTAATTATATTATTGATTCATTGAACGAGATCATTAGAAACTAGTAGTTTGGTGGCTATAAGAAATTTGGTTGGTGGCTAGCCGTTATATTACTTACTACTTTGATGTTGTTGTATTAAAGTCAAGTAATATAAGTTTTATGTATATCGGTTACGTAGGGACAATTTTACTTTGATAGATGTCTTGAAGGTTATAAGGTTTTGTAATAATAAATTCATACAAAATCTTAAATTAAATATGATAGATTTGTATGTTTCCTAATTTGAAAATGAACGTAATTATTACAAGTCCAAAATATCTGCAAGTTACCTAAAGGAGATAAAATTGCAATCGAAGTCCAATTAGAAGTAAAAAAAAAAAAAAAAAAAGATTGCACAGATCAAGAAACACTCCAGTGCACATCGCAACCAGCCCGTAGGGAGCATGAGGAAGCAAGCTGGCCATTATTCAAGCACAGACTCATTTTAGTAGTGTCCACTTAATGCACGAGGGTTCGAACAATAGGCCACCAATAGAATAAGAAGCATTGGCGCAACTACAATCGGGCGACCGTTGGAGGCGATCGCGAATAATGGTATTAGCGACCGCCTGAAGCAGTTGCTACGGCGGTCGCAAAAAGTCCTCATAAAACCCCTAGCAGCTTCTTTTCCCCTTATTTTTCTAAGCATTTCCCTCTTTCTTTTCATCTCCCGCGTTGCCTCCTGCGTTTTCCCTACCTTTGCCCACTGCCGTAGCTCACGCCGGTGCCATTGTCTCGGTGAGCACTCTCTCTTTCTCCCTCGGTTCCTCTCATCTCTCTCTCCTTATCTCTGATTTTGCCATTGTAATAACTGATAACTCCCTCCCTCTCCCTCTCTCTCTCTCTCCCTTTCCTTCTCTCTCTTGCAAATTAGAAAAATCGGACCTTGGGTTTTAATCTTCTCTCTCTCTAGAATTTTTTGAGGTGTTTTAGAATGTCAAAAAATGTGTGTTATTTCCCCTCTTTTCTTTCAGATTAATCTGGTGACAAAGAACTTCAAAGAAAAATCAACTAAGAATTAAAAACTAAAAGCTTTATTCAACAGAGACTCAAAAAGATTAACAAAACTATCATTCGAAGTCTGAAAATACGAAGTACACATGCTTTAGGTCTTCTAAAAAATTAAAAACTGTGAGAAAAAAAATAAGATAAGAAGTAGCAAGGATTGAATACTTCTTATTCTAAATCGAGATCAAGGAAGTAATTTCACGTATTCGTCTTCTTTCGATTCCGATTTTAGTTTGTCTTGTTTCGACTTCAGTTTCAGGCTTTCAAAAACAGATTAGATCCAAATCTTTTTTTCTTTCTCAAATTTTTCTCTTCCCCTCTTCTAAACGGTAGATTATTGCTAAAAATAATTGTTAACAAATTTGAAAGAAGAAAATTGAAGCAATAACTCTGCGGAAGTGAACGGAACAAAGAGTCTTGAGGAAGATGATTTGAACACAGCGAAGCGTGTGGAGCGTTTGGAGGAAGGTTGGAGACAATTAATTGCTTCTTGAACCACTAAAGAGAGTTGATTTGATTTGGCGGTGGGGTAGGTGGCTGGGTTTCTTGGGAGTTAGGAGATGAACAGAGGCTTTGAGTTGATATTGTAAGTAATAAATAATATATAAATGTAATTATATAATTCACAATCTTAATATATAAGTATAATATATTATATTTTAATATAATATATTAAAATATTTGATTTATTAAAAAAATTTAAAATTAATAGGAAAGTAACATTTGTTGAAATTTGATTAAAATATTTTTAAAAATTGATAAAAATTAAATTTTTTCTTATTTTTTTTTATGTTCTTAAGGATCCAAATATCACTTAAATTATATTACTTATTTCATAAGTTATTAATTAAGTATTACTATTATATTTGATATATGAACAAAAATATTAATGGTTTTAAAAATTTATACCAAATTAAATTATAACAAATTTAGCATTATATAATTAATAATATTGTTATATTAATATTTTTTTATCAAATTGAATTATAATAAATTTAGCATTATATAATTAATAAAATTATACTTTTGGCAGTCGCTAAAACTCAATTAGACGGTCGCTAATAGTCCCTCAAACGGGCTCAAAAGGGGTCGCTAATAACTATTAGCGGTCGCTACTTAGCGACCGCTAAGTCGCGGTCGCTAATAGTTATTAGCGACGAAGTTTCGACGGCCCTCCAATGGCGGTCGCTAAGTGGTCGCTAAAGATTATTAGCGACCGCTTATTCATTTTTAGTGACTGCCAGTGGCGGTCGCTAATACTCATTTTTCTACTAGTGGGCATTGGCCCGGCACAAAGAGTGCAATGATTTGAGTTATATATTTTTTAGAAGATTCTATTTTTGTTTAGGAAATCTATTTTAGAAAATCTATTTATCTATTTGAGTTCTAGTTGGAATAGAACTTTGTACCTCTATATATATATATATATGTACATAATCTTAAAAAATAAGATACATACTTGGGAGGACATATTGTAGAGACTTAGAGAGAGAGATTTTTTATTTGTGAGAGGTTAACGATCTTTCTTTTACTTTCTTTGTATTCTTTCTTTACTTTTTGAGTGAATAAGTAAATCCACTTGTTAGGATTTGTTGAATGAATCGAGCAAGAGTGGCGAAAGAATTCGTACAAGTGAATTGTAGGGAATTTGAATAGAGTCTTCTAACCCATTGATAGTGGAATTGTATTTGAGGTTTTTCCTTCTTGTGAAAGAGTTTACTCATTAATCCTTTGGTGCTATTCTCTCTACTCTGTGTGTGATTGCTTAATTCGAAGAATTTTCAATTGGTATCAGAGTGGGCCACTCTACATTTTTTAGTGCGATCTTAATTTGAATCAATGGATCCATAACGTGAATGAGATTCTAATGCTTCAGCCTCTTAAGAAAATGGAAGTAATTTTATTACTTTTTTAGCATATCTCACTTCTTCTGCAAAGACATTATCTGGAACACTAAGTGACACTGAGATATCAAATCATGAGAATGATGACTTTGAAGTTGAATTTGACAACAATCTTCAAGTGGCATACAATAATCTTTTCAAGGAATGCTATGGGCTAATGAAACAAAGAAAAGCCCAACATCAAAGAAACAGTATGCTAAGGAATGAGAGAGACACCTTGAAGATTAAGAATGAAAAACTCACAGGTAAGTTATCTTCTTTAAAATCCGATAAAAATTCTTAGTCTTAAAGTGCAGAAAAGTTTAAAGTAAAGATTGACGAAAAGAGCAAAAGAATTGAAGAAAATGAGAAAGCATTGGGGAATTACATGCAAAAATCAAGGAACTGGAAGAAAAGATAAAACATGATGGTAAGATTCTTAAGAAGATGAACTCCAGTTAAAACATGTTAGACGAGATTCGGAACAAGTAGAGGCCATATGGAGACAAATCTAGCCTTAGATACAATGGAGAGAATATCATACCAATAGCATCTCCATTTTTGACAGAAGCTCCAAAGATTGGCCCAAAGTATGCAGAACGTTTAAAGACTTTCCCAAAGCATGCAACACCACCAAAGAATAGTGCTCCAAAAGTTAAACATCAACAATTTTCTCATTTCATGGTGAAAGGTACACGCTTTGCTAGACTTCAACCCGCTTTGCTAGACCTCAACCCTTTGTACTTGTGTGTCATCATTATAGGATCAAAGGTCACATCTATCCTAATTGCCACAAACTTTATGGACTCCCTTTGAATTATGTAAAAAATGTTTCTAAAAGTCAAAAAGGAGTTTTTGTGACAAATAGGTTTCAAGCCTTTTCTGATCCTTCTAAAAATACTTTTAAAATCCATGTCAATTTCAAAAACCAAAAAATTTGAATTTTTCAAAGCCTAATTACGAAAAGTTTTCGAAGACAAAAAATTCAAATTTTAATAAAAAGAAAAAATGTGAGAAAAATAATGTCACAATCATCTTTTCCAAAACTATGGCTATTTAGGTTTGAAAATCTGATCTTTTTACCAAATCCTTGAACGCCCTTCGTTTTGAATCTCTTAGAAAGTTTTCGGATATTTGCGCACATCCTTGATTTTTTTTAAAGAAAATAAAATAAGGATAGGAGTCCATTATTTATTTTTGAAGATATTTTATGACTTTTATCTCTTATATGCATCAATTACTCAGTTTAATTATTTTGTAATGGACAAAAAATTTGTATTTCCACTTAAATTGAAAAGAAGTATTTTGTTGAAGTTTATCATAATTTTGATGTGTTTCCTTAAATACTTGACTAATTTTACATATACCTTCTTCTTATCTATGGATCTTAAATTAAAATTTGATACATTTAAAAATTCATGAAGAGCAATTAAAAAGAATAATTTTATCCTGTCTTAGAAAGGGCTACCAGTGGGATCAGTGAGATCCTCCTAAATGAAATGTCAGTTATCAAAATAACGACCCTTTGGGAAAAGACAATTTAAGAGAATAGCTATCTACCCGTAAGTGTTTGAAATCCACTGAGACCTTGAAAGGGATGTTCATGGAGAAAAAAATGTATGTGGTTGGATAAAAATTAATTGAGAAAATCTCAAAGAAAAATCCAAAACTAAAAATAAAATAAAAAATTGCCCTTAATTCCTTTGGTGCCTCAAATTTAATTTTTGATCTTGTGATTTGTTTGAGGGGAAGAATATATGCATGAGTAGTCATATCCTCACACGTGCATAAGTATTTTATTTCGATTTTGTGACTTAATTCATCTCCTAATGCAATCTTCAAAATTTATTTGGAAAGATAAATTTTTATTTATTTAAATTCATACTGATTAGAGGATTAATTTACATATTTGGACATGGGAGAGATAAAATTTTATTTAATCTATTTCGTGAGCTTCCTTATCATTTTTTAATTTTTTATAAGTAGATTATTATTTTATTTATTTATTTATTTTTTTGTGCACAAAATGGGTCCTACAAGAATTTTCAAGAGAGGTTCATAAGGAAGGTGCTCGGAGCTCGAAGCTCGAGCAAATCCAGTGATCTGTTTTTGATTAATTTTTAATTTTTCTATTCCCCTATTTTGTGAGCTTGTCAATTTATATCAAAAAGGAGTAGAAAATTTCAAATTGTGCGATTTTATTTTAATATTTTGTGATCTTGTAAATTTGGACCTTGAACTTGAAATTTGAGCTTGAATATTATGCTATGGATGATGTTGTTTTAAAATTTTTGTGATATGATGCCTTGATGTGTTTGTTCAAGTGTTGCAGATTTAGCAAAATTATTTTGAAATTTGATTTAAATTTTGATATGGAATTGTCAAATGGGAGATTGTAAGGTTTTATAATAACAAATTCATATAAAATCTTAAATTAAATATGGTAGATTTATATGTTTTCTAATTTGAAGAGGAAAATAATTATTCCAAGTCCAAAATATCTGCAAGTTACCAAAAGAAAATAAAATTGCAATTGAAGTCTAACTAGAAGTTAAAAAAAAAAAAAAAAAGACTGCACAGGTTAGGAAACACGTGCAAAATTTCAGTGCACACTGCAGCCAGCTTGCAGGAAGCACGAGGTGGCAAGCGAGTTATTATTCAAGCTTGGACTCATTCCAATTGGGCTTGTAGCATGTCCGCGTGATGCACGAGAGTTCGAGAAACAGGCACTGGCATGGCGTAGGGAGTGTAATGGTTCAAGTTATATATTTCCTGAAAGATTTTATTTCTGTTTGAAAAATCTATTTTTAGGAATTTTGTTTATGTATTTGAATCCTAGTTAGAATAGGATTTTGTACATCTATATATATGTACATAGTTTTAATGAATAAGATGCACACTTAGGGTGACATAATATAAAGACTCAGAGAGAGAGATTTTTTATTTGTGAGAGCTTAATGATCTTTCTCTTTTTTTTTTTTGTATTCTTTCTTTAGCTTCAGAGTGAATCAGAAAAGTCCACTTGTTAGGACTTATCGAGTAAATCAAGCAAGAATGATGAAAGAATTCGTGCGAGTGAATTGTAGAGAATTTGAGTAAAGTCTTATAACCTGTTGATAGTGGAATTATATTAAAGGGTTTTTCTTCCTGTGAAAGAGTTCCCTCATTAATTCTCTGGTGTTATTCTCTTTATTCTATGTATGATTACTTAATTCGAAGAATTTTCAAAAATAATAATTAAAAGAAAGATATTATTAAACTTCAACATGAAGAGCATATCTCCTCAGCAGTTAGTTTGTTGTATTACAAATAGAAATATATAACTTATGCTTGATTCACTAAGACTATCCTTTATAAATAGTAATATATAAATATATGTATAACTTATGCTTCATTCACATATTTATATTATTTTTTTTATTATTTTATTTATTAATGGATTACTGTCATGAAATTGCTATTTAATCTAGTTGTTAAAAAAAATAAATAAATAAACTTAGGCCAGTGATGCCCTTGTCTTGATATTTCTATTTGTTTAGTTGGCTAGTTTTGAGGAAGGTGTAAAATGAGGCATGTATTTCTCTCAAGTCATATATTACATCGTTATATTAAGAGGATTTGCATATGCTTTTGTGGTGACCCTATTGTTGCCTGTTTGGTTAGTGAGAAAGTAGAAGAACAGTAAAAGAAAATTAAAGAGACGAACATAGAATTTGGATTAGATTCAAGAGCAATCCAAAACTCTCCCAATTGAGAAATTAATCCTAAAATAAATATTCCTTTTTCATTCAATTTTTTCCTTAAAATATTTCTCTATTTATAGACTATTATAACAACTAAACTAACTAATTTTATACAAATTCTAAATAACTAACTAATTTGATATCTTAACTAACTATCTTGGGTTCATAACAACTCCATCATTAAAAATTGATCTTGTTCTCAAGGTGAAGGTCAAAATATAACTATTGTGCAAGACAATTATTATTATTATTATTATTATTATTATTTTCAACCCAATTACAAATGCAATCCCATATAATGATCCAGTCCAACTCATGTAGTAACCCGGTTACAACCTAAGTGTTAAGCCGCCCCTTTAGTTACTGTGTTGAATATCTGATTTCTGTATCAGAAAATGGCTCTGATAGTAATTGCGGTGACCCCATTTTTTTCTGTTTGGCCAGTGAGAAAGTAAAAGAAAAGTGTGAGAAAATTAAAGAGAAAAACAAAGAATTTGAATTAGATTCGAAAACAATCCAAAACTCTTCCAATTGAGAAATTAATCCTAAAATGCATATTCTTTTCCATTTCTTTTTTCCTCACAATATTTCTCTATTGATAGACTACTATAATAACAAAACGAACTAACTAATTTGATACAAATTCTGACTAATTAACTAATTTTATATCCTAACTAACTATTTTGGATTTATAACAACACCCACACCCTTAAAAATTGACCTTGTCCTCAAGGTCAAGATCAAATATTCCTATATAATGATCCAGTCCAACCTATGTCGTAACCCAGTTACAACCCAACTGTTAAGCTATCCCCTCAGTTGTTGTGTATTGAATGTAAGCTTCCTCAACTATCCCTCACTAATATCTTAAATGTTTGTAATTGCCTCCACCATTTTCCGTTACATTTAAACCATTAGAAACGAATCGAATTCCAAATTCATAGTGAAAATTACCTTCAAACTCATCCTCCTCCTTTGTTGAATTTGTAATTTCTGCAATCATTCCTTTTAATCAGCAAATTTTGGTGACGTTATCTGAGGAATTGCTACCAAATTCACTTTAGCAGTTATAGAAATTTTTCAGCTAACCTCCATAGACGACTTTGGTTTCTTGCAGTCGACGAGGTTAATCTCCTACTTGCCACTGAAGAACACTACCGAGAAAATTTCACCGCTATTGCCCTCCATCGTCTCTGCAATTAATTTCCATCAATTTCCAACAGCCCTAAAGGGCAAAGAAAAAAAGATAAGGCTAAAAAGGTATTTTACTTGAAGATTTTCGATCTTCAAGATTGAAATCATGATTCCCCCACTCAAATCAAAAATTACTTTGTCATCCAATTGAATTTGCTTCTTGGTTCTGATGAGTCCACAAATTTGCTTCTTGATTCTGGTGATTTTTCCAATTTGCTTCTTAATTTTGGTAATTTCTCCAAGGGCCCTCGATTGTTCATGGTGAACGCAGCTCTTTTACAGCATAAGTAGGTCATTTTCTTAACTACTTTCTTGGTTATTTACTTGAGTTTTCATGGAGAATTGTAACTTTTTTTGTGGAGATGCTTAGGTTGAGTAACCGAAAGCAAATCTTCTTCTTGTTTTCTTTGATGTTCTTGATTTTTCTTTATGTTTGCAATAGCAATTGAGTTGACTTGAACGTGGGGAAATAAATCTTTCGATTTCTTGTTTATAGTCTCCATCATTTTCAATAGTTGTTGTAATTGTGAATTAATTTCCTAACTTCGCTATGTTGAATATTTGATTTCCATACCAAAAAATGGCTCTATTACCAATTGTGTGACCCCATTTTTTTCTATTTGGCTGGTGAGAAAGTAAAATAAAAGTGAAAGAAAATTAAAAACAAGAACAAAGAATTTAATTGGATTAGATTTGAGAGTAATTCAAAACTTTCCCAATTGAGAATTAATCCCAAAATGCATATTCTTTTCTATTCTTTTTTTCCTAACAATATTTCTCTATTTATAAACTATTATAATAACTAAACTAACTAACTAACTAATTTTATACAAATTCTAACTAACTAACTAATTTGATATCCTAACTATTTTGGGTTTATAATAGCTTCTCTGTATGAATTCAGTGTTAGAGGTTGTAGCGCATTGCCCCCAAAATATGATAGCTTAGAGTTGTAATAGTTATAAATTTAAATTTTAGCAAAATATTACTTAATTATGAATTGCTGTATGATTAAGAGATATGAATTAAAAAAAAATATGAAAAAGATATTGGATGTGAATATTAAAAAAAAAAAAAGAATACAGTTGGAATATTGAAAAGAAAAGAAAAATATATCAATTTCTAGTTATTTATGTAAATATAATATCAGTAATTGTGTACAAAATATGAGATTTTTTAATAGTTTTAAAGCTTAGTTTTTTTTTTTTTTTTTTTTTTTTTTGTCCTTTGTGTAACAAGTAGGTTAAAATTATTATTTTACATCGAAAAAGTTTTATTATTTTTTTTAGCATTGTCGAACGCTTACCAACTTTTGATTTATGTCAGCTTGGATTAATTATATAAATTGCTTCATTAGTTTGATGAAAATACATAGATACCTATGTAGTTTTTGAAATTACACTCTGTTCTACTTTTAAGATACTTTTACAAATTTTTTCCTTGGTATTAGTGAAAAAATCAATAAATGAATTAATTTAGTCCAATTCTCTAAATCAGTGCCTCCTCATATCTAATTCATGACCAATGTTTAGATATGTGTCTTCTTATAATTCTAAACTATTTTAATTATTTGATTGTTTATCAAAACTTTTAGATTGATTAATCACTGTTTAGAACCCGTATATCCTGATATTTGATCTTATTACATATGTGATATAAAGTGTTGATATTTAACGAAGACTTATACGAGAATCTTGAAATAATCGGATTTATTTGAATTATTATCGAAATGTCTCAGTGTTGTTTCATTGTTGGCTCAACTTAGCTTTAATGATGAGATATATGATTTTTTATGATCAAATAATTAACGGTTCCTTTATTTAGGATTTTCTAAACCCGTCTATAAGTTAACTCTTCTAATGACACAATTATTTAGGAGATAATTTATAATAAAATCTAAAAATAAGGACAATAAGTATAATTTCAAAAATTGTAATAATATTTTATGTATTTTCATCAATCATCAAGAGTAATTAATATAATTTACCTTTCATTTAAATTAATTTATTTAAAGTGACATTCATACATGAAAATGGATCTCCTAATGAAATAGGAAATGAATCTCCCCGCAGTCAAATATATGGAATTCAGAATTATTATTTCTTTCCCCTTTAGTGATCAATCGTATTCACCAAAATAGTAAGAAGTGTGGGATTATTCATTTAACCATTTTTATTTAATTAAAGGAAATTTATCCTTTCACGGGGTTGTCGAATTATTTTGGATATCAAATTATAACTTTTTTTTTTGGGTAAATAATTATATTATATTATATCAAATTATAACTTTTTTGGTAAGTGATATCAAATTATAACTTTGCTGTTTCTGGAAAATATATATATATATATATAACTCGGACATATTTCTCAGAATACATACATATATATATATATATATACGTACATGTGTCATGCATGAGTATCACGGTCACAGGCCACGTTTCGGACACCGAAGCAGATGGCGGACAAATAGTTTCTTATAAAATACCTGTCGCCACCCTTCCTCCCCTACGCAGATATCAAAATACCAAAATGGAGAGTTTGATTTCGTTGAGAGCAGTAACACCTAGGATTTCGATCCAGGAAGTTCGTTTACCCACCAGATTCCAATCCTCTCGAAGCTCAATTCCCATTTCCAGGACTCTAATGGCCGATCGCAGAAGCTCTATTCGGGCTCAACAGGCCAATAACACAAACGTACACACAATGAATCCCTCTCTGCTGTTTTCAATTTCCACTCTCCAGTTTAACAAAAGAATGCATATGCTCACACAAATATAATGTAGATTTGGAGCTTTAACATTTTTCCTGTGGTTCGTCAGAATTTCAGCATGGTTCCATAGTTTGCTTGTATCTGTCGGAATTTCTTATTTTTCTTGACCTGATTTGAATGCATTTGCTCATATAATGGTGTGCATGTTGAAAATTAAATTTTCTTGAAGTGATTGAGATACAATGGTTTGAATTATGAATTATAAAATGCAATTTCTGCATTTTTGCCTTTTAGATAGATGGTTTTGAATCAGCATGTTGATTTGGAGCATAGTTACCTAGTTCGCTCCCCCTCTTTCCGATCCTCGAACCGGATCGAACGATCCCAAACGGGGTGCGTTCGCGATCTAGATCGTAGATTTTAGCGATCCAGATTCATGATATAAGGAGTACATGAGATTTGTCGCAGTCAACCTCCATCGTCCTCGCAACCGACCTTCTTCATCATCACCTTGAGATTCGTCGTCGCCTCTTTTCGTCGTCGACCTTCATCGCCGTAGGTTTTCTTTGATTCGTAATCGTCGCCATTCATCGCCATCAGCTTTCTTTGATTCAAAGTTGTTGCCCTTAGGGTTTCATCGCGGTAGGCGTCGCAGGGCTTAGGGTTTCTGGTTCAATCGCAGACTGTTTGTTGCCAAACGAGACTCTATAGCTTCTTTTTTGTATTTTGGTTAAGAATTAATGCAAACTATACAACTTCCTCCTTTTTAATTTTTATGTTAACATAATTAATTTGTATTTTTCGTTCCTACTAAAAAAAACTCTTCAGATTTCTCTTACTTTTTCAAATCAAAATAAGAAACTTTTTAGCTTCCCAATATATATCTACAACTTTATTTAATATATAAAACAAAATTTAGTCAAAAAAAACCCTACAATTTATTTTCTTTTATTTTTTTATATTAGGATAATTAATTTATGTTTTTTGTTCCAAACAAAAGTGACTTTACGAATTTTCTTTTCTTTTTCGAATAAAAAGAAGAAACTTTGCAACTTCGTAATATATATCTACAACTTCCTTTAATTTAATTTCCTAAAGTACATATTAATATTAATATATATATACGGATTTTCTTTTGTTCTACCGCCATTTAATAAAATTATATCATATTTGTTGTCCAGTTGAAAATAATTGTAAAAATACCGTTAATAAAAACGCTATTTGAAATTGAGTTTTTAAAAGATGGAAAATGCTGTTTCATATACAGTTTTCATATAGAGTTTTGGTGTTGTCATTAATATCTTGGACTGAAAACTCTGTTTTATATAGAGTTTTCTTTTCTATACTTGTTTCTCCTCTACACCCATTAACTTGCAAAAATTGCTCAAAATACCAACATTTCACTGAATAAACTAATATTTTACTGAATAATATATTTTATTGAATAAACATGTAGACAAATTAAAATAATAACAACTCTTAAATAATATCACAAACTTGAAATAATATCACATGTTTGTGACATTATTTAAAAATTGTTATTATTTTAATTTATCTATGTGTTTATTTAGTGAAATGTGTTATTCAATGAAATGTTGGTGTTTTGAGTAACTTTTGCAGGTTAATGGGTATAGAAGAGGAACAAGTAGTGCAGGTGGGGTTGTAGAAAAGAAAACTCTATATAAAACAGAGTTTTCAGTAGAAATGGCATTTTCAAGTAAAAAAAACTCTGTATGAAATAGAGTTTTCAGTTCAAAATTGATTTCAAGGAAAACGCCAAATCAAATGGCGTTTTCAGTTTTCTAACAAACAAAACGTTGTTTCAAACAACGTTTTCCATCTTTTAAAAACTCAATTTCAAAAAGCGTTTTCATTAACAATATTTTAACAATTATTTTCAACTGGACAATAAATGCCATATAATTTTATTAAATGGCGGTAGAACAAAAAAAAAAAATCTATATACACATATATTACAAATAATTAAATAATACAACTGGTTTGATTTCCTAAATTAAATAGAATCCATATATTATAGATAATTAAATAATATAAATTGGTTTGATTTCCTAAATTAAGTAGAATTCCTTATTTATAGTTAAGAATTGTAATGGCCAATTAATAATATTTTTCAAAAACATATATATCACAATTAATTAAATAATTTAATTGATTTGATTTAGATATCATAAATTGATTTAACTAACTTGATTTTTATGACTTTGCAAGAGGAAACAGCTCTAAAGACAAGGGAAAAAGATTGTCACAGAACAATAGATGTGTTTTTAAGTATTCTAACTTTTTGGTTGTCCACTAAGACTTATTTTCATCTATGATTTCTTTTGAAGTTTGGAATAATTAAACTATTTACAACTCATTTTGGGTGCTAGTATAATGATTTAAATGAAGTTTTATTATTTAGATAATTCTCTTTATCATGTTTATTATTGTTGTTAAACACTTCATACATATTTTATAATATACATTATGCATATTGTAAATACTATATGTATCGAACCAAATAAAAATTTGAGGCGAATTGCGATCCAAAATAGCGTTCTAGTTAAGTATACCCCACTGTACTACGTACTGACCAAGGTACCGTACCGCGAATCCATACCCGTACCATATACCGGATCGACCCGTGAACTAGGTAACTATGATTTGGAGTTCAATGTGTATCATGTTTTTTTTTTTTTTGGTAATTTCAATGTGTCTCATGTTGAAATTCCTTAAAATATAAAATTCCCGTTGAATCTTAGGATGGTATCGAAAGATACGATTCTATCCCACCAATGTGTCTTTTTGTATTAATTTTATTCTTTTTGACAAGTAAAGAAAGGACTGTTGGGTTATTTCAGTATGGCAATGCCTTGGCTTTTGAAGGAAGACCTTAATTATGGAAGAGAAATAACTTTAAGAGCATATGCTCTGGAAATTCTGAGCTATTGTATGTTATGGATGTTTTTGTAGTATGAATCGAATGACGGATCTGCAACACTTTCCCCACTCAGTGAGTCTGTAGAAAACGCTCTCAAAATCAAGGAGTGGGAAGTGGAGAGGTTCCAAGATGAAATAGCTGCTAGCCAGGGTATAAGGATCAGAAGAAGGCCCCCAAGTGGACCTCCTTTACATTACGTCGGCCCTTTTGAATTCCTGATAGAGAATGAAGGGAACACTCCTCGTAATATACTAGAGGAAATTGTGTGGAACAAGGATGTGGAAGTCTCACAGGTACTCTTTTTGGTTCCTGTATAGGGCTTTTTTTTGTTTTTTTTTTTGGTTATATATGCTTTTTTCGAGCTTTTGCATATTGATGAACTGTCCTTATATGCTTTGGCTTTCAGATGAAAGAGAGAAGACCTTTGTCTTTGTTGAAGAAAGCTCTTGAGAGCGCTCCCCAGGCCAGGGATTTTGTTGCAGCTCTCAGAGCATCAAATATACGAACTGGATTGCCTGGGTTAATTGCTGAAGTGAAGAAGGCTTCTCCAAGTAGAGGAGTTTTAAGGGAAAATTTTGATCCGGTAAGTGTGCAAGAATCTGTGCATAAATTATGTAGGCGTATAACAACATTTGGATTTCTTGGGTGTTGATTTCATGAGCGTATAACTTAATCATACTCGTCAAAAATAAATAAGTACAAGATTGAGTAACTCTATTGTTGGGAAAGAGCATGGAGGGCTTAATCTTAATCATGCATAATGTTTTCCTTGCTCAGGAAATCGTCAAAAGTGGTTTCTGATATCTATATTGTATCTCCACCCCCTGGTTTCTGATATTTGACCACATTTGGCTGGTTGCCAGTTTGAGAAGTTGTACTGAATTTTTTTGGGCAAACTTTGCATCTGAATGTGACAACTACCATTGTCATATGCCAAAGCAACTCCTGTATGCGACTCTGTTCATTGTAAATTTCATTAAGAGTGCATTAAATTTTGATTGAAGTGCTGGTTTTCCGTTCTCCTAAAAATTGCCTTTAGACAGGGATCTGAACAGAGTGATGAAATTCTTAGCTTCTCTAGGCAGTGAGTTGATGTTTCTATTAATCTTGACTGTACAACTGGGCCATAATTTTTAAGTATAAACACAAATTGATGAATCCATTATGTTTTAGAAATAACCTCTACATGTTACTTAATGATATCTTGTGTTGTTTGGCCATAAAGTGTTTATGAGGGAATAAACCAGCAGTTTACATTAAGGCTCCATTTGGTAGCACTTATATAAATATATATATATATTATTTATATTTATGTTTAACAGTTTTTACTTTTTGTTGGTCATTTTTAGCTAGGGGTGGAAACGAGCCGAGCCGAGCCGAGCCGAGCTTTAACATACTTGAGCTCGGCTCGAGCTTTTTATACTGAGCTCGATTCGAGCTCGAGCTCGACCTCGATTCAAGGTTTTATATAGGCTCGAGCTCGGCTCGATACAGAAGAAAGTAGGCTCGGTTAGGCTCACGAATAGCTCGATTAAACCAAAACGACGTCGTTTTGATTTAAAATATAATATATTTAAAAAATATAATAAAAATATTATTAAAAATATAAAAATATTATTAAAAATATATATATTATTCTAACCGAGCCTGCTCGCGAGCTTTCGAGCCGAGCTTCTCTAGGCTCGAGCTTGAGCTCGAATCCAAAACGAGCCAATAACCAAGCTCGGTTCGAGCTCGTTTAACTCACGAATCGAGCTCGAGCTGAGTTTTTTTCGAGCCGAGCTCGAGTAGCTCGCGAATGACTCGGTTCGTTTCCACCCCTATTTTAGTTGTCATTTTTTCCCACCGAAATAAAACAGTATACACATTTGGTAATGCAATTTTATTTACAGCAGTTAACTTTATCTTAATGAAATATTTAATTTTATTAAAATATATTTTATAAGATTAATTTAGTATATTAAAATATATTTTATATTAATTTAATAAAATAAAATATGCGTTATATTAATCTAATTAATTATTTTAATAAATTTAATTTAGATATATTTAATATAATTTATTAATTTATTAAAAATATTCAATTTAATTTTTTAATAATAATTAATTTTAAAAAAATTATATTAATAAATAACATAATGCAATATTAAAATTTTATTTTAATTATTAAAAATAATTTAGTTTCATAAAATATTTTAATATGTATTATTATTTACTAATAACTTATTATTAAAATTATTTTTTAATTTTAACGAACTTTAGTTTTAATAAAATAGTTTATTTTATTATGTAATTATTATATACTGAAAATTAATTTTAATTTATTAAAAGTAATAATTTTAATAATATATTATTATTTTAATTGTAATTAATTTAAGCTTTGATAAAATAAATTATTTTATCATGTAATTATTATTCACTAAAAATGATTTAAATTTAGTAAAATAAATCATTTTAATCATAATTATCATTTTTATTTTAATAAAATAAGTCATTATAATAATATATTATGTTTTTTAAAAATAATTTTACTTAATAAAATATTTAAATAAATAATTCATTTTAATATAATGCAACAAAAATTTGGCAATGTTTCATTTAGGGCTTAAAATTGATAGTGCTTATGAAAGGAAAAACAAAAAAAAAGTTGAAAACATGATTTTTCTGGCTGCGTTTTGAGTCTAAATTTTCAAATAAGTTTTCTTTTTGTTGGAAACAAAAAAATAAATATTGATCTACCAGACACATTTTTGTTGCTAGTTTTTAAAAATTTATAAACATAAATAAAAAACCCAGGAAATGAAAAGGTTACCAAATTGTGCCTAATAATTTGTTGTTTTTGCTTCATTATAAGGATTGTCCTTGTTTTTTTGTTGTATTGTTTCCTTAATGTGAGTTCAAATGCATTCCAACTGTTTCTTGTTGCAGATTGAAATTGCCCAGGCCTATGAGAAAGGTGGAGCAGCATGTCTTAGTGTTTTGACGGACGAAAAATATTTTCAGGCTAGTGTTTATGCTTTCTAGTCCTCCATTGACACTTTTTTCACTGTCTTATGAAATTGTGTCGGAATTTGGTATTTATCTTAGAATGTTTTCATTGCTAATTGCCTACTGGCTCTCTCTATTACACCAATTTAGGGAAGCTTCGAAAATTTGGAGGCTATACGTAATGCTGGAGTGAAGGTGTGGTATTTTAATGGTTTTCCCTATTGGTCAAATTTTAAATTTTTGCTACATACTTTTATATTTTATTTTTCTTGTGCTTCTAACACAAACTAAATTTGCAGTGCCCTCTGTTATGTAAAGATTTCGTTGTCGATACATGGCAAATCTACCATGCCAAAATTAGAGGTGCTGATGCAATTTTGCTTATTGCTGCTATTTTGCCCGATCTTGATGTCAGATATATGATTAAGATTTGCAAGATGCTTGGTTTGACAGCATTGGTTGAGGTTCGTCTGGTGCATTCTTCATTGTTAGTTTGTTATTCTTTCAAGTATTTACAGTCCTCATAATGCTTGAATTGCTGCTGTTTTAATTAAATGAAAAATGTGCTTCTAGTTTAAGGGGACTTCGTTGCCTTCAATTGGATTTATCTAAGTGGGCTTGGATGTGGAATCTTTTCTATCATTTTCCATATGAACCATGTAAATGAATTCTTTTTTAATTCATGAGGTCTACAAAGTTGGTTTTTTTTTTTTTTTTGCAAATTTTCGTCTAATTATGGAATTAATGTTTTGTTAGAATAGCAAAGATGTATGCTTTAGCAGAAGCATGAACTCGACTTTATGGCTTTCTCCTATCATTGGCCATTTTATATCCTCCTGTAATGTGAGGTTACTTATTACCAATTCTGCACTTGTGAAGGGATTGACATATTTGGTTGCCTAAGATTGTTCTGTAACTTGTTTTCTGTTTTGCTCTTGGTTCTATAAAATTTTTTATAGTTTGTTAGTAAAATTAAAATTTCATCATTTGGATTATAATTAGCTTTATTTTTGTTTTTCCTCTTTGTATCCTTTAGGTACACAATGAGAGGGAGATGGATCGTGTTCTTGGAATAGATGGTGTTGAACTTATTGGCATCAACAACCGTGACCTTGGTACTCTTGCAAATTCTATTTGACTTGTGGAGTATGAGGAACTCTGCTAAGTTATGTGCGGACATTCATTTTTTTAGATCTTATCTGTGTCACACCCCAAATTTTCTACAAACCCGGGAGCGTAAACAAACAATCAACAATCACCAAAACCATCACTCCAAAATAGTCAGAACAAATCGTATTTAATAACAATGAACTAATAATCTCCAGCTTAAAGAAAATTCAAATAAATAAATCCATCTCTAGTCTCTCAAAACGAGACATATACCATAATCAAAATCTAATAGAGAAAATAAACTACAAACAAATGTACAGTTCTGTAATACCCCGGACTTTTGCATGAATGTAAATATATGGTTATTCAAACATTTTATGGTAATAGTATATTGATTAAGTGGTATTTATCATTAATTGTACTTTAGAGTCAGGAACTTTGAGAAGGATGAGCCAAACATATGAGAGTTGGCATTTTAGCACAAGAGCACAAGTGCAATTGCGTGAGTCATTCCGGACTAAGTAGAATTTCGGTTACATAAGTTGAATATTAATATGAAGGTTGTAAGGATTTTAGATTGAGAGACTTATTCGATATGGTTGTAAAGGTCCTAAGATCTATGTAACGCCTAAATGAAAAGGATATGTTGTGGTTTGAGGCCTAGCACTAGTCGAGGTTAATTTCATGTTATCTTAATTTCTGTCGTGACTCACCACGAGTTGTTGTGTTGCTCTGATTATTGGACGGTAGTGTTAGTGCATGATATGTGCATTTATCACTCATCCCTCGGGTCGCAAGATTTGGTGTGTGACAAGTTCTCTTCCTAAAATAAAATTAATGAACTATTCTAAATCTCTACGTTGCCTAAGCGATCCCATCACGACCATTGTCTTGTACAACACTTGCACGTGCATCTAAAGTTGCAGGGGTATGATCACAATATACTAAGGTATATTAAAATAGTCAACTGGTGCTCGGAGAAAAATAAAAATTAAATAAATCATGCACGAGTGTCCTAGCAAAAATCTCTAACACGTCATGTTAACATACATCACACATCAAAATAAATATTTCGAACACAACATTAAACAAGATAAATTATTTTAATACCATATTATTAATTATTGGATTAGGTACCGCTATCCGGTCAACCTATGCCTCAGCCATAGGTTGCCAAAAATATCAACTCATCAATGTTTCGTAGGTTACTAGCCTACTGGACACGATAATCCAACCCCGCGCGGGTTCCCGATCTTTCACTAGTGGAACTTTTAGCACCAACTACTTATCCTGGCACGTCTCACAACCCAAAACCAAAATCATAAAAATTAACGAATAAATAATAATTTATTTATTCAAATCCAAATCCTTCTTTAAAAATACTTATTTTTCTTATTCAAGGTTTCGTAATAAAAACAAAGTTTTAAAAATTAAAATTTTGTATTAACCTAAATTTAATTCCTCAAAATCAAAAGAAATTTATACATACTTTTTCTATCCACAAGATAGCCACAACCACAAATTTGTCATGTAACGATAAACCAATTAATCATAAAAATTAAATTACACATAATAAATTTAATTTTTATTTAATTTCACCCCTATCTCAAAATTAAATCTGAATTTGTTGCGAAAAATACCCAATTTGCCTTCACCACTCACTGTCAGCCGCGACCAAAAAAATAAAGAAAAAACCGAATCTAATTTTTCCTTTGCCGAATTCTGCGGACCAACACCCTTCTCTCTCTTTATTTATTTATTTATTTTTTCTCTCTGCCGAATACCTTACTAGGCGTTTGCCCCCTTCAAGTGTGCATATATATACATTGATGGAGTAGCCGTCTCAAGGAGTCCAATTGGGATTCCAATTCGTGCACGCCTATCTTTTTTTTTTTTTTTTTTTTTTTTTAATAATCCGCCAAATCCCAGGTTTCTAGTTGTTATCATACATATATATATATACACGCGTAACCGTTCAAGGTGTCACAATCCAATTTGGATTGAATCTCTTTTTTTTTTTCAATCTACTTGGCAGGTGCCTATATATACATGGATGTCCAGCACTAATGAAATCCTAATAGCCTTTAAGCTCTCTCTCGGCTAACATCCTCATTCCACCAATCCTTTGATGGTTTGGATTAATAAGATTGTTATTGTTTAATAAATATACACATTAATATATATCTAAACATACATAGCCGTCACATAAAAAAACATTTAAATAAAAGAATATTTTACTAAAATTAAGCTATAATTAAATTTTTTTTCCACAAATATATTTAAACACTAAAAATAAAATATCCTCACACAACCCATGCATTCCCAATAAGATAAATATTTAATTAATGTTCAAAAAAATTTTTAATTAACTAAATTCCTTATTATAAAATTAATAAAAAAATATAATCAAGCAAGAAATAAAAATTCGTAAGTCATTACAATCTGTATCTTCCTTGTAGCTTAATTGGAAGATAAGCTTGGTAATCCAAATTGTTGGAGCTTCTCTTCGACTCTCCCATATTGTTGTTATTTGCAACTCTTTTTCTATCCTTATTGTTTTGAAGACCCATACATTCATTTGTCATACATGAATGTGGTAGCGCGCACACGGTTGCTCTGTCCTAATTTACTAGTCCAATTTTACACACAAGACTGATACCGACAAAGGTTTGGGTTCAGCAACATTAATCACATTATTATTATTATTATTATTATTATTTTGGGGTGGGGGGTCTGTGGACTCTAATTGGAAGATTGAATTCTTGTAGCTTCATCATAATTTTGTTGCCAACAAGCTTTACTTTTGTGCAGAAACATTTGAGGTTGACATCAGTACCACAAAGAAGCTTCTTGAAGGAAAACGTGGGGAAATGATACGTCAAAAGGGCATAATTGTTAGTGATCCTATTCTCAACAGATCGTATATATTTGGTGGATGTTATTATATTGGTATTTCTCATGGTGATAGAAGTTATGCTTATTTCTCTGTGATCCGGTAAAGTCTGATCACTTCTTTTCTTTCTTCTAAACTCTTCAGGTCACTGGGGAGTCTGGGTTATTTACTCCTGCTGACATTGCTTATGTGCAAGAATCTGGTGTTAAAGCAGTAAGCTCTGCTATATCTTTGATTTGGCAGTCAAATGAATGTCCAAGTTCAAATTTCAGATGTTTATCTGATATTACTCATCTCATCTTGTGAATGATTTATCAATTTCATCAAAGCAAATGCTGACCCCCAACCCTCTCCCTTCCCCCTTTGCTTTCGTTTTCTCTCCTGCATTTTCTATGGCAACCACATTGTGCTTGCTGCTTGCTCAAACCACACACACATACACACACACACTCCCTCTCCCCTAAATTAAAGTTTTACGCAAAGAATATAATTCCTGATGGAGCAAGATTAGGATTTCTTTAGGTTTTCTTGTAAAATGTGAATCCAAGGAAGCATAAGTCCTGTTGATATTGCTCAGCTGCTTCATCCATTGTATCAAACAATTACGAGTCAGTAGTTGCTGTCATAGCTACATTACTCGTATATATGCTTCAACATAAAAATATTTTGAGCGTGTAATTTGATTTATTTGCTGCCCGGACATTTGGATTTTTACGAAATAATTGTGTTGTGCTAATTTGAATTGTTGTGCCCTGACAGGTGTTGGTTGGAGAGTCGATTGTAAAAAAGCATGATCCAACGAAGGGAATAACTGAACTTTTGGGCAAAGACATTTCTTTGTAATCCTCCAATGAGGGAGTCTCTGTCTGAGCGGTAACCAAGTGGCTTAGAACTTCCTCTTTTTGCAGTTTTGTGTTCTTACATTCTTGCCTTGTGCAAATAGAATCCCCCTTTGTTTTTGTTTGAATTTCCGTTTAGGTGAATTACAAGAAACTGTTGTATCGTCGAAATTGCTAATGTAAAACAAAAGTTTGTTGGAGTTAATGCTAATGTGGTTTATCCTTAAATATCAAGGAATGGACAGAAATTGGGACAAGAATGATCAGAGATGGGTTTGTCCTTTTTTTTTTCCTTCCCCTAATACTTTTAAGATCTATATATAGATATATATAGGAGGAATTATGCCATCTTTCTGGAACATGTGTCCTCTTCTATTGTTCATTTAACATATTGGATGTTCTGAAGTACACTCGTCCACTATACTTAATAATCATTGATAGAGTACTTATATTCAATATATATTCCTGAAATATTATATAATTTTTTATATAAGATAGGGAAGAGGGGGAGGAAGTAAAAAGATTTAGATTGTTTCGGAGGAGGGTGAATGGGAGAGGGGATGAAAATAGTGGTGACTCATTTACCTCCATTCAGCTATTAACCAATTTTCTTTCACCTTTCATTTGCAAGAGAATTAGTGTAAAAACATTTTAAAGTAAGTTTTCTCTATTTTGTCCTTAGTATTTTTTATTATTTTTACAAAATTCTATTACAAATAAATATATTTTAAAAAGTATAGTAATATTTTTTGCCATATTTTTTTACCTTAATCTTGATTCTAAATAAAGAAAAATAATTAATCTACATTCTATTTCCTTTCTTTCCCTCTTATTTACTTTAGTTTCCTTCCCTTCATTTTCTTTTAAAGTCTCCCAAACAAAGAGTCTTTCTTTTCCTTTTCCTTCCCTTTCCCTTCCCCTTCCTTCCAATTCTTCCAAACAAAGGCTAAGAATAAGGAGGATAGTATATAAACAATCACCCAAATAATATCGAAGTAAATGTAAGCATTGGATGCCCCATATTGGGGTTGAACCGCAACCTCCTAAGAGAATGATGAATGCAAATAGGTTCACCTTTGAAGAGTATTTGTTAAGAAAGTTTGTCATAAATCTGTTAAAATTAAAAAAGATAAGCCTATTTGCATTCCACAAATGATTTCTTGCACTCCATTTTATTTTTTTATTAATTAAAATTACACAATTATCTATTTTTCTTTTTACATATGGTTCGTATAATTATAATGTCATAAAAGTCTTATGTAAAAACTCAATATAACATATAATTATAATATTATAAATATTTTTATTTTATATAATAAAAATTATTATTTTTGTCAATATATACAAAATGTAACTTACCAATTTTTCTAAGATATTTTGATAAGTGGGCAAATAATTATAATATACTTTTTTTTAACAAAAATTTCACTTATGCATATAAATTATTTTACTATGACACAAATTTCTAATTTTAGATATTTTTAAAAAATATTTTTTTATAAAAAAATCAAACTAATTTTTCAAAAGAAAGATACTTTTATTTTATTTGATAAATCTATTCATATACTTAAAATTTATTTTTTTAATTTATTGATTTCCATAGTTAGATAATTTTTTGGTTGTTTTATTTATTTATTTATTTATTTTGTAAATGAATGTTTATTAAAAAAATTAGAGATTTTATTTTGAATTTATGATTGGTGAAAAAAATTAGTAAATAGAAATTTAAATTTACAAGTGATCTTATTTTCTTATTTGTAGGTTTTATGTAATTAAGACAAATATTTGAAAGACTAAAATAAATTCTATTTTCATTTATATGTTTAAAAATTTTGATTTTATAGCTCAATAGAAATAACTTATTTGATTTTAATTTATTTACAATGGCATGTCCTAGATTCCACAACCCAAGCACGTAAATAAAAGGACACATATTACATCGTTTAACAACTTTAATTGTCCCACATCAGAGCCATACAAACACACTATGAAGCAATGAATATAAAAGTAAATAAATTCTTACTTTAAATTTAAATAAATGCTTTAGTCAAACCAACTAGGCAACAAAACTCTAAAACAATACTACAAATCTACAAAACTAAACTCAAATAATCTGCCAAAAACTAAATAAAATATTTAATAATCACTTCACAAATAGAGGTTTTTTATAAACCACTAAAACAACTTTATAAAAATTTAAATTTTAGTAAATAAAAATAAATAAAATTTTAATTCTTATGCTCAGAAGATTCAGCCCGCGACTCAAATTTATTACTTGCATCATAAACAGTAAAAGGATGAGCACTGATACCACGTATGTTTGAAACCTTAATAATAATATAAATGTAATAATATCCTAACATGCCACTAAATGAAACATCACTGCACAAATAGTAATTTCAAATAAGAAATTAAATTTATTTATTTATTCTTCTTCCTTACAATTTAATCATGTATTAATACCACATAATACATCAAAAGAAAACAATTTGATTTTAAGGTATTGTTGCTTGGTTGTCTCATAGAAACAGGATCTAGCTAATATACACCATTCTTTAGTGTCTGCTCGATTGTCCCCTAGAAATAGGATCTAACAAATATATACCATCCTTCAGTATTTGCTTCCTAGATCGAAACCTTAGGAATATAATATGCTACCCTTAGGCATATGCTCACTTCTTAGGTTAATAGCCTACTAGACTCAATTATCACTCCTGTGTGGGTTTCAGAACTTTCAACCCTTGGGTACATATACCCGATATTTCCAGTACCCCTCAACCCAAATAAATCATAATATCAAATTTTACTTAAATTTACAAATAAATAAAACTTTTTTTTAATTGTCTATATTTCATGAAATTTCTTTAACTTCTAATCACTGTTTACTTCCAGAATTTTTAAACAATTAATGAACAAACATTTAATGAATACATTCAAATGAGCAAACTACCTGTCACATTATAGGAGATAAGTAAATAAATCGTCAAAACAAACTAATGTAAGTCACTTTTAATCATTAATAAAGGGATGTTCCAGTAAGTGTAATGAAAAATATTAAATATATATATAATAGAACATATATCAACAATGCACCGGGTAATGGTTTTTTGTCCTTTTGTACATATATGCACTAGATATATATATATATATCAAACAAAATGATTTACTTTTAATTAATAATAAAATCCATTATATAAATATATATAGGATGGGTTCCGCCCCTTACCCTTGATTCGGCACATGCTCTAGTGCCATTTCTTCTATTCTCTTTTCTCTATCTCTCTAGGGTTTTGCATGAACCTACCCATCATATATGTATATATATATATATATATATAGGTGGTTGTGTGCAGCCGTATAGGGGTTGGGTGTTAATAATAAGAAGGGTTAGTTAGGTTTTTACATAAATTATGAAAATGTAAAAAATTCCCTAAATGTTCTTCTATTAGTCAAATGCACCCAAGCATAAATATTTAACTGAATCATTTAAAATGTCAAATAAAATTACCAATAAAATATAAAATTCTAAATATATTAAATTTAATTAATAATTAATATCATTGAAATAAAAAATAAAATATAGGTTAAAATAAATCCGACTCATTACATTCCACCTCTTTACAAAAATTTTGTCCTTGAAATTTAGGAGGTAAATAAAAGAAAAATCAAAAAAACAACTTGGGGTACCAACTCCGCATATTTGCCTTTCACTTTCAAGTCGACTCCTCAATACTATAGTGCTTTCACAACACCCTAACTAAGGAAATAGTCTTCCCTCGAAGTACTTGCTTGCGAGAATCTAAAATTTTCACCAGTTTCACTTCATAAGTTACATCTGAGTCAACCTCAAGCTCAGTCCAGTCCAACACATGCAAAGGGTCTGCGTTATACTTCCAGAGCATGAACACATAAAACACCTCATGCACTCCCAAAAGCTGCGCTGGTAAGGCAAGATGGTATGCCACATATCCCACCCTGGCTAAAATCTCAAATGGCTCGATATACTTTGGAGACAACTTCCCCTTATGCCTAAAACAAAGCTGACCCTTCTGCGATGAGACCTTTAGGAACATCTGCTCACCTACCTCAAACTCTAATAGTCTCCGTCTCTTGTTAGTATAACTCTTTTAGTTGCTCCGTGCTATCTCGAGTCTCTACCGAGTCATTTTGATCTTCTCAGTCATTTCAGGCTCAAACTCAGGCCCATTAATTGTAGTTTCTCCAACCTCAACCCAACATAAAGGAGATCTGTATGGTCTACCATGCAAAACTTTAAAAGGAGCCATCTTGGTGCTCAACTAGTAGCTATTGTTATATGCAAATTCAATTAAAGGAAGGTGGTTCTCCCAACTACCACGAAAATCAAGCACACACACTGTAAGCATATCCTCGGAAGTCTAAATTGTGCGTTACGATTGCCTATCAGTTTGAGAATGAAAAGTAGTACTAAACAACAACTTTGTCCCCATGGCCACATGGAGACTTTGCCAAAATTGAGAAACAAAACGAGGGTCCCGGTCTGAGATAATAGATATAGGAGCTTTGTGTAGCCTCACAATTTCCTAAACATATAGTTTAGCTAAAACATCCATGGAGTCGATTAATTAAATTAGCAAGAAGTAAGCCAACTTTGTCAACCTATCCACTATCACCCAAATAGTATCATGGCCCTTCGGAGATCTCAACAAGCTAGAAACAAAATCTATCGTAATGTTTTCCCACTTTCATTTTGACACTGGCAAAGGCTGTAAAAGACCAGCTGATCTCTTATGCTCGGCCTTAACTTGCTGATAAGTATGGCGCCTACTTACAAACATAGCCAAATCTTTCTTTATGCCTACCCAAAAGAACTAACAGCATAAGTTGTGGTACATCTTCATACCTCTAGGATGTACTGAAAATTTAGAGTGATAAAACTTCCTTGAACCATATCTCAAACAAAAATAGGCATAAAAAGTCTCTCTAGATACCTCAAACCGTTATCATCACCAATCACCCATCCTCACATCTCATCAAAACTTAACAACTTATCCCGAATAGCCTCGGATTCAATATCAGTCCCTTGAGCATCAATCATATGACTTAATTGAAGTGGCTGAGTAGCTAAGGCACACAGAACAACATAACCCTCATCTTCTTGAAACTCCAAATCAAACTCACTAAGGCTCCTCCTCATTTCCCACTATTGCACAGTAAAACTTGTTAAAGTACCACGAGTCTTTCAGCTAAGTGCATTAGCAACCACATTTGCCTTAGTAGGATGATATTAAAATTCAAAATTATAATCCTCCATATACTCCACTCATCCCCTTTACCTCAGATTCAGATATTTCTGAGTGAAAAGACATCTTAGGCCCCTATGATTGGAAAACACCTCAAATTTCTCATCATACAAATAGTGTCTCAAACTTTTCAAAATATAGATAGCTTTTGCCAACTCTAGATCATGTACCGAGTAATTATGCTCGTTAGTCTTTAACTGTCTAAACCCATAAGCCACCACTCTATCACCATGCATTAGTACATAACCTAAACCTTCCCTCGATGCATCGTAATAGATTGAATAACATAATCTTTTCTCTGGAGTCAGAAGCACTGGTGTAGAAGTGAACCTCTTTCTTCAGCTCCTAAAAAGATTGCTCACACTTCTCATCCCAAATAAACTTGACCTCTTTCCTAGTCAACCTAGTCATCGGCTCAGCTAACCTCAAGAAGTCATGGACAAATCATCTATAATACCTTGCTAAACCTTGAAAGCTCCGAATCTTATAAACTGTCTTTAGTCTTAGCCAATTCATGACTGCCTCAGTCTTAGTTGGATCGACCATAACTCCTTCCCCAGAAACAACATGCCCGAGAAATTTTATCTCTTTAAGACGGAACTCACACTTACTCAATTTATTATAAAGCTAGTGGTCTCTCAAGGTCTGAAGTACAACTCTCAGATGCTCCTCATATTCCTCCTCTAACTGGAAATAAACTAAAATATCATCATAAATACGACTACAAATTTGTCAAAAAAGCTACTGAATACCTGATTCATCAAATCCATGAACACGGCAAGAGCATTGGATAGTTCAAACAGCATCACTAAGAACTCTTAGTGGCTATACTGAGTCTTGAATGCTATTTTGGGAATGTCCTCCTACTTCGCCCTCAACTGATAGTAATCAGATCTCAAATCAATCTTTGAGAAAATGACTGAACCTTTAGTTGATTGAACAGATCATCAATTCTCGGTAGGGGATATCGATTCCTGATCGTGACCCAATTCAGCCTCCAATAATCTATACATGTTCTGAGACTTTTATTTTTTTTAGCTATAAATAGTGCTGGTACACCTTAAGGTAAAGTGGTTGGACGAATAAATCTCTTAGAGCTCAACTCCTCTATTTGGGATTTTAATTCCACCAACTCTCCAAATGCCAATCTATATGGGGGTATAAAAATAAGTTTTATGCCAGGAACCAGATCAATCCCAAATTTAACCTTCAGCTCAGGTGGTAATCTAGACATATCATCTAAAAACACTTCTGGAATTCACAAACGACCTATAGTAACTTAACTTCATTACTATCCTCATCCTCTAAGGTTATAGAAGTAAATAAGCTGCATAAGTCAATTCATCCTTGTCCATCAAGAGAAGCCAAGATCTAAGGACTACAACGATCACCAGAAAACCGTATCTGATCTCCCTCAAGAGTAAATAGAGTCAATCGGCCCTTAGAAGAATATATCATTGCCTGGTAAACTAATAACCAGTTTATACTGAGTGATTACACTTGAAAAGTGTAATTACAAGACCTCTATTTTAACATAAAATCATGCATTCTCTTAATTTATTTATGCGTTTTGCTACTTTTTACACTAATTCGGTTTATTTTTCTTAATTGTAGTGAAAACTATTCAATAAGCGCAATTGGGAGTACCAAAGACGAAGAATATGATGAGGGATAGCTTGTGATACACTTGCATGGAGTGGGTGTCTGGACACCTTCAGGACCACAGAATACAAAGCTAGAGAAAATGAGTCTATGAGCACACTGCCGTGTGGACACCCCATTTTGGTGTCCAGACACTTGGGACACACGAGATAATTATTTTATTTCATTTTTAGGGTTTTTGAGCACTGCATATAAACACATCATTAGCAACCGTCTAAGGGAGTCTTTCATATACGTTTTTCCAGTTTCTTCAAAACTTTAGAATGTAGTTTAGGGTAGTTTTAGGATTGATTTCTTTGGTTTTGTTCGTAGATTTCATTTTGACATTACTTTGAAGTATGGTACGTCAGTTTTATTTAATGAGCCTCGTTTTCTTTTCGTTTTCGCTTTTTATTTACTGCTTTATTACTTTATCTATGTTAGACTAGGTTTTAATCTTGATCTAACCCATCATTGATGGGTGAAAACTTATTTGAAGATTGGATGTGATTGAATCCTTATATACAATGTAAAACTTGTATGTTAGGGTTCTTGTTTGTCTAGATCTATTTTCTAATGTTTTCAAAACCTTCGAAAACATATGTAGTTGATCATATTTCCTTGAAATCACTGATAACTACATATGATTAGAATTTTCTTAATACTTTGAAAATATACAAAATGAATCTAGATTTATTTTCTGGTTTTCTTTTCCTTTTGGTTTTCAAAACATTCAAAAACTTGTAACCTCGATCTTATTTCCTTGAAATCCCTAATAACGTTACTTGATTATAACTTTCTTCATATTTTGAAATTAAAGAAAAGAATTCTAGACCAAAGAATGTTTTCAAGATGCAATCTTTCCTGTTTTATTTATCCTAAAAAAAACGTGATTTTAAAACCATGCGTTGGAATTAATGTTTTCATGATGAAAAATTTCCAGTTTACTTTTCCAAAATGTGAGCTGTAAACTAAGATAATAGTCACATATAATATGAGAATAAAGTGTTCACCCAGATTTGTAGGTCAGATCAAGTCCTTTTCATTTTGAATATTTGTAATTTTATTTTATTTGTTAATTAGTTAAAACCAATCAATCCAAACCTAAAACTTATTTTCTTTTCCTGTACTTAAAACTAGATAGTAGGTAGAAGAACTTAGAAAATCTAGTGTTCAATCTCATAGTTCCTTATGGATTCGACCTCGGACCCACCGAGTTAAAATTACACCGCACACCCTTGCACTCGGGGGTTAGTTTAGACGCACTATTTAGAAGCGGTCACTGAGAGTCACATCAAAGCTCTTAATGTCTAGTACAACCAAATCAAAAACTAACAAGTGGTCATGTCCCAAAGCCTCATCTTGATAGTGATCTCACAACCCTTAGAGACTCGGTTCAACACAGAATGACCTTCTGTTGGTGTTTCAACTTGTAATGGTAGAATTAACTCATCCATGGATAATTTCAATGCAGACATTGATCGTGCGACAATAAATGAGTGAGATGTTCTATGAAAGTTGGTGGACATGGAATGGGATTACTACCACTTAAACTGGATGTACCAGAAATCCCAATGGCTACTGGGGATCCTTTAATGGCTAGAAAAGAAATAACTGCCACTCCAACCCCTAAGACTCTAATTGGCAGAAGAGATGTTTCTCGCTCGATGCCTGAAGCGCATTTTGCTCTGCTTATATCCGAGCAAAGAGATTAGCCTCGATTACTGCGCTTTACATCGGGGATATAGGCTTAGAATACAAGAAGTCCTCGACAACGTTCAGATCAAAAGACTCCCAGTCGACCGAGTGTTTAGTTAATCTAAGTTGCCAACCTAATGGGTTATTTACCTACAAGAAAGAAGGGTAAACTTTTGGATAATTGAACCTTTAACCTCCTATGTCTATAAGAACTGTAGATTTAGTAGTATAGATAAGGAAGATATCCCTAGTCATTATAGGCTTTGCTCGTCCATCATTCTGGGCCACAGTGAAAACTCACTCCTGAGCTAGTTCTGTTGGTGGCCCACCCCTCTTTTTGGCCTTGCTAGGATCCACCTTAAGCTCCATGATGCTGTTTAATGCCACCTGGAACACCCATTTGTCACTGTTGTGTCCCACTTTGAGTACGTCTCTGAAATTAAGTCTGCGCTGATTGTGACTTTGGTGTCTATCACTCTGTACTGATTGAGCTAGTTGTGGAGGTCTTATAGCACTACCATTAGATTCCTCTATAAGCAACACCTCTGCACATGGCCTGGTTGGCCACAAGTATAACAAATCTTTACCTCATTTATATTTTTAAACCCAATTGGCCCACTTTTAAAAAGACAATTATATTGGCAATGCCCAGGTTGTCTGCAGTTATGACAAATAACAGGACTCTATGTAGGAAGCCCTGTTGCTGCTAAATGACTTAGGGTTATACTCCCCTGCTGAAATTGCTGAGACTATGCCCCATATAAATTTTCTCTCTATATTTTTGTAGGTTTGCTCTCCTATTGTGGAACCTTACTCGGTTTAGCTTCATTTTGTGCTCTGTTATCTACGAAATTCTTCTTGACCGCCATTGCCCCATTAACCAGAATCTCATGTTTATTGAGCCCTAATGGCAGTATCTAATCCCTGACAGCAGGCCTTAGCCTCTTTTCAAACCGTTTACACTTAGTACGTTCAGTAGACATTAACTTACTAGCATATTTGGCCAATGATGTAAACTTATGTTCATAATCCAGTATAGACATCGGCCCTTAAGTCAAGTTAAGGAATTTGTCAAGCTTGAAGACTATGGGAAGAGGTAGTCTCTAAAATGCTCTTTGAAAGCATCCCAAGTAAGCGTAGTGCCCCTTGAAACTCCTTCACAGTGCTTCATCAATCCGCTGTAGTCCCCTATGACTGGAACGCAGCAAGTAAGACTCTGATCTTATCTTTATTTAACTGCATAACTTTGAATATCTTTTCATTCTCATGCAAAAATTTCTCAACCTCTTTAGCATCTACTATACTAGAGTAAGTAGGGGGTTTCATTCTCCTAATTTCTCATATGTAGTTGTAGGCTGACTTGCCTGCATTCCCCTACAAACATTACTACCATTTGTTGCATTCATATCTGTAGATCTACTATTCCTGGTTGCAACACACTTGGTGCTTTAGATTGCACCTCTGTCACGTGAGGTGCCCTTAATGGAACCTCTACTCCAACCTTAGCGTGAACTCCTATTCCTGTGATAGTCCCATAGAAGCAGAAACATCATCAACTGGAGCTTTATGGCTTTGCCCAACCTGAAACCCTTGGCCTTAACCCCTACCATGGCCACATCCCTGACCCCTGCATCTGCCTTCGCCTCTGCCTCTACCTCTACCTCCACCTCTAGCACCTAAAGCGACACACGGCGGGATACTTTAAAAAAGGTTTATAAAAGAATATACCAAAATTTATTCCGTAACAATCAAAGTCCAATAGAATATCAACATTACATATCACAAATAAACATATCATCATATAATTACAAAACACCTAAAAGTAAAAGACCCTTTATCCTTAGGTATTTTAAACAAAGGCTCTGATACCAAAGTGTCACGTCTCGAATTCCACAACTCGAGTATGCGAATAAAAGAACATATGTTACATCGTTTAGCAACTTTTCCTGCCCTATATCAAAGCCATACACACATTATGGAGTAATGAATATAAAAATAAATAAATTCATATTTAAACTTAATTAAATAAATGCCTTAGTCAAACCAATTATGCAACAAAGCTCTAAAATAAAACTATAAGTCTTCTAAACTAGGCCCAAATAATCTGCCAAAGATTAAATAAAATAATTAATAATCAATAATCACCTCACGAAGTTTTTTTACGATCCATTAAAATAATTTCATAAAAATTTAAATGTAAATAAATAAAAATAAATAAAATTTTAATTCCTATACTCAGAAGGTCCAGCACATGACTCAAATTCATTACCTGCATAACAAGCTGTAAAGAGATGAGCACTAATACCACATGTGCTTAGAACCCTAATAATGATATAAATGCAATAATACTCTAGCATGCTACTAAGTGAAACATCTCCATACAAATAACAATCTCAACAATCTCAAATAAGAAATTAAATTTAATTATTAATTTCTCTTCCTAACAATTTAATCGTGTATTAACACTATATAATATATCAAAGGAAAACAATTTAATTTTAAGGTACTGCTGCTTGTTTATCCCATAGAAACAAGATCAGACCAATATATACCATTCTTCGGTGTCTACTTGGTTGCCTTATAGAAATAGGACCCAACCAATATACATCATCCTTTAGTGTCTGTTTCCTAGACTGAAGCCTTAGAAGTATAAAATATTTTCAGTACCCCTCAATCCAAATAAAATATAATATTAAAATTTACTTAAATTTATAAATAAATAAAACCCTTTTTTAATTCTTTGTATGTCATGAAATTTCTTTAACTTCTAATCACCGTTCACTTTTAGAATTTTCAAACAACTAATGAACAAACATTTAATGAATACATTCAAATGGGCATACTACTCATTGCATTACAAGAGATAAGTAAACATATTGTCAAAACAAATTAATGCAAGTCATTTTTAATCATCAATAAAGGGACGTTCCAGCAAGTATAATGAAAAATATTAAATATATATAGTAGAACATATACCAACAGTATATCAGGTAATGGTTTTTTGTCCTATTGTACGCATATGCATTAGATATATATATATATATATATATATCAAACTAAATGATTTGCTTTTAATTAATAATAGAATCCATTATATAAATATATATAGGATGGGTTCCGCTCCTTGCTATTGATTCAGCAAATGCTGTAGTGCCATTTTTTCTTTTCTCTTGTATTTCTTTCTCTCTATCTCTCAAAGGTTTAACATAAACCGACCCGCAATATCATATTATATATACATAAAGTAGAGTCTGGTAATGCTGTTGCGCCACGTAAGACCTAAATCGCGCTACGGTTGTGACACGTGACACCTAATTACGACTATCTTGTGCTATGTAAGACCTAACTTGCACTACGGTTGTAACACGTATATAATTGTGATACATGTCACCTAATTATAGCTATCTTAATTATCTTATAAAGGAATTAGTATTTTACATAGTTACTACTTATTCACTATTTTTAATTTTATTCAAACTAGAATGTTCATGGATATTATTTGATATTTTTATTTA
Organism: Vitellaria paradoxa; assembly: GCA_019916065.1. Taxonomy (NCBI): domain Eukaryota; kingdom Viridiplantae; phylum Streptophyta; class Magnoliopsida; order Ericales; family Sapotaceae; genus Vitellaria; species Vitellaria paradoxa. The sequence goes on from CM034234.1 coordinate 39,282,126, forward strand.
ATTAACACTTTTATTTATCATATAACTTCTTATTTTTTTATTTTTATTTAAAACATATTCTTTTTTTATTTTTCTATATTTTGATAAATTATTAAAAATAAAATAAATATTATTGTTATTAAGGGGGCGTTTGGAGTAACAAAAAGTGAGATAATTTGAAATAGTTTGTGAGTTTGTAATACGTATAGTGAGATTAAAAGTGAATGATTTTTAGAAGTTTTCAGAGATTTTTAAAATTTTTTAACGTTTTATATCGCGCCAAACTAACTCTAAAAAAGATAACGCAAAAATTTTTTTACCTAATTAGATAAATGTTTTAATAATAAATATTACTATTATTATTATTAAACAAAATAATATAAAAATAATTAGTTTGTTAAATAAAGATTTAATTTATTAATATAAATTTATAATTATAATTATCTTAATTTATAATTATATAATTTAAATGGAATTAGTATTGTACATAATTACCATTTATTCACAAATTTATCAAAACTAGAATGTCCGTGGATATCACTTGATATTTTTATTGAATCGATACTTCTATTTAATTATCATATAACTTCTTGTTTTTAATTTTTTATAATTTAATAAATTATTATTTAAAAAATAATAAATATAATAATTATTGTTGAATAAAAAATGTAAAATATCATTAGATAAAATAAGTGATATTTCTTAAATCAAATTGTAATATTGTTTATTAAGATTATACATATATTATAATATTATTTATTAAAAAAATATCAAACAATATTAGAAATTAAAATAAATAAAATTGGCAATTAATAAATCAATTCAATTAAAGTGCCACTCAAACTTTTCTTAAATTTAAATTTTCAATTCGATCAAAATAGTATTATAATCGAAATAAGATAAGATTTCAAAATGATATTTTAATCTAAATATAATAACACTCTCTTACATGCAAAATTATAAATAGATACGAAATCTTCTTTTTTTTTTTCAAATTTTTTCTTAGAGAGATTTTTTATTACAATAATTTTTTTTTTGACTTTGCGATTTGTTAGATATATATTTAAATTTTAATTTTTTTAAATTCTTATATGTAATTAATATATATTTTGAAAGTTTTTATATGTAGTTGATATATACACACACACTATAATAGGAAGAATAAAGACAATAACTATAAAAATTGTTTATTTATATGAGTAAGTATTGTTATTTGTCAACCTTTTTAATTTTTTTCTTTTTTTTATATTTATTAGAATTTGAATTTAATTAAATCAATGATATTGATGGTATCAATATTTTAATTTGTTTTACGTTCACTATTTGATTGAATTTACATAAGCAACAATATATATTGCTTTTAAATATATTTCTATAATTTAACTATTTTAGTGTATGATAATATGCTCAATTTAATCATATAATATAACATATCTATGCATCGAACGGGCCATATGATTAGTATGTGTATATATATATATATATAGGTGGTTGCATGTAACCGTAAACGGGTTGGGTATCAATAATAAGGAGGGTTAGTTAGATTTTTAAATAAATTAAGAAAATGTCAAAAATTTCCAAAATTTTCTTCTATTTATCAAATGCATCCAAACATAAATATTTAACTCAATCATTTAAAATGTCAAATAAAATTACCAATAAAATATAAAGTTCTAAATTTATTAAATTTAATTAATAATTGATGTCACCAAAATAAAAAATAAAAATAATATGGGTTAAAATAAATCTGAGTCGTTACATATAAATTTTTGTCATTTTCATTATCCTCTTAATATTTATAAATTATTCATTTTAATATTTACCACATTTACATTTTATTTCAGTCATTTTTATTATCCTCTTAATATTTATAAATTATTTATTTTAATATTTATCACATTTACATTTTATTTCATTATATTATTTTTAAAATATGATATTAGATTACGAAAATTAAAAAAATCGTATAGAACCTTGTTAAACAATAGTTAAAATGATAAAGTTTGTAAAGAAAAAAATGAAAGAAATTAATTTTATTTAATTAAAATATAAAATAAAAAGAAATAAAATTTATCTTTATATAATTGTTAAAAACATAAATGTAAATAAAAATTACTTTAATCTTTAAAAATAATTTCATTATATTGTTTTTAAAAACGGAAGAAACGTAATTCTCGGTTATCCATATTTTCACGCGATTTCTGGCAACACTAGTCTAACTTAATTATAGAAATAAAAGGTATTCTTGGTATATTAAAAATTATATTTAAAACAAACTCATGGGACCCACTCAAAAGTGTAACCTAATTACAAAATTTTCTACACAAATATGACTTAAAAGCAATACTTTTTTTTTTTTTTACTAACAAGCTTAAAAGATTATAAAATATGACTTAAACACTATTTTTTATAATTTTATTACACAAATATCTAATAATTTTCTTCTCATTTTTCTAAATCAACAAAAAAATAAAATTATTTTAGTTTAATTTTTCCTATTCTCTTGTGTGCATAAGTGTGCGTATTTAAACTTGTAATTTTTTTTATGAAGGGTAATTATACCATTCTAAATTATAAATAAGAATAATTATTTAAAAATGATAATTTTATAATTTTATTTAATAAAAAATTAAGGTATAGTTCATTAGATAAATACAAATAAGTTCACCCTAAAAGAGTATTTGTTAAGAAAGTTTTTCATAAACCTATTAAAATTTGAATAGGTGAGTTTATTCGCACTCTATAAATGATTTCTTGCACTTCATTTTATTTTTGTTGATTAAAATTACACAATTATTTATTTTACATTTCATATATGTTTTACATACTTATAATGTCATAAAATCTTTATATAGAAATGTATTTTGAAAGATTAAAATAAATTCTATTTTCATTTATATTTTAAAAAAAATTATTTTATAAATTAATCAAATAAGAAAACAACTTATTTACACACTTTTGTTACTTTCGTTGTCATATATATTGATATTTACTTATTTATTTTTACAATTTTTTCATAAATTATTAATTTTAACATTTATCATTTACATTTTATTTCATTACATTAGTTTTAAAATATGTTACTAAATTACAAGAATTGAACGGATTGTATAGGAACTTATTAAATAATTCGAGAATGACAACAAGATTTAAAATGATAAAGTTTGTAAACAAAAAGAATGAAAATTTATTTTTTATTTGATTAATAGCAAGATAGTAAAGCAAGCATGACAAAATATCTAAAAATGCAAGATATTATAAGTAAAATAAAAGCTATAATTAATAACAATATTCTTTAATTCTGTCTAAATAATATTTTTCTCTTTTTCTTAAGAAAAAATAACTTATAAATAATGATTCTAAAATTCTTGTTTGATGAATGTCAGTTTCAGATATTCTTTGTCTTGTAATAGATAAACGAGCTCTATACCAAGATAATTTTTGTTTATAATAATTCAATTGAATCATAAGATGAACTGGTAAAAACACAGATGATGAAAATGAAGTTTTATTAATAAACAATCTTTAATACAAGGACTTACTTGATAAAAAATGACTAGACTTAATACATCAGAAGGTTGGAAGTTTTAGAGAGGATATTGGTGAGATTCAGATGGCAGAATGGGTTTCTAGTCCGAATGCAACCTCCTCTCAAACTTAGCTTCCTTCCCTTTTTTATAATGGGGAAAGGAATCAGGCTACAGTTTTTTCCGTGATGGGTACTGATAAAGAGCCTGACTTCTTTTTACAAAGATGACACAAAGTTTGACATAAAGATAAAGCTAAAGATGATAAATACATAAAGTTGACATAAAGCTGAAAAGTGGCATAAAGCTTGATGGCAATAGTTTCTTTGGCATGTGACTTGATGAATGATTGCAGGAGTGTCCGAAAAGTGACATAAAGTTTGATGGCAATAGTTTCTTTGGCAGGTGAGATTTGATGTTCTTTGTCATAACTTGATGAATAATTCCAGGCATGTGAATCTGCAGCAGTTTGATAATCGATTGATGACAGGCATGTGAATTTGCAGTGGCTTGATAATCAATTTTTTGCTTTTGCTTTTGTTTTCTTCTTCTCCTTGATTGGTGCTGGTGGAGTAGGATTATTGATAGGGGGAAGGATATCATAGCAGTCGTCCTCATTATCATTGCCAAGATTGACTGAATTGAAGCTTTCTGCCGAATTGGAGTCCTCACTTGATTCCTGTTCTGATAATGATTCTAATGCAGCTAATAATTGTTGTTTTAATTCCTTTTTTGATGCTGTAGCAGCAAGTTTTGATATATTCTGGCTCTTTTGGACAAGGAACTGAGGGGTTGTTGATGTTGTTAATACTGGATGCTGATAGAAATATTTATCAATGGCCGCGGGAGTAACTCTGTCAATTTTAAATTGCTCCCACCATTTGACTTTAATTCTGCGGATTAGCGATGAAATGGTTGGTCCTTAATGAAAATATTCCCATTGGATGATCCAGGCAAGAGAGAATTGTTGGAAGAAATAGAATAGATGAGGGAATTGGTTCATGGGAAAATGAGATGGGATTTTAAATCTATCTTGATAAATCTGGAGGCTTGATGAGCTTGTTGGGGTAATATCTCTGGTACTGGCCCAAACATGTTCCACCATTCGATGAACCATGCTGGGAGGTCTTGATGAAATTTGTTGTGGAAGTAAAACATCCAAGAATGTCTGAATGTTTTATTTTGATGATAAAAGGTGTGGTACCAGACTTTTTGATAATCCCAGTAATTGTAGGTGGATGGAACAAAATGTTGAGAAAACTGGCAGAATTGGTTTGGATGTCCTCCCCAGTCTTCAAAAGATAAGATTTTGATTATTTGACATGTTGAATAGGCTATTTGGGTTTGGTCAAATTTATCTGGATAATGTTTAAATGATACTGATTCAGTGTCAATCAGTATAAATTCATAAAATTTTTGAGTTTTCATAGAATTTGAAGTTACAAAATGGTTATTTGGTAGAAATACAGTTTGAAGAAGATCATGGATAACTTGGTAATTGGGTGGATTTGTGAATGGGTTTTCATATTCTTGAGATAATCTGGTAATAAGATAGGTTTGTGGTTTAGGAAAATATTGTGATTTTGATGATAGGAAATTTTGAGAAATTGGTGTGGGGTTTGCCGATACCACCACATTTTTTGATGAAGAGGCTATGGGGCCAAGAGCCACCATAGATGAGGGAGAGGGACGTGTAGCCACCTCTTTTGATGACCCGACTGCGACTGTTTGAGCAAAGCTCTTATTAGCCACTTGGTTTAATATCTGTTGTTGTTGTCTTTCTTCTTCAAGTAACTGGGTATACCAGTCACTGGGAGATAATGGAAGGACTCTGGGAATGGTAGTTGGTAAGGGTGTGGTTTGGCTAGAAGATGATTTAATAGGTACCATTATATGAATATAAATAAAAATTATTTTAATCCTTAAAAATATATTTTTTTTATTTTGTCGTGGAGCTCAAGAATATTAGTTAAAATTTGCAAATGGGAAGAAATAGTTGAAGTAAAGTGTAAGCGGGACTTCTCTGTTGGATGAAGTGAGTAGTATTACGATCAAATACGGATTGGTAGAGTCCAAATAAAAAAATAACTTATTTCATTTTAATTTATTTACAAATTTTTCGTTATCATCTTAATTTTTATTTATTAATTTTTATAAATTTTTCATAAATTATTTATTTTAATACTTACCACATTTATATTTTATTTTACAAAAATAATGAAAGAAATTAATTTTTATTTGATTAAAATATCAAATAAAATGAAATAAAATTTATTTTTATATAATTGTTAAAAACATAAATGTAAATAAAAATTATTTTAATCATAAAAATATTTTTTTTTCCTACTTTGCCGTGGAGCCTAAGAATATTAGTTAAAATTTGTAAATGGTTATATTTGTAAATGGGAATTAGAAATGGTTAAGTGGAGTGTAAGGCGAAACTTCTCTGTTGCATGGAGTGAATGGGATTGTGATCACATACGGACCGTAGTTCTTTGGTCTTCTACTTCTCGAGGTCTCTTTGGCCTATAAAAGAAACTTTCCGTTGGTCTTTGTTTTCGTTTATCTGCATTTGATTTTTTCTACTTTGGAGTCCACTTTGATTCATCTGAAAACATTTGTCTTTCGTCTTTGTTTTCGTCAAGTCTCCGCGTACTTTGTTTCAATGGCGACGGATGAGTGGGTGCGGTGGTATTGGTATTTTAAGAACAGCGGCGCAGACATCTTTGAGATAGTAGAGTCGGCCATTGGAGTTGCAGCTCGGAGTCGGACGAAGGAATTTATGAAGCGAAGGGTCAAGATCGCTGAGTTGCTTTTCGCAATTGAAAAGGGAGAGGTATTTTCTGAAGCGGAAGAAGAAAAGTCACTGTCAAGCGCCAACAATCTCAAATATGGTTGTGATTTCAATGGTATGAATTATTTTTCAGCGTTTTTAATTTTGTTGAATCAATTCCCATATACTGCGTTTTCAGTGGCATGAAATATTATTATTATTCAGCCTCTTTAATTTTTTTTTTAATTTTTTTTTTGGTTAAGCAATTTCTATAGTTTGAATCAATTAGGGTTTGTTTGGTTTATTTTTTTATTTTTTGTTTTCTTATTTTTATTTTTTATTTTTTGTTTTAAACTTATTTTTTATTTTAAACTTTTAAAAAGAATGAAAAAATTCAAAGTGCATTTGAACATTTACGTTTTTAAAATTTATTTTAAAAAATAAAAAATAAATTTACATATAAAACAAAAAATAATAAAAATTTACTTTTAACATTTTTAATTTAAAATAAAGAAATTTTTAAAATAATAAAAATAGAGTATTTTTTATTTTTTTATTTTAAAATTTTAAAAAATAAAATAAAAACAGAAAATAAAAGACTTTAATTTCTTTTCATACGGAAAAGAAACAGTAGTCACTGGTATTATGATTTTCATGCAGCTGATCAAACCGGGAAGATGGCCAAATTTTTTACCAAAGAAGAAGTTATCGAGAAGTCTGACGCAACGTCTCCAGATAAAGGCGCAGGCAAAATCATTCAAGGTTATATATATATATATATATATCCCTTTCGGTCTTTTAATTGATCTTTTGTTATGAATACCAAAAACAAAAAAATCAATGGAGATGCCTATGGCTAATGAAACTGCACGGAAAGATTACTCATTGCTTTATTTATTGGTGTATATATGCAGGAGATCATGAAATAAAACCACGTCGTATAATCAGGCTAAAGCTGCGGCCGAACCGAAGCAAGGAAGAGCAGATTTTGCCTGTCCCTGAAGAAACAGATAAGATTGCAGTGGCAAGATCACAACTGAACAACAGCACTCAGACCATCCCAACTTGCAGCAAAGATCATCAGAAGAAGCTTCTACCTACTGAAGAAGAGCAATTAATGCCAGAGCCCGAACAAGTTCCAAATGTGTGTTCTGCGCCGAAGTTTCCTAGGAAAACAATTTCAAAGGGTGGGGGACAGTGTAACAGCAAAGAAGAAGAGAAGAAATTTCATGTGGTTGATGAAGTTCAGAAAAAGCATGATGAAGATAAGCAATTGGTCCTGGCCCTCGAATCATCAAAGAAACTCTGTGGCAAAGAAGAGAAGAAATTACTGCGAGTGGTTAATCTTGAAGCAGCACATACCAATGGTGGAGGTGATCGTCACGAAGGCAAGTTGTGTTCTGCAGCAGCGAAGTCTCAAAAGCAAAGCATCCAAAACAAAGTTTCAGTAGGCAGCAAACATGAGAAATTTCCTGTCGTTGGAGTTATGAAATTGGGTGCAGAAATTGAGTCATCAAAGAAAACATTCTGCACAAGGCCTCAAGAAGAGAAGCAGCCAACATCCCTGAATGAAACGAAGAAGCCAACATGCTTGAATGAAGCAGCCTTTGAAAGAAAACTCGATGCCAGCAAGAGGAAACTCGAGCAAGGCTACAAGCAATTTGAGAACGCAAAGAAGAGGATTCGGACGATTGAGTTGAAGGATCTTCCTCAACGAAGAGGAGTAGTTGGTTGCAGACCAGTACAGAATTATCGGAGCAGTCGCAAGCCTCTTGGTCACATTCCCTATGGTTTAATTAGATGAGTGCTGATGTAAATAAAAAGAAAGAACTACGTGCGGCTTGATCCCTAGAATGTGGGGTACGTAGGCAGCCTTGATAAGGTTCAGCTGCTTTTGTAAATAAAATATTTTTTGGTTTCCTTTAAGCAAGAAAGAATCCCTTGCTAATGCTTTATATTGCAATTATGTTTTAGGTTGTCATTCTTAGTATCAAATAAATCTATAACATGTTCCAGCATAACTACTATAGGCACAATTATAAAAGTAAGTATCCTAGGCCCTATAAAAATATAGATCAACAGGAAACTAGTGCTTTGTTCTAGTAGCCTTTGTTGTTGGAGTAGAGATTGTCAGAGCTATTGCTGCTGCAATTTGTGTTCTTTCCGTTTGAGTGCCTCTACTTAGCGGCTTGGCTTGATTCACATTTTTGTATAAAATCTCATAATTTTGTTTTTGGCCTTTCAATTCAGAACCCTAAACTTAATTGAGACTAGATATAAAATTGTAGTTAAAGTCAGAATTATCTGGAGGAAGAGTTTTAATAGTCAAGGGTAAAAGTTGGGGGTGAAGCTAAGAAAGAAAAGTCTGATGATGGACTTTTAAAACAAAAATTATACCTTCTGGTTGTTGTTATTGATAAGGGGTATGCTACTGAGGGAAACTTTAATGTGGACTTATAATGATGTTTTAGCTCTATGATAGAATCCAACATAAAGTTAATGGACTACATGTTATATACAAGATTAATTTATAGTTATTTCAAGAACTAACATCAACAAGGCGAGTTCTTATGGACTTGTATTTGAAAGCATGTATTCTGAAACCATCATCGTTGACCTATTGTCTGAGTGAGATTTTGCTCTCTCCCTATAACTGGCCAAGGATTATGCTTGGTTTACTTCTAAGATTAATAGAATCATATTATTTAGTTTGATTAGCCTTTAAACAGGAAAATTCTATGATTTAAAATGTACTAAAATGGCAAGTTAGAATATTTGTGATAAGCAGAATTGGCTTGAAAGGCATAAAAAGCTGCTTCAGGATTATGTGCTCATTGCGCATAGGTTGAAGCATGGAATTCAAAATTCTTGATTTTTCATTTATTTTATAGATTGTTTAAGGTTACCAATTCTCCCAGCTTGCTATCATCTTTTTGTGTTTATATTTATAATTTCCTTTAGGATGTGTTTGGAATGAGGATTTCATGGAAAGGGGAGGGAAGAAAAAATGAAAAGAAAACAGTAGGAAAAAGAGGAAAGAAACCTAACATCTCGAATCCCATCCTCTGTTATGCAAATCATTGTAGATGCATGACAAATCTACCATGCCAGAATTAGATGTGCAGATGCAATTTTGCTAATTGCATCTATCTTGCCCAATTCTGATATCAGATGTATGATTAAGATTTGCAAGATGCTTGATTTGTCAAGCACTAGTTGAGGTTTGTCTGGTGCATTCTTCTTTGTTAATTTATTATTCTTTCAACTATTTACAGTCCTCAGAATGCTTGAATTGCTATTGTTTTAATTAAATGAAAAATGTGCTTCGAGTTTAACGGCACACAGTTAACTTTTATTGGATTTATCTAATTGGTCTGGAATATGGAATCTTTTCTACTATTTTCCACATAAAGCATGTAAATGAATTCTTTTTTAATTCATGAGGTCAGCAAAGTTGGTTTTTTCTGATTATTGCAAATTTCTGTATAATTTTGGAATTAATGCTTTGTTAGAATAGCAAAGTTGTATGCTTTGGCAAAAGCATGAACTTGACTTTGCGGCTTCTTCCCATCATTCCCATTTTATATCCCCTTGTACTGCATGGTTACTTATTACCAATTCTGCACTTGTGAAGGGATTAACATATTTGGATGCCTGAGATTTGTAACTTATTTTCTTCTTTACTTTTGGTTCTATAAAATTTTTACTAGTTTGTTTGTAAAATTAAAATTTCATCATTTGGATTATACTTTGCTTTATTTTTGTTTCTGCTCTTTGTATCCTTTGGGTACACAATGAGAGGTAGATGGATCGTATTCTTGGAATTACTTATTGGCATCAACAACCGTGACCTTGGTACTTCTACAGCTTCTATATGACTTGTGGAGTTATGTGCAGGCATTTTTTTTTTTTTTTAACATCTTATCTGTATCTTCTTTGTAGCTTAATTGGAAGATAAGCTCGATAATTCAAATTATTTGAGATTCTATTGGACTCTCCCATATTATTGTTATTTGCAGCTCTTTTTCCATCCTTGTTGCTTTGAAGACCCATACATTCATTTGTCATGCTTGAATGTGATAGCGCACACATGGTTGTTCTGTTCTAATTTACAAGTCCAATTTTACACACAAGACTGATACAGACAAAGGATTGGGCTTAGCAACATTAATCACACTGACTACCCCCCCCCCCGGGGGGGGGGGGGGGGAGGACTCTACTTGGAAGATTGAATTCATGAAGCTTTATGTATACCCAAGTATGCTTCAATCATCATAATTTTGTTGCCAACAAGTTTTAATTTTATGCAGAAACATTTGAGGTTGACATCAGTACTACAAAGAAGCTGCTTGAAGGAAAAAGTTGGGGAAATGATACGTCAGAAGCACATAGTTGTAAGTGATCCTATTCTCAACACTGACCTATGTGAACTACATCATATATATTTGGTGGATATTATCATAGTAATATTTGATAGAAATGATGCTTATTCCTCTGTGATCCAGTGAGGTCTGATTATTTCAGGTTGTTGGGGAGTTTGGGCTATTTACTGCTGCTGATATTGCTTATATAGAAGAATCTGGTGTTAAAGTGGTAAGCTCTGCTAGATCTTTGATTTGGCAGTCAAATGACTGTCTTAAGTTTAAATCAGATGCTTCTCTGCTATATCTATTACTCATCTCATCTTGTGAGTGATTTATCAATTTCATAAAGCAAATGCTGACCCCCCAACCACTTGCTTCCCCCCTTGTTTCTGTTTTCCCCCTGCATTTTCAACGGCAATAAACTTTTGTTGAAGTTGAACTACAATGCCAGAATGTTATCTAGTGGGATGATTTTATTTTTATTTTTTATTTTTTTCCAAATAGCTAAAGTTTTGCTCTATGTATAAGCAGTCAGTGTATACTTGTTTGCTGCATTCTAAGAGTACAAAAAAGGCAGCAGTAGATATAAATGCAAAGGGTCTGAACTTTCTGGGATATGGGGTCTGAAACTATGAATTCATGTTTTTTTTTTTTTTTTTTCTTTGGGTGAAACAGATTTTAAAATGTTTTATAATTAACAAAAGTCTATAACACTGATGAGCAAGAGCTAATTAATAATGGAATTATCCATGAAGTAGGCAAAAAATCCTAATATCATTATTAGAGCTAAGGCATTTGAATTGAAAACTACTGTTCAGGCATTGGTTTGTTTGTCTTCTATTGAAAGAACTCAATCCAAGGAATTGGTAGCTGCTTTTTTTTTTTTTTTTTTAAGTTGCTTCATTTTTTTTTCTTTCTTTTGGTGGTTGATTGACGAGTAAATTTTTTATGTCAGAAGGAATTGGTAGTTGTTATTCCATCTCTCTCTCTCTCTGTCTGCCCTACACGACACTCCCCCTTTCTCTTTTCTGGTCAGTAGAGTAGAATGATATACAATACTTTTATAAATGGCCATGCATATGAACACCGCCACTACCTGGCTAGGCACCCTGCCTCCTTCAAGAAGGGTTAGACCACATAGAGTTGGTCACTTATCCCGGACCACTATCCTCGGCACCTAGCGGCCAACCTCAGTGCACTGACCTTCCTCCTATAAATACCCTTCCCCTCCCAACCTCAAATACACAGAGAAAGCTCACCTAGTCATAATCCAACTCTAGTATACTCTTTATCTCTCTCTCTTTCCCCCTCCCTCCGGACTATCTTATCTCTCACCACATTCACCTATGATAAATTCCTGCCATCAACATTGTTCCCCAGTTGACTAGAACCTCCACCATGTTCTTAGTCTCTCACCTCCAACTCCACCAGGGAAGAGTGTTAAGCATCTTCATGACACCCCAAAGGAAAATGCCTAATCGAGTTAAAACCACAGGCTACAGCAGTGGCGAGATCACATCTAGAGTCGAAAAGATAACGTCCATCAATGGAGCAAACCCCTATAACCACCATGGAAAATCAACTATGAGTCATGATAGAGCAGAGAGATAATGGCCTTCCAATAATCCCAAGAAACCATATAGTGCAACTAGTAAGCCATGATGGAGGCTATCACAGCCCTTCAGCAATCCCCATACCAACTTTGGAGGTATAATGCTATTGGTCCTTATTAACTCATGGGTAACCCTGTTCCTTTCTCCCTGATGGCAACACTGTTATCCCCATCGCAGAGGGCACTCGATGAAGGGAGTAAATGGTCCATCCCCACCCAAATATTCCCCTCAACATCCTCACAAATGAAATCTTTAAAATCATTCCAGTCATCCCAACAAACTTTCACCCCTAAATCGCCCAAACCCTAGCCCAACTAACCACCCCAGATAAGTTGCCTGCATAAGTCCCCCTCCCCCCCTTTGTTCATCCTTGAACAACTGAAACTCACGATTGAGATTTGGTCCAACAAAAGAACTCCAACACCTCCATATGCTTAGATTCTGACTTACAGCCACCCTACTCGACAGAAGCTTCCCAACTTCCTTGTTCCACTAGATTCACGGTGCCCGAGTTCATGAGATCTGATTGAAAGCAAGGGGATACCTGCGAACTTGTGGTAAGGTTCATTGACACTTTCGGGATCCTTGGGCAGATAAAACTTGCCACTTGAGAAAGTTACTCCAAATCCCTCATGGACGGGCCTACTACACAGTATGCTTGTCTGGCTGTAGGATTATTGTCATCGTAGGTAGACTTAAGTAAGGAATTCCAGGCGAAGTTCTTCCACGTTGAATAAAGATTGGCTACTTTTTATCTCATCAAGGAATCCTGAAGGTATGACTATGAGGAGGATCTCCTCATGACTCCAACACAGGATTATTGGGCATTCATTTCCCTGATCCATGAAGTAGTAAATGACAAAGGCTTAAAGATTACCCGAAGAGACGTTTTGAAGGACCCACTTCTCCATTACAGAGACAAGCCCACTGTCACTGCATAAATCTATTGAAATAATTTAGGAAACCCAAGGCCATTGCCTATTTATTTCTGAAATCTTTGTTTTCATATTTTTCCCACGTCCATGAGATTCGAATTAACTATTAACACAACTAACAAAGGGGGATATACTTAAAGTCAAGTAATTAGGAATGGTTACATAATGCTAAATCCCTTTTAGATTTTCCACCCAATGTGGAAGAAAATTTGCATCAACATTAACTCATCAATGTTCTGCAATGCAAGCCACCAAATTAATGTCATTGTTTGCCTCATTCCGTGGGAAAACATGTAAGACTGTTTATCATTGGAGTAATTTCCAAAAAATCAACCAAAGCAACGCAATAGTTACAATTCAACCTCTTTATAGTGATACTCAATGTAGTTATAATCTCTACTTAATTATAAAAAAATTTCCTGTCCCAATTTGGGCTAATTATATACAAGAATAATCCCTATATTGTAATCATTGTTAATAACACTAAAAATATGTAACGTTAAAATAAATATTTAAGATGAAATAAAATATTTCTTTGAGATGTATTTATAGGATTTATGTACTTATTAGATAGAAACACTAGAGGGTATAACATAAAATGGTAAATTTTCAAAATGATCATATACATGCACTTAGTTGTCTCTCATTTTTCAGTGTCTACAACTTGAAGATTGATCTCTTGAAATTGACAAGTTTCTCTACATATAATAATGAAGAATATTGTACTCATACAACTTTTACTAAGGATATCTTTAAGTCAAAAATTAATTTTATAACCCCATCTCTATTATGGTGGTGTTTGGATGAACCCAAAAAAAAAAAAAAAAAGAAAAAGTTGGTGTAAAAGTGATAGTGGCAAAATTTGATTGGAGGAAGTTGGAAAAAGTAGGTAACTTTTGGTTTTAACCTCCTTATAATAACAAAATTAGTTTGGTCCCAACATTATTACTGTAGAGAAGTGTTTTATTGTATATGACAAAGTGTGTGCAAAAATGGGTCTTTGTAGGCGGGAAAAAAACTTATTCCCATGGCCATCCCAATTGAAGTCATAATCATGGCTCCATTTAGCATCAGCAATCTTTAAATGTGCATTCAAGTGCAAGATTGCAATAGACTCATTAGGAACCCTACCAGGCCTGCACCTTCTAGGTTCGGGCTTGAGCGACCTTCACCTCGTTACCTTACACACCGCTCCTTCCTTTTTGCGGTTCTCCCTACCTTCTTCTAATTAATTTTTATTTTTTCCCTCCATTTTTCTCTTGGGGCCCTAGACTACCCCCCTCTCTCTCTCTCATCGATCCTCCCCCAATGGTCTAATGACCATTTTCTATATTTTTTTCCCTTGAAACCTAACCCCCTTTCTCCTTCTCTCCCCCGTCTCCCAACAATCTAGCGAGTTTCTTATTTTTCTTTTTTTTTTCTTCTCTCGCTATAATGACTATTTTCTTTTTCAATTGCTATTCCTAATTTTTTTAAAAGTTAAAAATTGACCACATTTCCTCTTCTTTAAATGCCTTTACCGCTCTCACTTCACAACCGACACCATTTTCATTCTCTCTAAAATCTGTTAAGTCTCAGGCCCTTAATTCTCAAGTTTCCTCAAGTCTTAAGCTCTTAAATCTCAATTTGCTCAAGTGCTGCCCCTTCTTTCAAGTTAAGTAATTCAAAATTTTAATTGTTAACTTAACTTTGATTAGCAATTGTATTTTGATTTTATTTTTCAACTATCATCTCTTTTGTTTTCTATAATGGAGCATAAAAATGAGCAATTTTTTTATCTTGACGATGGTGACTCAATTACCTCCCCCACTCGTGGTGGTGGTGGAGAAATCCTTACCCCTTGAAGTGTGGGTGGTGTGGTGAATCGTCATCACATAAAAATATTTCAAAAGCATGGCAGCATTTTACAAAAATTCCACATGATGATCGGATAGAAAAGGCTAAGTACAATCTTTGTGGTGGCTTATTAAATGGTAGACTTAGTTCAGGCAAAAGTCTTTTAAAAAGACATATCCATAAAAAACATGTACATGATAGTAGAGTAAACACTTTAATTGTCAAATATTTTTCAAGAGCAACACAAATCCAATTAGGGGCTAATGAATATAGTAATTTAAATACTTTTTTTTTATTACAAATGTGAACAACAACTTTGTTAAATGCATTGTTTTAGATGAGCAATTATTTACTCTAAGTGAATATAGAAATTTTGAAAATTTTATTCAAAAAAGTTCTACTCTACAGTATCGTGATTTTTCCCCCCCAAAAAAAAAATTACATCCAAAAATCACATAAAGAATAATTAAAATTAGAATTTGAAAATTTTGGAGGAAAGGTTTGCTTGCCATCAAACATGTCCAAATCATGTCAAGTTATTGAATATCAATTCATAATTGCTCATAATATTGATGATAAGTAGAGATTAAATAAACATTATTTCATTTAAATTAGTTGAGTTCACTTATACTGACTGCACCATTAGTGAAAATATTATGAATAAACAAATATCATGAGATACAACTGGTCAACGTTCTTCCTCTATTACATTTATACGGTGCATTATTTCATTGCCGTTATTATGCTCATATTTTAGATTTAATAGTTGGAAAAGATTTGACTGCATATGATGTATCTATTCAAAGAATCAAAGAGGTGGTTATTGCTTGCATGAGTTTTGCAAAAATAGCAATTCTTTGAAAAAGTGCGCGTTCACATAGGTTGAAAACCTAAAAAATTGCTTTTAGATATTACTACAAGATACAAATCAACTTATAAAATGTTGAAAGTTTGTACAAAATATCAAAAACCTATTGATTTATTTATTTTACGAAATTCAAATTTGTCTCTAATTACTATAACAATTAGATATTGGAAAAATGCTTCCTTATATAAATATTTTCTAAACGTTTTTTATGTTGCAATTAAAATATTTTGTGATGTTTACTATCTTACCTCGATCTTCTACCGTTGCTAATCGATTAGCTTCAATTAATTCAATTTGAAGTATTATTATGCTGACGAATATTATGATTCTATGATTTTAGGAATTCAAGAAAAAATAGATTCATATTTTTCGAAATTTCCTTTAATTTTTGGTATTATAACAAATTTAGATCCTAGATATAATGAATATTATGTTTTTGAATTATTAGATATAATATATGAAAATAAGAATACCCAAATTTAAACACATAAAATTAAAGAATGTTTGAAAAAAATAATTCATCAATATAGTGAAATTTCCATGACTGCACAAATGCCTAGTATATCCCATTCTACTGCTAACCCAATTTGGCAACTGCTAAAATCTTTACAAGTAACAACATCTTCTAGTAGTAACCTATTTTCATAAGAGATACAACATTATAAGAATCCACCCACAATTGAAAGTGACGAAGAAATTGATTTTTTGAGTTGATGGAAGGTATAATATCAATTATCAATACTTATATTATTTCTATAGCTCAAAACGTGCAAACATTTCCAATATATACATTAGCAGCTAAACAAATTTTTAGTGCTAACATTGTGTTCCTAGTGAAAGACAGTTTATTGGCACCCAAGATAATAGAAACACTCGTGTAGCTACTGAATTAGTTTCTTGCTGATGAACAATGACAACAAACAGACCAAGCAAAACAACCTCAATATGATCTTGAATCAATATACTTGGGTCAAGTAAAAGAAAATAGTTGTGATAAGTGATTTATGCATATTATAAATAGAGTAAATAATTGCAAATGACAGTCATGTTTACAGATGTCAATCTAGTTAGGATATGTAAGGTCTAAAATTATGCATTTAGTTATTTACTTGTACTATTGTAAAATTATAGTTATTAGTTTTTATTTTTCAACATAATTCAATTGTAATTGTTTCTTTATTAATAAAATTTATTTATTAACTAATTCTAATTTTATTGTAAGTGTTTTTTTTATTTTTAAATATCATTTTTGTAAATTGAAATAATTTATTATAATTAATTTTAAGAGTTAAGACCAATTGGATAATTATATGATTTTAATTTTTTTAATTTACTTAAAAATATCAAAAAATACATAGAGTCAATAGGTCAAGATTGAATTTGTTTAACCCTAATTCGATTCAATCCGATTTTTTGAAGGGTATCTACAGTCATGGACAAACCGAGTTAAGTCGATTTAGTTTTCAAGTCGAGTCAGAGTCGAGTCAACTCATTTTATATGCCTAAATTACAGTATTTAGTTAAATAACTATGTATGTAAAAAAAATAAGAATATAAAAATATATAGTGTGAATGTTCTTAATTGAAACAGGTTAACTGGATCTCTTTATTTAGAAACACCCTCAAGAAACTACATCGATATATTAAAACTCAAAATCTTTTCTAAAAATGATAGTTACAGTGGGGTAGAAGCATGATCACCTTCCCATGCACTGTGGACTCTAAAATGTTCTAAAATAATGGTTCAACTAAAAATTTAAAATGATATTTCAAATTATAATTAATATCGTAAAAGTAGTTCAACCCAAAATTTAATAAATTATAATAGAAAGGAAACTATTAAACTCTCTCGATATAAATATAAATCATTTAAGTATAAAAATTAAATAAATGTGAGTCTTTATAAAGTCGAGCTTGTTAATGGTCAAACTCGACTCATTTGCTAAATTAGTGTCAATTTTTTATTAATTTATGAATAATTAATTAGAGCTAAGCCAAATTATGTTTATGAATGGTTTGTTTAATTGATAATGTTATTATAAATTTTTATTTTTTAAAATGAAAATTAAGCATTTAGTCTCTTCCATCGTTTATATTTCTGAAATATCAAGAATTAGGAATTCTATTTTAACGGAATTCACGTAAATTCAACAAACAGTTATCATTTTTCCTTCTGAATGATAGATGCCTTTCACGTCCGGTAGATTTACATGCATAAATCAAGTGAATTTCCGATGGTAATAAAAAATTAAAGTGAAAATCATTTATAGTTTTTAAATTTTAAAAATTTACCTTTATATCCATTATGTTTTGAATTAAAGTATAATTATAAACGGTGTTAAAGTTTTAAATGAAAAGACAAAAATATCCATTAAAAATTAGATAGAATCAGAGATGTAAGTGCAAATAATTTGAATTAAAGAGGGTATGAATAAATTTTTAAAAAATTACTGAGCTAAAACCATTATATTTGATAAATTTTTTAGTGTTTTCACTTTAGATTAAAATAAAAAAAGTATAGAAGTAAGTTTTTAAAGTTTGGAAATGTGGGCATCCCTAAAATTTCTTAATTGAACGACGTCGTCTTCTCATTGTGTTATTAATATCGTCCTACGTACGTCTGAATCGGTTAGAACTCGAAGCCTTTTTTATAGGACTGGAACTCAAAAACTAAGGTGGTTTGGTTTTCACTTGTTTCTTCAATCAATCCATCGAATAATCCTCGGACTTGTCAAAGGTAATATAACTCCCTCCGCTTGATCTCTCAGCTTTGTCTCGATCTGATTTACCCTCTCTATACATATATAAATATATATAAATATATTTATACGTATTGATTGATCAACCAGCAGATGGAGATTTGGTCTTTGAGATGTGTGGCTATTGCAGTTTTATCCCTTTTTTGGATCCCAGAAGGAACAGCAGGGATAAGGTTTGTGATTGACAGAGAGGAGTGCTTCTCTCATAATGCTCATTACGAAGGTGACACCTTTCGTATTTCCTTCGTCGTGATTAAGACCGACACCCCCTGGCATTACGGCAACGAGGGTGTTGATCTGATGGTAATTAATTAATTGCAATTTTCTCTGCCATCTAATATTTTTTTTTTTGTGTTGTTCTTTTAAATTTGAAGTGTTTAATTTTCCTTGGGTAATGTCTGTCTTCTTCTATGAATTGTGTGTGCTAGCTAGTGCTATGTTTCTAAATTATATGTTTGGAATGAAGAATTTGATTTCTCACCGTGTTTGGATTAGTATTTGTGATCAAGGGAAAGAGAAAGGTCATGAAACATATGGGAAAAAAGATAATGAAGTGAATTTATTTTATTTTATCGCTTTTCTTTTGTTGGGTTTGGAGAACAAATATTTATTTCTCAAGTAAGAATTTTTTTTTTTCTAATATTCATTTATATATGTTGATGCAATGATATATGTGACGAAAATGCTATTTGTCACCCTTAGTCCTACAACTTTTGGAAGTGCAAATTGTCATCCTTCTATTATACATTAATTGTTTTTTAGTATCATTGTAATATTGTAGGCAAGTTTTTGAGGCAAATGCACTTTCAAAGATATATTTTCCGTCATGAAGTTGATTTTTTTTGTTTTTTTATGGTCTTTTTCTTAATCGGAATAATTAAAAATAGAAAGTCCCTGTTGGGAAATACTAGATTCCTCTTAAAAACGTTATGTTTGTTGAATGATGCAGAGGGCATCCACTTGCAATTTAGGAAACCTGTGAGCCAGTGTGCATGCAGTACTTACGTTAATGCAATGTTCTGATGTTTCTTATGTATGTATTTGATAAGGGCTGTGCGTGTTATATTTTGTTTTTAATTTTTAACGTAATCTGAACTGCTAATCATCAACATCTTAAGACTTAAAAAGTTCCAAAATTTTTATTTTTTTCCAGTTCGGGCAGATTACCACGACTCTAACCAAACAGTGGATGTGATAAATTAGATTCTAGATTATCCCCTAAAAAAAAAAAAACAAAAAAACTAGAGCACTGTAGTGGTTTCTAGAAAATTTTGAATCATACCGAAACATTTCAAACCCTTCTAGAACAATCTAAACCATTTTAGGACGTTCCTAATCATCAAGGCAAAATCTAGAACACCGTAGGTAATTCTCAAACCATGTCATGCTGGTATCCAAATTAGTGTTTGGCATGATCTAAAGTGGCCGGACATGACGATCTTATAGATGGTATCTGATAAGATAGAGAGTGGAAAGCAGTAAGAAAGATAGAGACAACAAATAAAAATGTGAGAAGAATTTCTGCTGAATTTTAAAGTACAACCAAGTGTGGTTTTCATGTGCAAGCTGTAGTGCAAAACCATTTGCTTATGTTATGACTGATGTTATTGTGTTGAACTTTCATGAATCAATTCAACATCGGATGTTTACACCATTATAATTCAATTATTGCATTTTATTATTATTATTATTATTTTTTTTTTTTTTTTTTTTTTTTGGTCTTGCTTAATTTATCTAGATCTTAAACTGACGTGCATTGAAAATCTGATATATATGAACGACCGTAATAACTTTAAATAAATCTAAGGGTGGTCCAGTGCATAGTCTTGTTACCTATGTGGAGGTCTGGAGAGAGGCATTGCCCTTAATAACTGGCAAGACTATATTCGAGTGTTGAACTCACGACCTTTGGGTCACAAGGGAGCAGCGGCAGCAGCCTTACAGTGGCACCACGGCTCATCCTCAACTTTAGATCTCTCTGTTTGCAAAGAAAATGTTGGGCAATAATGTAGATCTAATAATAAGTATGGATACGAGTATGAGATAAGGATACTATACGGGTGAGGATACAGACACGATAATTTAAAAAATTTAAGGACACGGTCACGAGGGAATACGGTTAAAAAATATAAATTTTATATATTTTTATTAGTTATATATATATATATGAATATAACATCCCAACAAAATTAATCTAATATATAATTTAATATACAAAACATAATAAAGTATAAGATTTTATAATTTTAAATGTTTTGACTACTCAAATTTAAATTTGTCTTACTCATATTTAAATAAAAAATAATAAAATAATAGAATACTTCACATGACGTGTCCGACACGTATTTTAAAGTGTCAAAAGAGTATATGTGTTTGATACGTGTCGAATACGGATAAATCAGTTATTTTTGAAGTATCCGTGCTTTATAGAAGTAAAGCTGCTATATACTATTGTTGTTAAATTATCAGATAAAGGGGCCTTCTGGCGAGCAGATTCATGATATACGCGACAAGATCAGTGAAAAGTACGAGTTTTCGGTTCTCCATAGGGGGCTCTACCGCTTCTGCTTTAAAAACAAGTCTCCTTATCATGAAACCATAGACTTCGACGTACATGTTGGCCATTTTGCACACTTTGACCAGCATGCAAAGGACGGTAAGCGATGATCTCTCTCTCTCTCTCTCTCTATCTCTCTCTCGCTCTCTTTTCTTTAAATCATATTCTGCGTTGAGTATTTGTCCTTCAAAAATCAGAGGATGAACACTGATTTCTGTGAATGCCTGCAGAGCATTTCAACCCCTTGTTGGAACAGATCTCAAAGTTAGAGGAAGCTCTTTACAACATCCAGTTTGAACAGCACTGGTTGGAAGCTCAAACTGATCGGCAGGCACTAGGTACCTTAAAAACCATGTGTTTGCTGGATTTTTATTTCATCACTCAACCACCCGGGAAAGAAGCGTTCATTCGGGCTTAGTTTGGAAAGAGGAAAAGCTTGTCTGTTTTTTTTTTTTTTTTCTTTTTAATTGACTATTAGCTAACTATTAGAAAATGTCCAGTAAAGGTACCTATTAGAATGTGTGAAAGTATAGAGATTGTCAAGAGTAGGAGAGATAGAGGAGGACCTAAGAAAAATTGGAAAGAAACCATTAAACATGATCTGACTTACCTAGATTTATCGGAGGACATGCCCCTAAACAGATCTAATTGACGTCGACAAATCCATATAGTCGACCCCACCTAGTGAGAAAATGCTTGGTTTGGTTTGATTATTAGCTAATTATTTAAAAAGTAATTTTTTTTAATATTCGGAAAGTACTAAAAAGTAAAAAAAAAAAACTAATTTTTTAATAGATAACTTTTTAATTTTTATTCATTTGACATTTTTGCTCCTCATAATTTAAAAGAAATTTAAAATTTAAGATGATAAATTTGATCATTTTAAAAAAAAATTAAAAAATTGAATAATCAGAAATTGAAAAGCTGACTAATTTCCCAAACACAACCTCATTGTTAACTAACTATGGAATTTGCTGTTATTTGTAATGGAATGCAGTGACCGATGGAATGAGCCGAAGAGCAATCCACAAAGCAATATTTGAATCGGCAGCACTGATTGGGGCCAGTGTCCTCCAAGTCTATCTCCTGCAATGCCTGTTCGAACGAAAGCTTGGGAAGATCAGAGTGTAGACTACTTCTATTCATCTCCTCTGGGTTGTTTTACAAGCTGATTTTCTCACCTCATCAGCCATTTGATTCCCTTCTTCAATACAGGGCCGTATCAAACTATATGAGAGCCCGAGGCGGAAAAAAAATTCAGGCCTAAAAAATTTTCATAAATGTAACGTTAGATACAAATCGATCTTGTAGTATAGATACTCTTAGTATTATTTTTATAAATTAAAATAAATTTTAAAACTATTTGAGATTAAGATAAGCATTAAAGTTGAAGAAATGATAAAGTTAAAATACGGACTTTTTTATTGGATAAATTTCTAGATATTATTTCTATAAATTAATATAACTTCTAAAATTATTTGAAATTAAGATGAGGGTTAAAGGTGAGGGGATGATAAATTTAAAATAATTAAATATATATATATGTATATGTACATTTTTATATTTGAGCCCTTCTTATTGGACGGGGTCTTAGGCATTTGACTAAACTGCCTGACGCCTCGACCGGCCCTGCTTCAATAGCTTTATTGCATAATCTTGCTAAGAAAGCCACGGCTCTGGTTCCACTGGAGTTGGTTGATGAATTGCCCAGCATGGAAACGTTTATATCCGCTATTGTATTTTACCATCAATTTTATTTCGATATTACTCTTACTTTAAAAATCAACTTGGCTACATTTTGTCAATTTTTATTGATGGAATACTTTCTATTACAATTTTTTAATGATAACTGATTAAAAAAATAAAATAAAATGGAACAAATTAAATGCATAAGCAAGGTCGGACCTAAGATTTATAATTAGTGGGGATAAAATTATATTTTTATAATAAATAAAAATACAATAGAAGTAAAACATAGAAAAAAAAAAGTTATAATTTACAAGAAAAATAACAAAATATAATTTTAATATAATTTTCTAAGTCAACGAGGCCAACTACCCCACTAAACCATTCTCGGATCCGCCTCAGTGCATAGAGAGCAAAGTGAGACAACTTAAAATATAGGTCTTGAAATAAGTATTAACTTTAGTTTATCAAATTTTCTTCTAGTACGTGGAAGTCCGCAACTGCTACCCCGTACTGGGGTGCGCATAGGGCGAAGCACGCTCCAGGACCCGAGCCGGCAACGGCCCCTTAACCAGCCTAGGCAAGCCCTGGCTGACCAGCACGATCGAGAGGAGGCCTTTAGGCTCCCGCCATTACAGCGGTAACCCACCCCCCGTGGGGGAGTCGAACCCAGAACCTCGAGAGGCCCAAGCTCTTAAGGCAAGCCCGACTTCCACTCGGCCACCCCCGAAGGGGCTAGTTTATCAAATTTTCTTTGTCCCTACATGCGCCGTGTAATGGTTTTTCTTTTCAATGTTTCAATCATGGATGATCACATCTAGGGGCAAAGATGACCATAGGAAAAAAAAAAGTAATTGTACCCGTTCATTTTTTTTGGAAAAAAAAATTTAGTTATACCTATTTTTCGATATTACTCTTACTAAAATTTTTTTTAATCTCGCTATCCTAATTTATCCTTACTTGTAGGCTATAGATTAAAAATTACACCATTTCTTCTAAAAAGTTAAAATAACTCATGGGGCCGATTTTAAAATATGAGAACTCAGGAGAATGAATTATAATTTGATCTTCATATGCACACATTTGAATATTTTAACTAGTTAGGTACTAAAAAGATTACATTAAGACTATTATTGTCTAATTATTTGTCTTTTTTAATACAATTTTTATTTATTATTACTATTTTTATTCTCCTGCTTGGCAGAATAAATTTTAACTGGAATACCTTCTTTTTGTTTTCAAGTTTGCCCCTACCCACTACATTTCCAATCTCAGCCACTGATCACATCATCATGATTTTAACATTCTTCAATCTTCAAGCTCCACACAAATACACTTACCATCAATAAACTTTCGCAAGTTGAAAGGCTTGAATTGTCAAGCACTATAACAAAGATGGTTTTAGAACGTCTTTTTTTTTTTTTTTTATTGGACAAGTGTGATAATAAACTTAACTTCAAATATGCGAAACTCGTTTCTAGTTAGAAGTATACATAGAGGAGGAGCTCTAGCTACCGCTCAAATACTAACTCTCACAACATTTTAGAAGTATATAAAGAGAAAGAGCTCTATCTAAGAAAGAGAGAGAGACACACGGAGGAACATCATTTGAAATTTATTCTCTTCTTATATCTATATAATAAGGAAAAACCGTTGATAGGACGGTCGTCTTACGTGGAAGGGGGAAGGGCAAGCTCGGATTGGGTTTTTTTTTTGGGGGGGGGAGGTTGGGGGAGGCGGAACCGTGCCTTGCACGGATATCATGCTAATCTAATACATCCTACATTTATTGGAGAAAGAAAAGAAAAATGGAAAATAAATTGAGAGCAAATTGTGTGTCTGTCTAAATTTCAAAGGCACTTCCATTCATCTTCTACGAGGCCCCACCCACATATAACTGGCCTGCAAGATAAACAACTATTAGCTATATATATATACAAGCAGTACCAGAAATGCCTTTTTAAAACATCTTTTACTAAAAGAAAAAAAGGAAGGCCACTACAATCTTAACGGTTTGGACACCACCACAGGCGCAACATCTTAAAATTTTTGTCCCTCAACATCAGCATCAATGCAATTTGTTTCTACTAGAAACCATTTAAGGCTTACCGAACACTTAAAAGAATTACACAAGCTCTAGTACGAGCGCTGATGCACCGCCTCCCCCATTGCAAACACCACCAACTCCATATTTCCCGTTCTTTTGCTTCAATGCCTAAAAATTACACATTGCATTAGCACCAGCTGGTGGGAAATGTGATCAACAAAACCATTTAATGCACACACAAGAAAACAGACTAGCCTCTCAAATAAATTATCGAAGAGAAGGTTAAAATAGGGGGAAGGGGGGAGGCGGAGAGAGAGAGAGAGAGGGTGGATGCATTTTCAACCTCAAAGCAGAGAACTGCTATGTTGAAAAAATTGCATAACATAAATCATAAAACAATAATTCAGTAGAAACATACTCCTAAAAGCGTGACCAAGATACGGGCTCCACTGCATCCTAGAGGATGGCCCAAAGATACAGCACCGCCATGTACATTAACTTTTTCCTGCAAGAAAAGTCAGTGAAGTTGTTAACAGGCAGAAAGGGAAGTAACATGCAAATGAAGAGAGGCATGAAACCCCAATCGAGCAAAGAATCCAAACAAGGTCAAGGATCAAAGATTGCACAAGCATGCACACGTACACCCACACAGATTTGTGCTTTGGCTCAAGAACTTACTGGATTAAGACCCAACAACCTCATATTTGCGATAGACACAACCTGAAAACATCGCGAACAGTTAAGATTCATAAACTCATACTAGAACAGTCACTTCTAGGTAAAACTACTAGTCACAAAATCTTACCGCAAAAGCTTCATTAATTTCATAATAATTAACTTGAGAAGCCTCCAAGCCGGCATTTGAAATGGCTTTTGGTATTGCAAGAGCTGGAGCAGTCGTAAATAGTTCTGGGGCCTGCAGAGCATCCCATTTCAGCCCCAAGCACACGAAACCACAACAATGATATAAATGAAAATGAGCAATGTAGAAACAATTATTCTCTCTTTTTTATTACAGAGTAGACTCTAGCAATTTATTCAAAATGCAGACAGATGTGAAGTACCTGAGCAGCATCAGCATATCCCGTGATCTTTGCAATCACTTGCAACCCAAGCTTAAGTGCCTTCTCTCCACTCACCAACACTAAAGCAGCAGCACCATCACTGTCAATGTAACAATTTCACTTTTCAGCAAAAGACGCTTTCCATTTATTTCTAGGACTCGGAAAATCGAAATGAATACCACAAACTGCTTAAGTAGAACTAACAAAGAGAACAAAATATTCATACCAAAATAAGCATAGTTGTCAAATCAAGATTCATCTCGAGAATTGGAATCTTGGGTTTGAGAATTACATCATGAATTGGAACCTTTGATTTGAGGTGAATTATAATATTCGGTATAAAATTAGAAAATAATAGAAAAATAACATTTTTATGTTAAAAATGTATAAGATAGTGAACAATGAACAATATTGTGCTTAAAAACTAATAACTTAATATGATCATGACATGACATCTAAATGAAAATAAGCTAGCGACTACAATGGCAAAAGCAAAAATCATGCTTAGCAGGTGCAAATAGAAATTCATTTCGGACAACTAAACCTTCTCAAACTGTTCCCTTTAAGAACCAAAAAGATTTGTGCCAAAACAATCAATCCTAGGAAGAATAAAAGGCCTTGAATACGTAACGGATCCTAAAGTACTATTTCTACATCTCCCTAAACAAACCCACCCACATTAGGACATATTTATTTAGGAATCTTAATAAAAAGCATAAAAATTTACAGGAGCCAACTCTTAATACTACGAAACCATACAGACTTATCTACGTCAAAATTTTAAAGAGGTAGCATTTCAATCACTTATAAAGTCTCCAAAAAATATGAGGTATCAGAAGTTCAAAACTACTTGTGTGAAGATTTACAACTATTGCAGAATTCTTGGTCCATTAGGAGTGCCTCTAACTTCATTTTATAAAAACAAATAAAAAATAATTTTTTTTAACAAATTGGGTCCCAATGACCCCACCCGAGTTCAGGTCCACTTCCATGCTTCATGAAGCGCAAGAATCGTAAGATCTTTTATGAATCGGATATATTTGGTTTGGTTCACTAGGATTCATCATTCTATTCAATTTAGAAGTAAGATTTGCATCAATTGAATGGTGTATCAACTTGAATAGTAAGTAAGATTTGCATCAATTGAATGGTGTATCAACTTGAATAGTAAGTAAGATTTGCATCAATTGAATGGTGTATCAACTTGAATAGTAAGATTCGAATTGAGGAACGTACGATTTTGATTATTATGAAAAGGAAAAAAAAAAAAGCAACAATTATATTCATAATTTTAACTAACCATAGAGAAGAATATGAAGGGAGTTCAAAAACAAAGTCAAGGATAATACATCTTAACATTTTATTGGAAAAATTCGGTAACAACATGATTGAGATACTGTAGCTCCAAATATGATAATTTCCATGGGTGAAGATTTTAATTGAGTTAATTTGATGCTTTAAAAAAGAGAATTAAACTTGGATTACTAGAGTGTCATTAAGACACTATCAATCGCAAGAATTTACTAGCTTAGTCAAGAAAATAGACAATAGAAAGTATAATTCAAGTTGAAAAAAAGGTAATAAACCTAATGCTAGAAGCATTGCCAGCAGTGACAGAACCTCCACTCTCCTTAAAACTCGGTCGGAGCTTCCTCAACTTTGCAGCATCAAACTGGCAACATAGAAAAACAACATATTGTGATATCAACAACCAAATATTGAGGCAGATTAAGCCTACTTATTCCACCTGCTTTTCTTTTTCTTCTTTCAATATTCTCTTTCGGTTAACTTTTTTCTCTGTCTTCTTTTTTTTCTTTTTTTTTTGGGGAGGGGGGGGGGGTTGTTGTTGAGGGGGGGTGTTTTTCCAATAACTGAAGACGTTTAGATGTTACAATAAAGAAAGATTCACCTTTCCTAGGCCATCATCCTTATCAACAACTGTTGATGGTTTTCCTCTTCCTCCAGAAACCTCAACCTGCACAGCACCAGGTTACAGTACATGATTATTTATTACAAATTCCAACGTTGCACTACAAACTTAGAACTAGCTATCTGACCGGAACTATTTCCCATGCAAAGGCACCAGCATCTTGAGCCGCAATACCACGCTTAAAACTCTGAATGGCATAATCATCCTGAAAATGAATCAACCAGATGTAAGTGATATAATTTGAAAGAAAAAATGAACAACTCCTCTTTGCAAGTGTTAAAGTACTAGCCACCATCTCACCTAAAAGCGTAGGCAGTTAAAATGGGACAACTTCATTATTTATATTAACTTATTTTCTCTCAACATACCCCCTCACATGTAACTAGGCTGATTTTTTTGGAAGGGCCAAACACGCAGGACTATTTGAACTTTCTTAGGTCGCAATAAGGTTTGAACTCATAACCTTTACTTGCTCTGATCCCATGTCAAAGTGTTAGGCACTATCTCTCCTAAAAGCTTAAGATGTTAGGAAGAGGGGACAACTTTATTATTTATATTGACTTATTCTCTCAACAATGAAAAGGAATCCAAAAATTAAAACAAAAATAATAATAATAATAAAATAAAATAAAATAAAAATGACTAGCTGTGAATGGAGAATTTCATAATTAGAAAATTGAATGGTTTGAAATTAACAAAGTAACATTTAAAACAACTGAATGGCCACAAAAGTGTTGGATCTCAGTATGTAATCATATAACATACAATATAGTTAACTAACCTGCACTATATTAGTGAACTTTACTAAGGTCGTTATCTCTTAATTTTTCTAAAAGTCAAACAGTAAGGTCTACAACAAACCTGCTCTTCTCTAGTTACTTTATGTTGTTCTGCACATAATTCAGCACAAACTCCCATTCCAAAATCATTATAAACGTCCCATAATCCATCTTTAAGCATACCATCAACGATAGTATCATGTCCAAGACGAGATCCCTTCCTACAATTTAAGTATAATTTCAGCACAAATTCATAGCTTATAGAAGAAACTCCAATAAAATTACCAAAAAAAAAAAAAAAAAACACCAATAAGGATAGCAGAACCGGTAGTCTGATATTCCAATATCACCCCATATGTTAATATGAAATCAAATAAAAGAATTTAGAGAAGCAATCATTAGGAAGCTAATGCAACTTAACAGTTACGATGTAGTGAAATCGATATGTTTACCAGATGCCACAGTCAAGAACAATGAAAAATTAGAAAATTTACAGAAATACACGTACACAAAAAGAGAATAATAAAGTAGCTGTAAATAGAAAAATGTTAAATGTAATACAGATTGTGTTACATTGTACAAGTAAAGTCCATGAAGTTCTATTACACCATCTTACCATTAGGAAACTATATAGAACTACCATCATAGTGAATATGCTTGGCAGATCAAGACATTGATGACAAAAGAAAGGAAACTCACGGATGTACAATGGAACAACAATGCCTAAAACATATTTAGGATGGATTTGATAGAGATACTTGAAAAGCGTCAGTGGCTCAACCAACGTAGTCAACTCCTTAATACCTCGAAAGATGTGACAAACTACTTTCTCAAAGAAGAAAATTAACTCATCCAACACAAAAAATCCCAAACAAAGCACGTTATTTTCAACAAAGAGAAAGTGCAACATTACCGAGCCCAGTTAATCTAGTTGATTTTATGTCATAGAAAATATAGCAGACCCTTGTCATGAAAAAGGGTTAACAAAATCCCAGCTTCAAACCGATTCCTCTACTTCAGCTAGGCATCATGAATAAAAATTTAACTGGATCACTCATTGATCGCTAAAAAGGCCCTTAATACTCATTCTCACTTGTTTGTGACACCTTTACGTTCTTCCTAGAAGAACCCAGTTAGAATGTTGATCAGCAACAGAACTACTCCAAAATGCTTTTCCAGTTGTGACGTAACTTAAATGGGAGATAAAAGAAACATTAATTAAACTGTCTAGAAGACAACTAGAGTTAAGTGCTGCTACTTTAGCTTCCATCTCTTAAACTAAAATATCTATCACCATGATGTAACCCATCCTTAGCTTTATAAAGGAAAGAATCCAGACAGGACAAAGTTCAAAATTTAGTTTAGTGACAACAAAGTAAATATCTCATGAACAAGAGAAGAACATTAACCTTGCTTCAGCTATATATTTAGGAGCATTAGACATGCTTTCCATGCCACCAGCCACGACAACATCGTTGATGCCCAACTGGATACTCTGAGCTGCAAGCATAGTTGCTGCAATGACCAAAAAAAAAAAAAAACAGTGAGATTACACTTTAATTATAGCTTCATTGGAAAAAAAATTATCGTTCAAGGTTGAATACAGACCTTTCATCCCTGATGCACAAACTTTGTTAACAGTGGTGCAGACCACTGTGTTAGGTATTCCTGCACCCAATGCTGCTTGTCTAGCAGGAGCCTGCCCCAAATTTGCACTGAGAACATTCCCAAAGAAAACTTCTTGTACAAGTGATGGATCAACATTAGCCCTTTTAAGAGCACCTATAGTTTGATATTTCAACAATAATTAAAATAAAATTACATATAAATTTTTTACAGAGACCCAATAAGGGAGAGAGAAGAAAAGGCTGTAAAACTTACTTTCAATAGCTATAGATCCAAGCTTTGTGGCTGGTAAAGATGAAAGAGAGCCAAGAAATCCACCCATAGGTGTACGTGCAACACCAACAATACAAACATCTGGAAATACAAACCAGAAAATGTTGAGCTAAACAGCCAGAAAATGCTCTACCGAATTGAAACTCAGACTATCATGTACCTCCTTTTTTTTTCTTTTTTTTGGTTTGGTTGTTGGGGGGGGGGGGAGGTAAAACACTTATATAACTCTTAATTGGAACAGGCAAATCTAATACCAATTAAGCATATTAGCAACTTTGCAACATATAAATTTATCACAACCAAGACCAGAAAACTACTGGCTTTTAGTTCAAGTATTTTAAGTAGTCAACGTAATAATAATTAAGTGGATCTTGCGTAATTACCAACAGCACACCAAAACATTGAAACTTTGAAAGGCTTCAAGTTCTAAGAAATAATATCTGCTTGCAAGCATCTCACCTAGGACAGACCCAAAAGGCACATCTACTGATTTAAGCAACATGTACCCAAAGCCTCTCAAACACTAATGCTACAAGCTACCTTTTAAAAAATATTACAACAATGAGAATATAGCATATGTTACCTCTAGGATTAATTGAATCCGAAGATGCTGCTGCTGCTGCTGCTGCTGGAGCCATGATGATATATGCAAATCAATGTATATATATATCTATATCAGCCAAACAAAAACACAGATATCAGATTTCCGCAAAACCAGAACATAGCAAATGGTCGCTAACATCTGTGCTCAAGCGACACCTCAGTCTCCACAGTGCACACTACACAGCATAGCAAGAGCACGAGGTGCTTTGACTTTTCTAAAACAAAAGTATAACTACCAAAAATCTCCTCGCGTGAGTTCACCAACCCAATTCCTAACTATAAAAAAAAAAAAAATTCGATTTTCTCCCCTCTCCTTGTAGCTTTTGTTTTCCCTCGAAACAAATAGATGTGTTTAATTCTATACGCTAGATTTATGCGTATAGAGAGAGCTCGATTTTATTTCACCATTCAAGAGAGGGAGAGAGAGAGAGAGAGAGAGAGAGAGCTCAATCTAACATGACAAAATAATCACGAAAACCGTAGATTCTAATATTTCTATCTCGTTGTTGATCCAAAAGAAAGATATAGAATATGATGATGGGGCAGATAAGTTCTACAATAAACAAAATTCCGAGCAATAAAGTGAGCGGAGATGCCGAGAAACGGGAAGAAAATGAACAGATAACTAGGAAATCGCAGAGAAAATTATAAGCTTGACAAGAAAAAAATCAGAAACATTTGTGTATGGTTGCGCGTACCTCACTGAAAATTGCAAAACGGAGAGATTGGAGAGATGATCAGCCAGAAACCGAACTCAGGTGCAATATATAGACGGGAGGAGATCGGCAACAACCAAAGCACGGGGAACACGCACAGTCACGAAATTACGAATGAGCCCTCCAAACCAAACACTTTATCGGGCAATGTGTCCAGTAGCAATTTTTAGGCTCCGTTTGCCCAAATACGGGGCTGAAGTGCAAAATGTACTATTGTAAGGACTGAAGTATAAATATATTGATTGAATTAAAAATAAGTTTGTTTAATTGATTAAATTAATAAATGTTATTTAATTGAATTAATAAATATTGATTCAATCATCGTTGTTGATGTTTTCACTTCAGTCTTTACAGTGTATTTTGCACTTCATCCCCTCCATTCCCTGTTTGGGAAGCTTAGCCATATTTTGGTTACTCAACTTTGTGGCTCTTTTTCAAAATAATTAAAATTATTTTATTATATTTTAAATTATTTTTAAACAA
Source organism: Vitellaria paradoxa (assembly GCA_019916065.1). Classification (NCBI taxonomy): domain Eukaryota; kingdom Viridiplantae; phylum Streptophyta; class Magnoliopsida; order Ericales; family Sapotaceae; genus Vitellaria; species Vitellaria paradoxa. Next base: position 39,314,544 of record CM034234.1, read on the forward strand.
ATAAGGATAAATTTGTCAAATCAATAAAAAAATAAAAAGTTAATTGCTAAAAATATAAGTTTTTCCTTTAAAAAAAAAAAAAAACCTAACATTTTTTTCTTGTAACTAACTACTAAAACGGTTTATGTGTGCGCGCGCGCGTGTTTAGCAAGGGAAAAAGTATAATTTTAGTTAGCTAGTTATTTTTTTGATTAATTTGATATTTTTATCTTTCATAGTTTAAAAAAATTAAAATGTAATAAGATAAATTTGAGTTATTTCAAAAAAATGCCAAAAAAATTAAGGATTCATTTGGTTTATTTTTTATTTTCTGTTTTTGTTTCTATTTTCTGTTTTGAGCTCATATTTCATTTTGTTCTTTTGAAAATAAAGGAAACAATTCAAAATTCATTTGGTTACTTGTGTTTTCAAAGTTTGTTTTTGAAAATTGAAAATGAGTTTATACATGAAATGAAAAATAATAAAAAGTTATTTTGAGAGTTTTTAACAAAAAATAAAAAAATTTCAAAACAAAGAAAATAGAGCATTTTTTGTTTCCTCGTTTTGAAATTTTTAACACATAAAATGAAAACAGAAAATAGAAAATAGAAAATAGAAAATAGAAAAGTAAACCAAATGTTACCTAAATAACTAGAAATTAAAATGACTTTTGGTCATTTTCCATTTTATGTGTAAACTCATTTTCTATTTTTTAAAACAAATTTTAAAAATACAAGTGACCAAATACGTTGTACCTGTTTTCCTTGTTTTTAAAAGGACAAAATGGCTAATGAGCTTAAAATAGAAAATTAAAACCAAAAACAGAAAATAAAAAATAGAAAAATAAACTAAATAGGCCCTTAGCTTCTGTCTACTCTTTTTAAATAAAACTTTCGCGCATTGATGAAAGAAGAAAAAAAAGTTTGAGATTTTAATTGGTAAATAAATAAATTACATTTTGTTTAATTTCTAGATATAATTTAAACTTAGACTTAAATATTAAGTAATTTTTCATTATATCAAATGTTAAATTATTCGAGCAAATAGAATTTACTTAAAAACCCGTGTTTTAAAGTCAGTAAAATTTCAACGAAATTCGATTGCCTACTTCAGTTATTTTGAAATCTGGCGGTACCAATTTGCAAAATAAAATTGTACACAAATTTTGATGGAATAATCATTTAAAGAATATCCTTTTGGCAAAATATAACTATTTATTTTTATTTTTTTAAGCCACCAGTTGGGCAAATACGTAACAATGTGATTCGTGTGCCTTCATTGGGACACACAGTTTCAAGCATTCGATGATTAATGCTTGTCCCCAACCCCATAAAAAGATGCGGCGGCGGAAACAACGCCCAACTGCTAAGTAAGGCTCCGTTTGGAACGGAGCTACTACTTTTTTTGGTTTTTTTCCAAAATGATTAGATTATATTTTCAAATTATTTCAAGTCATGAAATGTAAATATTTTAAATGGATAAAAAATTAAAAATTAGCTATTAATAAAAAGTTATTTTTTCTTTCTAAACAAAAAATAATAATAATAATAACTTTTCAGTGGGTAATAACCCGAAAAAAAATTATTTTTTTCCAAATTAAGCTTAATTTCCTCTCAAGTAAGGATGTGTTTGGTATCTTTTAGAATAAAAAGATTAAAAGTTAAGAAATAAATGTTACGAAAATAATTTTTAATATTTTATTTTATAATTTTCATCTTTAATTTTTATCTTACTTTTCAAAAATTTAATATTTAACCATCTAAGAAAAAAATTAATCCATAAATTTGTAAAAATGCATATACTCTTTTTTTTTTTTTTTCATGTAACTCAGGGTATCCAAACTAGTTTACGCAGCTCAACTAATTCCTGTAATGCTAAAATTAACAATTGAGTAAACTCTCTAATTGCCTCTTAGGTAAAAAGTATGGGCCTATTATAACTAAGACGAATGATATTCCACCAAAATAACATTTAATCCCGTACATAGAGTGACACAGTTACTATCTTTATAATTTTTAACAACTAACGAATAACCCGAGCCAAAAGTTCTCATCAACTAAAATTAAATATGTATACATTTGAAATGGAAATATGTTATTACATTTTTCCTTTTCAAAAATTCAAAATAAATTTTCATTTCATTGTATTTTTCCCCTTAGAAAAACCAAAACACAATTTGAAAGTTATCAACTGAACACCCAACATAAACTCGAAATCAAATATTACCATCATATTTATAATTTAACCACAAGACCAAATAATCATCATTAATACCGACAGGTAAAATTTTTGTCTTTTTTAATAAAACACGAAATCCAAAATTTAGTAAAAACTTATAAAATTTAGTAATAATTTTTTATTAATTTTATAAAAATAACTTAAATTAAAAATATTATTATTAATCACATGTGTGTGTTTTATTTAAAAAAAAAGTCAACCTTTACTAATTTATATTTAAAATTAAAATTTAGAAAAAAATTTACTCTCTCAAGACTAATTTTATTTAAATATTTATAAAATGAAAAAAGTAAAATGATGAATATAAAAAGTGTTACATAGGATTTGATAATAAATTTTTAATTAGTTTTATAAAAATAATTTAAATAAAAAATTTTATTATTAATTATATGTACTTTATAAAATAAAACAAATATAGTAAATGTAACCAGTTTAAATTTAAAATTAGAATTTAGAAAAATAACTACTCCCGTACCTAATGAATATTCGATAATTTTTTGTACTTTTAAATTTTAAAAATCCTAAGAATTGTTGTTATAACAAAAATAATATAATTATTATTTAAGTTTCTTTTATTTGTGTTTTTTTTAATTAAACACTATATTTTATTTGCATTTTTAATTTAATTATAAATGTAATTGAAATATATAAATTTAACAAGAATGTTAGATTTTTAAGCAAGTTTTTCAAAACCTACGAGTTTTTTACATTTATTATTCATTAAAATCATATGTCACAGTTCTAGCACTTTTATAAGCAAAAGAAAATGTGAGATTATTGTATTTTAGCGATGGTAGACAAATAAAGTGGGTCCCATTTTGGAATCCCTAAGCAAGTGATTTCTTTTCAGAACCAAAAACAGTAGGTCTCTTTTGAGAATTCATGAGTTTTTTCACATTTGTTATTTATTAAAATCATATGCCATAATTCTAATAATTTTATCGGCAAAAAAGAAAGTAAAGTTGTTGTATTTTAGCGACAATGGACAAAAAAATTGTGAATGTAAAAAATCTTAGCCATTCATTTAAAATAAAACACAATCTCAGCCGTTGAAGCTTAGTCTGTAAGAGAGATATTTTTAAAAACCATCCGATGTTATTATATATACTATACTAAGAAATATAAATTGAAACTTGCAGCGGCCAAGTGATGAGGACGACAATGTAGATCCTATATGCGACATTGATCCTAGGCAATGGTAGGGGATACAACAGAACAAAACATAGTTATAAAGAATAGAGTTTAGTGGTTTTTGACCAATGAATGAGATTAGAAGGAGAGGGTTTAAAATGCATTTGGAGGTTGCAGTAGCAAAACAATAACTAATAAATATACTTAGGGCAAACTACGACAAAATTCTATAATAATCCTATCATAAATTTAAGTAATTTTATTTTAGGAATAAAATTGTAAATATATAAATATATATTATATTATATTACATTAAACAGGTACTTAGTGAGTACCCTATAGGTACCAAATACCTTATAAACATAAATTGATATAGGGTATCGTGTATTCTAAACCCGTCTCGAACCCATACGGTGTTAAATTTCTATTCCAAATCCATCCCAATCTCATTAAGATATTTTTCAATGAATTTTTATCGAGTTCGACCGAGTCAAGTGTCTTCGTGTACTCGTTTAGTCGACATCTATATTTGTACCAAACACTCTTTAAATGTTTGAATTTTGTTGAGCTAAATTTGAGGCGAGTGTCCGCTCTAGTAGCCCGTGTGTTTAGTTCTAATTTACAATCTCACGTGTGTTTAGTTCTAATTTACAATCGGTGAGAAAATTGACTTTGAGCATAAAATACTGAAATACGAGGGATTAAATCGAGATTTCAGCAAAATTATAACGGTACCTAGAACAATTAATCCCTTTTTAAAGAATGGCCATGTGAGAAGTCGCATGTGCGCCTTTAAATTTTATCATTGTTTTATTTTTAAATTTTATCCAATCAGAAGCGGAGGACTTATCCGTGGCATGTGCCCTTCTCGGAATGGCCGGAGAATATAATTTTTTATATGTATTATAATAAAATGATAAATTTTATAGCATAGGTTCGTCTGGAACAACAAAAAAAAATTTTGAAAAATATTAAAAAATTTTAAAATTCTTTAACACATTTTATATTTCTCGTATGTCATGAAATTTCTATATATTTATATATATTTATATTTCTCAACAAATTTTTACAAATCTCAGTAATATTTCATAAATCCAAGTAACTTTTATACATATCCCAAAAATTTTTTAATCATTTTTAATAAATTCTGATATAAAATCATTCCAACAGAAAAAAAAAAAAAAAAACAACATTCAAAAGTTTTTTTCTCTTCAAAAACCTAACGTAAAAGTAAAAAAGTGTCACTACTCAACTATGAAAAATATAATTTGACAATTATATGTCAAAAAAAAATTTCTAAACTATATTTTTCAACGTCAACTTGTCCGGCTTATTGTCGTACGTTAGTTGTCTACCCTACCTTAGATACTTTCCCAACTACCACATAAAAGTAATTGAGTAAAAAATAAATTAATTTGTAATTTGACTCGCAGCTATGCATGTGTGAAAGATTAGAGTAATAACCAACGTTTCTCAAAGTAAGTTATTTTTTACCCAATGCGAGCTTTCTCGTACCAGAGTTAAGATTGTAGAGCAAGTTTCATTCAGTGTGCACTCTTATGATAACGGTTACGAACTTTCTCGTACCAAAAGTCATTTTTAAACTTTTCAAATTTAGGGTTCAAAGTTATGGTATAATTTCTTGTCACAATATAAATATAAATATTGTCATCACGGTAATTTTTACATATTTAACATCGACAATCAGATTGATAGAAGGCTTTTATTGTGGCAAAAGGAAGTGGGTGTAAATTTTATATATTAAAGGTAACTTGTAATAAATTAAATATTTGAATAAGATAAATATAATTTATTTATTTTTTTTAAAATATGCATGTGAATAAATCTGACAACTCCTTGAATTGCTGGTTATAAAATAATCTCGAGCTATTAGAAAGTTTTTGCCCTAGTTCATTTAGTGTGTTCGAAACGGAGGTCTCATTTGGAAACCCTGGCTACTAGCCGACTTTTTTTAGCTACACTGTAATAACTATTTCATCTTCTTTTTAAAATTATCAGATTATCCTTTGAATTGGTGTCGACCCATTCTTTCAGATTTTGAGGAGTTGGACAATTGTGTCTTCAAAGGTAATTTTAGAAAATAGCATAAAGCAATGAAGGCATAAATGTCGATATATAAATTTAACTGTAATTAACTCGACTTTTCAAACGCAAAAATAACTTGCTTTTTTTTTTAGCTAACTTGCTTTTTTTTAGCTAACTAGTAACTAGTTAAAAAAAAGCAAGTTAATTAGATTCCCAAACATGCCTGATAATAGAGTAAAGGAGGGAAAGAAAGTACAATATGAAAATTATTTAATTTATTCCACTCTTTTTTATTGGTGAGATTAAAAATTTTAGAAAAAAAGATATTTATTAAAAATAAATAAATTTTATTTAATTAATAAAAAAATAAGTATATCAAAGAAATTTCAATTCCCCCACACTTTTTCCTTTTTTTTTTTTTTTTTTGTTCTTTTTTCCCCTCAACAAATTCAAATCCTAAAGTACGCAACCTTAAGGCTCCTTTTTTTTGCTTGATAAGATTATTTGTATACAAATGTTTCTATATCACATTATTTTACTTTTAAGTTTTTTAAAATTATGATGAAATGCGCATGTACCAACTACTGTATCTATATTTAATATACAAAGAAGCTCAAATGGGTGCCAAATATTCAAAAAATCATCATAGGGAGCCTTTGTTGACTCAATCACTTAATTATATATATATATATATATATCCCAATAAACATTCAGATCAACCCCCCCCCCCCCCCAAAACAAAAAATAATAGATTATTACTTGGTCAATTTTGGAGTTTCAGCAAGTCATCCATAGAATCTGGTAGCTTATTGAATGAATTAAAAGGGTTAGAGAGACCAGCAAAGATGTCACTGCTAAACTTAATTTGGAGTAGTTCAGTAGTGTGGGTCGATGATTATACAGTATTGAATCACAAAGCCATCGCTGGAAGGGTCAATCCGAGTAGGCCAGTTAGTCTACTTTGTCATGCTAATACGACTTACAGCTATATTTGTTAAATCACCCGTTTGGAAAATTCAGAAGTTTAAGTAAATTTTTCTTGTAGTACCTAGAGAGTTGGCAGTTATTTGATATTTGTAGTCATAACATAATACTTCACTAATGTTAATAAAATTACAATATTTTAGTTACTAATTTGAAGAATTTAATCAGAGGCATTTAAATCAAATTTGTACCAAACTATGAGTGACGTGCACACACTAACTTTTTATTTTTTTTTAAGTGAGAGATATTATAAAATGAAAAAGCGAATACACATATCAATTGTCGGAAAAATATTTTCGAGTGGCCGTGACAAGTGAGGAAAAATTGACACCTATCTTTGATGGTTCTTGATAGAGGTGTAAACGTGTGGATTACCCGATTAATTAATAAATCACATAATTGACTTGTTTATTTTTTTTTTTCTTATCATTACAATTCTAAATTTATTTATTTTTAGTTGGAGTCCCAAACCCATACTGTTTTAAACCTGACGTAAACTCGCAAAACTCGATTAAGCACAATTAGTGAGATTACCAATTAAATATCTCATTTGAAATAAAAAAATAAAAAAAAAAATAGAAAGCAATAAAAATATTAATTTATTAAATTAAACAAATCCATTAGCCAACCTCTAAGTTTAACACATGGATGCATTGCCCACATGGATTTTTTTTCCTCAAATCTATCAGCAAAACAATTACAAAGAAAATCAAATATAAACAAATCTCAACATTTCCAACACAAGATTCATTGTTTGACACTTAAATAAAGTAAAAATAAAAGTATTCAACAAAACTGCAAATTAAGAAGTAAAAAAAAAATTATATATTGGCTCCGTTTGGTTTGTTATAAATTTCTAAAAGTTATTCACTTTTTATCTCACTGCATGAATTACGAACTCACAACTTATCTTATTTTATCTCACTTTTTATTACTCCAAACACAAATATTATATATATATTTTTGAAGGTTATATATTATATTATGTTACATTATATTTTTTTAGAGATAAAATTGCAAATATATAAATATATGTTATATTATATTATATTAAATGGGTACTTTGTGGGTACTATACGGGCACCGGGTATGATTCGATACTCTATAAATATAAATAAGTATTGGGTATGGGATATCAAGTACCCAACAAAAAAATTTCAAACTCGTCCTAAATTTGCACAGGTATTAAATTTTAATTTCAAATCCATTCAAATTCTATTAGGATATTCTCCAACGAAATTTTTTTCTAGTTTGACCAAGTCCTCTTGACATCCTAGTCGTTAATAACTGAAAGAGGAAGAGCTGGAGTTGTTAGGTTCTTCCAATGGAACAAAGGTCAACTTGTTTTCCAAGCTCAAATTTTCATTGCTCTAATAATAAAGTCAAATATGAAGCATTGATACTAGTTCTTATGTTGGCACTAGACGTTGGAGCCACAACACTTTGCAAAAAAGAGATTCTAAGTTGGTGGTCAAGTAAACATACGGGGAGCGTGCGATCAAAGATCCAAGGTAGCCTCGCTTCATATAGGACCATCATTCAAGGGTTGATGGACAAATTCAACGAAGTTAGGGTAAATCACGCACTAAGATTTAACTATGACACCCAGGCTAATGTAAAGTCAATGTTAATGAACCCACTCAAATTGAACTCTTGAAAAGAAGTCTCTCAAAACATACTCTCGAGAAAGAACCAACGGACTGAAGGGCTCTAATCATCAAAAAGCTTAACAATTATAAGAGCAAGATTCCTATCCCTGAGCTTAAACGTTTTACCATCAACTAAGGAAAAATCTATTGAAGGGCGCTTGGAAGGTACTTGGTAATTGGTTGGTTCGATGCGTGTGAGAGGAATAAATCAAAAGAAAATTGGACCAAATACACCAACAATCTTACAATGTGGGGAAAGTCAGCATTTTACACAAAAATGCAACAGTCAGAAAAGAAAATTTACTAAGGCTCAGCATAGCTACTAACACCATTGACAACATCACCTGAAAAATTATTTTAGGGTAAGGTGAACTACTAAATTTAATTGTCAAAATCTCTAAGTGTCTGTATGCTGTAAGTATAGTAAAATGATAGTATGATGCAATAACGACTATTCAATAATTAAATAAGTATAAAATCAACTTATGCAACTAATAATTATTTTTGGACATGTTTTAACCACTACTACCTCTATCCCAAGAACTAGCACTTTCATGTTTTATCCTCAAGTCCGCGACACTTAAACTAGCGCCTTTTGATCATCATCATAGATTTATAACACCCAACACTGGTGCAATCAGTACAAATGACTAGCCAAGTCATTTTGGGGTTAAAGTCCTAGGCACTACAATATCTCGGATAAAAAGGTTCTCATCTCCATACATTCTCAGCATAATATGTCATGCCTATTGTCCCCAAATCAATACATAGTAATCTATGCAATTATTTACTATTTTTATAAACTTGAGCAATGAAATAAAATATAAATAAAAATATTATTATACAAGAAAATACCCAAAGTATCAGTCTAAGTGTACCAAATAAATATTATTTTAAAATATTAATAGCGTTATATATCCAATAATTATTTCAATATAATAATATATTTTATTTTCAGAGTAAACAATTCTTAGAGAGGTAATGGTAAGAATATAAATTAGTTTTTAATTTGTTCAAAGACAATTCTTTGTGTGATGGTAAGATTATTACAAAGTAATTTTTAATTTGTTTATATTTAATTAAATATAATAAATTAGTCGACGTAAATAATACAAATATATAACTAGCATGTATATAAATAATATAATGTTATTTCAAGAACCATTCTTTATGTTAGTATTAAATTATGAAAATTTAATATGTAAACCATACATATAATAGTATCTTATAAATCAAACCAATCTATATATGATATCTGTTGGGTAAAATAAAACTTGGACATGTGGAGTGTCGAACAATTAGAGGGGATAACACGTGGCTCAATGCCGAACATTTTTACTATGGACACGTGGTTATCGACCGAACACTTTGACTAGTGACACGTGGTCTACTACCGAACAACTAACAGTTGACACGTGGCATTACCCACGAGCACTATGGTTTTGACGCGTGGCTTGTAATAGAGATGGTTTAAGTCTCCTTGGCGTCTTAGTAGCGATGAATGACATGCTACCACGTCGCAATCGCCGAGGATATCAAAAATCAATTTGTTCGACCCTTAGAATGACAGCTAATAAATGTTAGGCATGGGCCCCATAGCATTAATATCAGTTTATACCCATAAATGCACCCTAGTTATGACTAGACTATACATTTATCACCGTGAAAGAAACTAAATTAGTCATCTCGTTACAAGTGGTTGATAGATGTGACAGGTAGATAGTTTGACAACTGAATTCCAGCTATACAGTCGCATTTGGCTACCAAATGCATTTAATGAAATGTATGAGGTATTAAATGAAAAGTAAAAGGCATTTAAAGCAAGGAAAGAAAAAAGCATCCGGAGCTATAAATACAGCCAAATCACAGGTATTATTTTATTTATTATTTACATTACTATAAATACAACACTCCACTTCATAATCACGGTAAGCTGACTATTGCCAACTTATTACACTCTTTGCTTCCGCTCTTAAGTGTTTTTCATAAGCTACTTGCTGACTAAAGTATCGGAGGGTTTTCCAGCCAGAGACCTCCACTCTAGCTGTAACTTTTTCTTTTCCTTTGTTCGGTAGGTTCACAGTTACATTTCTAGTTGGCGTGGTCAGTAGTTTCGGTGGTAAAATTTACTGCCGAACATTTGGCACCCACCGTAGAGCTCATTATTTAGCTCTTTCCTATTGATTCCTAGCATTTTTTTTTCATTCAATTTCCCTGTCACCACTCGATCATGACTTCAGAAGGCAACGTCACTCCCCCACAATCTCCACGTGAAGGGGATGATACCACCCCAGCCAAGACTAGAGAAAGCGCGTTAGTCATCTGGACTCCGGGTTTAGAGTGCACGAGGAGAAAGAATATAGAGGATCCAGAAGTTGTAAAGCGACAAGAGGAATTGCTGGCTAAGGCCAGCGAGAAGCAAGCAGAATTGGAGGAAATTCTATTGGAGTTGAGTAAGGAAAAGGGAAAGTCAATTGCACATGAAGAGGTTGATCCTGACTACTCTGATTCAGGATCAGACGAAAGCTACGATGCTCTCTACGAAGTCCCTACTGATCAAGATGAAGGAGATATGCAGGAGCAGGATGAAGTACACTCTCGTTCACGACATGATGTCGTTCCTCCCAAGAAAGGTTCTCACCTTCTTAAGTCTATTGGGGAATGTGGTGTGAAATCTCACGCTGACACACTTCCTAAGGTGCATCGTGAGAAAGGCTCACACAAGAAAAAGTCTCTGACTCAGAAGAAACGCTGTGAAGATGATGGAGATTCCTCCGATAAGGAAGAAGCATCAGGAAAACACACAAAGATGGTGAAGGCAAAGATTGAGGAGAGGTGGCAAATGGTAGAGTGGGACACCCCAGGCCAAAGTATACGCATGATGGCAAGGAAGGCCTTGGGGTGAATTTCAGCTTCTCCATTTATTAAGGAGATCGGCAAAGCAGAGCCCTTAGAAAAGTTCCAAGCACCGAGGTTCAACCTCTATGATGGAAAATCAGATCCTTTGGCATACTATCGCCATTATATGCAGGCCATGACGCTGTGGAGCAGTAATGACAATCTGATGTGCAGGGTTTTCCCCTCTAGTTTAGGAGATACGGCCCTCGAGTGGTTTCATAAGTTGCCCTCAGGGAGTATTGGAAGTTGGCAGGAATTGGCTGAGGAGTTTGTCACCCGATTTTTGGTTAACGGAAAACAACTAAAAACCGTGGACGTTCTCCTTACCATGAAGAGGGAAGCTGGAGAGACTCTGAGGGAATACTCTTAGAGATATTTGGAGCTTTATAGCGAAGTGGAAGAATGTTCGGAGCAGCTGGCTGTTACATCTTTCAAGTTGGGGCTTCGAAAGGAGGATAGGCTATGGTTGCCCCTGACTAAAAAGCCCGCGGCAAACATATCTGACCTTATGTGCAGAATCGAGAAATACGCTAAGGTTGAGGATGAGACAAGACCAACCAAACAAAAGAAGGGAAGATTCTGACCCCAGAAAGGAGGCAAGAGCAAGGGAAAAGGTGCTGACTTTTTCGATGAGGAAAAGTCTGTCTTTGAAGCTGTTAACACTGTGTTCAAGGAATCTATCTTCAGGATCCTCCCACAGATCAGAAATAAGCTATATTTCAAATGGCCGAGGAAGCTACCTGACTTTCCTAGTAAGAAAAAATTAATTGATTATTGCGCCTACCATCAAGATAAGGGCCACTGCACCGAATTCTGCCAATCACTTCGGTAACATTTGGAGGAGCTGGTGCGGGATAGACATCTGAAAGAATTCATAGACGAAAACATGATCAGAGGTGCAACTCCCTGAGACAGAGAACATAGAAGGCCTAGAGATGAGATGGCTGGGGGAGATGACACTAAGGAAGTCCAGCCTCCACCAAGAATGAGGCCACGAAGAAAAGTCCTAAGGCCCCCCATGATTCATGTTATTCATATGGAGCTGCGTCCCCATAATGTTATTAACTACTTACCAGCTCCACAAGCACAAGAGATCATGGGAGTTACTGGCAGACCCAGCAAGTGCCCAAGGGAGAAGATGGCAGCAGGAATTACTTTTCACGAGAATGAGCGTTCCGGGGTTCAGATGCCGCACAATGATGCCCTCGTTATTACTTTGAAAATGTTTGAATTAGAGGTGAGAAGGATCCTGGTTGATGCTGGCAGTTCAACTGAGGTTATGTTTTTAAGTCTGTTTAAGAAGCTCGGCCTCACCCAGGATGACTTGGAGCTGGCAGAATGTCCACTCATTGGGTTAAACTCTGCCCCTGTATGGCCTTTGGGTAAGGTTGTTATCCCGATACGTGTAGGCTCGGTCAAGTAAGAGGTAGAGTTTACTGTTGTGGACTCCATTTCTTCCTACAATGCAATAATGGGAAGATCGTGGATCCATGCCTTGAAGGCGGTCCCCTCAACTTATCACCAGGTACTAAAGTTTCCCCATGGCGAATAAGTGATTGAGGTCGGAAGGGACCAGGATACCTCTCAAAAGTGTTTTACTGCTGCCCTGAAGTCCAAAACTATTCTCGAACAAGTCCAACTGACAGAACTTCCGGAAGATGCCCCGAAGATTGATGATGTTAGGGGGAATCCGGAGAAAAAAGCTGTCGAGGGTTTAGAAAAGTACCAAGTTGGCCCTATCGATGATGATAAGTTTTTCCTGGTTGGGTCAAACTTAAGTACCGAAGAGAAGCTGGAGTTGACGGTAATGCTACTGAAAAAAATTGGAACATTCGCCTGGACTCCTCAAGAAATGCTAGGTATTTTCCCTGAGGTAATGACTCATAAGTTAAATGTTATTCTGGGGGCAAAACTTGTGGTACAAAAGGCGAGGAGATCAGTATTGCAATATGCTGAAGCTGTAATTGAATAAGTTGGTCAGCTATTGGAGGCTGAGGCCATCAAGGAAGTTTCTTACCCTGAGTGGTTGGCCAACATAGTTGTGGTTAAGAAGAAAAATGGGAAATGAAAAGTTTGTGTAGATTACATAGACTTGAATAAAGCTTACCCAAAGGATCCATTTCCCCTGCTGAAGATCGATCAGCTTGTTGATTCCACGACCGGATGTTCTAGAATGTCTTTTTTGGACGCATACAGGGGATACCACTAGATCCCCATGTACGGCCTGATGAGGAGAAGACTTCTTTTATTATCCTACGAGGGGTATACTGTTACAGGGTCATGTCTTTTGGATTGAAGAACGCTGGTGCCACCTATCAGCAATTGGTTACAAAGATATTTAAAGAGGACCTCGGTAAAACGATGGAGGTCTACATTGATGATATGGTGGTAAAAAGCAAAGAACCGAACGCCCATCTCTAGCACCTTCAGCATGTCTTTTCCACTCTTGACAGATATGGTTTAAAACTCAACGATGCCAAGTGCGCCTTTGGAGTTGGCTCCGGCAAATATTTTGGGCCACTTAGTGAGTAGGAGAGGAATCGAAGCTAACCCTGACCAAATCCAAGCAATTAAGTCCATGTCTCTCTCACGCACCAAAAAATAAGTTCAGAAACTCACAGGGATGGTGGCGGTGCTCAACCGATTTATCAGCCGATTGTCTGACAAGTGCCGACCATTGTTCAAATAGTTGAAAGGTCTAAACAAAAAATTTTGGGATACTGAAGTAAATTAGGCACTGGAGAAACTTAAAGAATATCTGACGACCGTCCTAATACTTTTAACTCCACAGCCAGGGGATATTTTGCAATTGTACTTGGCGGTTTCAGAACATGCGGTCAGTGCTGTCCTGTTAAGGGAAAAGAAAGGAAAACAGCATCCCATTTATTATGTGAGCAAGACAATGCAGGGGGCAAATACAAGATACCTACCTCTGAAAAAGTTGACTCTAGCATTGGTGATGGCTTCAAGGAAATTGGCTCATTATTTTCATGCCTACACGATCCAGGTCGTGACCGACCAGCCAATTGGCCATTTATTGAAAAGGACTAACATATCGAGGAGAATGGCCAAGTGGGCGGTTTCCCTTGGTGTACTTGACATAAAATTCGTGCCTAGAATAGCAATAAAGGCGGAGGTTATGGCTGATTTTGTAGCAGAATTTACCACTCAAGCTCTAAATTAGATACATGAAATTTGGCAGGTGGAAGTCAGATCTGAGGCTCCTGCCGACTGTGGGAGTTCTACTCAACCTTGGCAATTGGAGGTTGATGGGTCTTCTTCGAAGAAGGGGGCTGGAGTGGGCGTTGTTCTGACGATCCCAGTGGAGGTTACTATTGAATATGTAATAAAGCTTAAATTCGAGGCTACCAATAATGAGGCAGAGTATGAAGCTCTCCTAGCTGGGCTTAACATTGCTCAGCGCTTAATAGCGAGAGATGTACTAATAAAGATTGACTCTCAGTTGGTTGCAAATCAGCTGAAGGGAGAATACGTGGCCAGAAATGAGAAAATGGCAGAATATTTAGAGTTGGCTAGAAAGAAAATTGAAGATTTCAACAAAGCAAGCGTGGAATTAGTTGAAAGAGATCACAATGCTCATACAGATACGCTTGCAACATTGGCCGCTTCTCCTCGAATAAGACTAACAGATAGAGTCTTTATGGAGGTTCTCGAGAAAGCGAGCATTTCTAAGAACAGAGACGCGGTGTGTATTGAAGTGGCTCCATCTTGGATGGATCCGATCATTTCTTACTTAAAGGATCGAACTCTCCTAGAGGACAAGATAGAAGTAAAGAAACTCAGGATCAAAGCTACTAGGTTTTGGCTTTCTCTAGATCATAAGCTATACAAGAAATCCTTCATAAGTCCCTATCTTTTTTGTGTACATCCTGACAAGGTGCAAGATTTTCTATACAAGCTACATGAATTTCCGACAATGGGACACAATTTGATAGTGCTCTATTTAGGGAATACTGTTCCAGGTACGGAATCAAGAATATTTACTCAACGCCTGCATACCTCCAGAGCAACAGACAAGTTGAAGCTACGAATAAGGTCTTCCACAATGGCATCAAAAAGAAGTTAGAAGCGGCAAAAGGGAAATGGGTAGATGAGCTTCCATCAGTTCTTTGGACATACCGAACAACTCCAAGGAGGTCAACTGGGGAATCTCCCTTCTCTCTAGCCTATGGCATGAAAGCTGTCATTCCATTAGAGGTTAGCCTGCCGAGCATCAGAACACAAGCTTTTGATCAATGGGAGAATGACAAAGTAATGGCAGTGAGTCTGGACCTAATTGATGAAAAAAGGGAACTTGCTGGATTGAGACTGGCCAATTATCAGCAAGAGACGAGGAGGAAATACAATAAAGGAATCAGACAGAAAGAGTTCAAGGATGGAGATTACGTGTTAAAAAGCTGATGGGTACCAGGAGAGATCCTACTAAAGGAAAGCTGGGAGCCAATTGGGAAGGACCATTTTTCGTCTCGGAAGTGTTGGGCAATGGAGCATTTAGGTTGAATGACTTGGCGGGAAAGCCAATCAAGAGGCCATGGAATATAGCTCACTTAAAGTTGTATTATCATTAAAGATGTTGTACATTCATTAAAAGATTTCTTTATGAAAATGAATAAAAAGAGAAGCAATTTTAAAGCTTGCGACAGATAAGTGTCTAACAGAAAGGAGCCCCGCTCAGCTTGTCGAGCGTTGATACAAAAAGGGAACCACACCCCTTGGTGTGTTGGTTCAACCTGGGTTTATTAACTGACCAGGTGCTCTTTTTAAGCCGAGATTTGATTCCTTGGTTTATTGAAAATGATTATCAAAAGGGAACCACACCCCTTGGGGTGTTGGTTCAACCATGGTTTATTAACTGACCAGGTGTTCTCTTTAAGCCGAGATTCGATTCCTTAGTTTATTGAAAAAGATTATTAAAAGTGAACCACACCCCTCAGGGCGTTGGTTCAACCCTAATTTATTAACTGACTAGGTGCTCTCTTTAAATCAAGATTCGGTTACTTCATTTATTGAAAAGGACTATAAAAAATGAGCCACACTCAGCTTACCGAGCGTTGGTACAAGAAAGCGGAAGCTCCTACTAAGAAAGCTCGGTGGTGATATGAAAGGCAAAATTTCTCAAAAAGTGAAAGCCCCTACTATTATATACAATTTTAAAGGTAGCCGAGCTCATTCAGGTATGTAAGAAGCTATCATTTGAGGCGTTGAGGTTATATATCCTTATTATCAGGAACTTTGAATTACATAATGAAAAATAATTTATTACTTGAACATATCATGTGAATAATTTTTAGAAAGCCTGATTATAAGAGAATCTTAGTCAAGTTTCGAAGCAATTTAAGTGAAGCTTAATTATTAGAGATTGTTCATTGAAAGCATATGCACAAGTACAAGCACTTAGACAATTAGTCATTCGTAGATGAAATAGAACACATGAACTTTTATTGCAAATACTTGTAAGTACAAGTGAAGTCACACTTTACATTGTTATTAGTATTAAAATCTATTCTAGCAGGATTTAAATTAGGAAGTCAGCATTTGTTGAAAGGGTACATCGTTATCTCGTCAGAGAACAGTTCGAGATATTCTTCAGCTGCTCTTCCTATGATCTTGTCAACAAGAAGTTCAAAGTACTCTTCGAGTAATGCATCATCAGTTCTGACGAAGTAAAGACACAGAGTGTAAAGCAAAGTATAGGTCAAAAAAGATAGGGAAATTTTCATTCATTCAAGATGAAAAATTTTCAAAGTTTGATACAAGTGTGCTTAGTTGAATAGATAGAAAGACAAAAAAGAAAAAAGAGGGGGCTCACTTCTCTCCCTTCTTCGAAGGAACATTTTCCACAACTAATTCGACCTTTTTGTTTTCTTGTGTGGAAGTGTCATTGGGAGAACTCTCCACCTCAACCTCGTCTTCTTCGATGTCTTCCTTGCACATTTGGATCGAGGGGGTCTGAAGTGGGCGCTCGAAACTAAAGAGGGGAGCTGGACAATGTGGATCTAGATAGGGAACCTTTCTGTAAGTAGGATTGGTGTGGTCAATGTTATTCTTCTTCATAGCCACTTCCCAACCCTCTAGAAAGTATTTGTTGTGATCATCCCTCATCTGTTCCACATAGTCGTTAATTTGAGCTTCAATCTCCACCCTCGTCTTTTCTTCTGCGGCTTGGAGGGCAGCATATTTCTCTTCCAGAGCCCGAGTCTTGAGCCTAAGTTCTACTCTGAGGTTTTCAAGTTCATGCCTCAATCTGATGTGCTCAGCTCTGGAATTCTCCAAGTCCAGGGCAAGCCTCTCCTGCTTGGCCTTTGAAGAAGATAGCTCAAATTCAGCCTTTGAAAGTTTACCAACTTTCTCCAATAGGTCTTCATCCTTCTTGGCCAAGATTTTGTCCATGTGTTCTACACGAGCTTTACCAGCCTCCACTTGGGCGAGGGCAAAGTTAATTTGACGTTACATCTCCTTCTTCTCATCCTGGAGCTGATTTTTCTCCTCCATCAAGGCTTCGTTGTTCGTTTGGAGTTTTTTCTTGTCTTTCTCCAAACCCCTTACATCTTCTTTCAAATCCTTAATGTCTGTCTTGTCCAGCTCAACTTTTGCCTCGAGAGCCTGGCTCCGAGCAATCTGCTCTATTGTATAGAGAGAAGTCTGGTAAGAGAAAGAAAATTCAGAAAGTTCGTTAAAAAGGAAACAAGTAAAAAAGGGGAAAAGTTAAAAGGAAGATCATAACACTTACAGAGATGGCATTTTTCATCAGTGTGTTGTGAATGTCCTCTAGCTTATTTTTTCTCATAGCCTGGACATCCCGTGGAGGGAGGACTCCTTTGAGGTACTTTTCGACATGATTGAAGGCCGAATCTTGGATAGTGAATGGACGGCCTTGAGGGAATTCAAGGCTGGGGATAAGAATTTTGGGAATGAAAGAGGGAGAGTCTCACAACGGATTAACGGGATACTCGATCTGAAGTGGCACAGGACCGATAGGTTAGGAGGAACTAGGCTCTGTGGCCTTGGTTGGTGCATCCCCAGGCGGGGCTGTGTCCTTCTCGGAAGGCTTGATGACTTGAACCTCATCATTGCCTGAAGTTCTAGGCTTCTTCTGGAGAGAGACATCAATAGGCTTGGGATGAAAGGCCTCCTACTCCATGCCCTTCTCAATTTTTACTTTGAGAATCTGTTCGACAGGGCCGGGTGCAAAAGCCTTTCCTTCTTCGGCCTTTCTTTTGTGTAGGCCCTTTCATTCCTCGGCCCTCTTCTTTGCGTCATCAACTTTTTATTGCTTTGCTTTCTCCTGAGCAAGCTTCTTATAATCGACCTTCAGTGCCATCTCTTCTTTTTCCAATTCGGCAATATACTCAAAGGCTTGAGGGGGACTGATTTCTTTTCCTCCTCCTCAAACGCGTACTCGAAGGCTTGAGGAGGCTCTAGCTTTTCCTCTTCCTCCTCCTCCTCCTCCTCAAGTAGAACGAATGTTCGCCTCATTAATTGTTCGGTAGGCTCGGAAACTATAACCTCCGGAGCAGAGACTTGTTGAGCTACCAGAGGGATGGCAAAGGGTGGAAGTAGAACCTAATCAGGAAGTTTCTCCACGTAGAAACCTTCATTTTCTTCGGCGGAGGCCCTGAACCACCACTGAAGACGTTTGATGGCCTCTCCGGTGGCAAAGCCTTGTGGAGGTGTGATGAAAGTCTGATACGAAGGGATGAAATCGAACAAGACAGGGATTGATCTTGCGAAAGGGTAAAGGTCTGGCCCTTCGAGGAACTTGAACACTTGATCAAGGTGAGCTTTGTCGGCTCGCACACCTTTAGTCTAGGACTTCTTAGCTTGTTCAGCTGCAGAAGGGAAAAATTATAATGTTAGTATATATCCAAAAATTGAAATGTGAGAAGAGAAGCAAAAACCAGTAGCATTTGAAGCCAACTAACCTGGGCCCAATGAAACCAAAGGGATGATCGGATAACGATCTTCATCCGGATCGTGTGTCTAGTGACCTATGATGATACACAAGTCACTTTCTGATTTGATCGTATCAGGTAGCATATGGACCAAGGCCTTCTCTGGTCGGGATTTCAAATACCACCTGTTCTCGTTCTTCTTCACCTTCTGGATGGAATAATAGTAGAGCAGGTCCCATTCAAAGATGTGAAACCCGTAGTGCCTATTTATTTCGATCACCCCGTGACTATCCTATAAAAGTTGTGGGTGACGTTCCTAAGGCCAAGGTCTAGGATGCTCATTACAAAGCAGAGGAAGGGATGTAGAGGGAACTTAAGGCCACCTTCAGTGATGGCCACTACGGAAAACTCAACCTAGTTCGCGCTCGCCCTCCTAGGCGAGCCTGATTCCCACATTTGGGGGAATCTGGTACTTCTCCATAAAAACCCTGATTTTTTGCTCCGAGTTAAGCTCGTTCGCAAGTTTACCCATAATGAAGGGTTTAGATTCAGACAGATTTACTCACCTAGAATGAAGATTCGGGGAAGAAGATGAAAGCTAGGAGAGATGGTAGCTCGAGAAAGAAAGCAAAGAAGACCAGAAAACTCGAATCGTAGAAAGGAAAGATGAAGGAGATGGCTTGTGCTTATATATGTATGTGTATCTGTGAGTGCAGACGAAGCGCTACCACGAAAAAGGCTAACGGGCGGTAAAATTATATTAATTACCACCCCCATTGTTTTTGAATTTTTGGCATTAAACGTTTAAGGATTGCGGCTGTGGGGTTTCGTGAAGGCGGCGCGGCGAGTAAAAAGCTGAAGAGGCGCAGCGTGTGTCATTATTTGAGAAGAGGAGTGGCCAATCGGATTTGAAACGCACCAGGTGGTCACTAAACGACAAAACTCACAAAAAGATTGAAAGGACTGAAGAGGTAAGGTTTTTGTTGCCTACTACTCTGCTTGGGAAATATAGTTTTCCCAACCAGAGTAGAGGCAAAATGTTAGGTAAAATAAGACTTAGACACGTGGAGTGCTGAACAATTAAAGGGGATAAAACGTGGCCCAATGCCGAACATTTTTACTATGGATACGTGGTCATCGACCGAACACTTTGACTAGTGACACGTGGCCCTATACCGAACAACTAATAGTTGACACATGGCATTACCCACGAGCACTATGGTTTTGACGGGTGGCTTGCAATAGAGATGGTTTAAGTCTCCCTGGCGTCATAGTAGTGATGAATGACATGCTGCCACATGGCGATCACCAAGGATCTCAAAAGTCAATTTGTTCAGCCCTTAAAATGGCGGCTAATAAATGTTAGGCATGAGCCCCACAGCATTAATATGAGTTTGTAACCATAAATGCGCCCTAGTTATGACTGGACTATATATTTATCACCGTGAATGAAACTAAATTAGTTCATCTCGTTACAAATGGTTGATAGATGTAACGGATAGACAATTTCAGAACTGAATTCCGGCTATACAGCCGTATTTGACTATCAAATGCATTTAATGAAAAGTATGGGGTATTAAATGAGAAGTGAAAGGCATTTAAAGCAAGAAAAGAAAGAAGCATTTGGAGCTATGAATACAACCAAATCACAGGTATTATTTTATTCATTATTTACATTATTATAAATACAACACTCCACTTCATAATCACAGTAAGCTGACTATTGCTAACTTATTACACTCTTTGCTTCCGCTCTTAAGTGTTTTTCATAAGTTACTTGCTGACTTGAGAATCGGAGCGTTTTCCGGCCAGAGACCTCCACTCCGGCCGTAACCTTTCCTTTTTTTTTTGTTCGACAGGTTCACAGTCACATTTTCAGTTGGCGTGGTCAGCAGTTCCAACGGTAAAATTTACTGTCGAACAATATCTATCTATCATAGTACTTTGCAATCTAATATCGATGTTCATGTTATGTTTGATCGGGTATTCACCAAGGCGGTGAAAGAAGGGAAGGCAATCTAATACCAATGAATAGGTTTCGATAGTAATGTAGTTGGGTCTATTTCAAATCAATTTAAAGCTTGAATTTATTTATAAAGCCCTAATTAAATTACAAAATCACCACTTGTGTATTTATAAAAGTTTATCAAAGCTGAATTACAAGTATTGCACTTAAAAGAAGAACATGTTACCTAATGAATTCATTTTTACCAAATTATATAAGCTGAAGGACAATAACTCACTGAATATGAACTTATAGAACCTTGAATCTTCATACATGTATATACATATATACTTTAATTCATTTAAGGAATTTATAGGAGTTTATCATCCTACCTTAACTTTGAATCAAATAAAAAGAACTCTATCTTATCCTCTTTTATAACCTTGCCCAACAAAATTTCTGGTCATATGTACTCTCATTCTTTTCAAATATAAACATGGGAATCATTGAAATATCTCTTTCATTCAAAAAATATTATTCATATACTATGTTAACTCCACTAGAATCCAACAAAATTCGGAAATAAAGATATTTTTATTTTAACTAGAGTTTTTTGAGTGTAGGTATTAGCATGCGCATCGAAGTGGCCTTCTTGTGCACACGGGGCTTAATTGTATCTGGCGTGCACATCGAATATAGATTATCATGCACACGAGGTGTCTTGTGATTGTGCGCATAGAATGTGGATTTTGGTGCGCATGGAGTGTCTGGGTTACTAGCATGTGCGCACGGCCTTTGCCCTCTCATGTGCACGAGTTGTGTGTCAACAAACTTATTTTGTCTCACTTGTTTCTATATCAATTTTATATATATAATAGGTGTGTTTGGCATGCTGAAAGTTAAGAAAAATTTCTAAAAACCTCTAAAATGCTCAAACATATTTTTAGTCCTTGTACTTCATGAAATTCTATAAATTTATATATATCTATATATCCCAATAAATTTTTACAAACCCTAATAACACTTCTACAAACCCTAATAACTTTTTTAGAAATTCTAAAAATTTTTCAATGACTTTCAAAAAATTCTAATATAAAACCATTCGAATGAATCTAAAAAAATTGTTCGAACGAATTCTCTCCCTGAAAAGCTGATGCAAAAGTTAAAAATGTCATTATTTATCTTTGAAAACCGTAGTTTGGTGGTTGTGTCAAACGTCAAAAAATTACCCAAATCATATTTTTTATTATTGTTCATTTTTTTCAACGCTCCAAATACCCCAATACCAGTGTGCGTATGTGATGGCTTCCCCGAAAAGCTTCTCTCTTTCTCTCCCCACCACGCTAAGCTCCTATGCTTCGAAATGACATCCAAAGGTGTTGTCATCATCTCCCTCGCTGGCGGACATCCCTAATACTTGTCCTATACCTCCATACTCATAAGTCTATTTTCTCACCTAGGCTTCGTTTGGTAATGGTAAAGTTACCAGTTCTTAGCTTTGTCTTTTTTCTAAAATGACCAAAATTACTCTCTTATATTTATACTTCTTTTAAATATTAAAGGACAAAATTGTCAAATTAATAAAAATCTAAAAAGCTAGCTACTAAATCTAACTTTTTTCCTTTCCCAAATACAAAAAAGTTAACTTTTTAGTAGCTAGCTACTGTTAGCTAAAAAAAAAAAAGCTAACTTTTTTACTTCCCAAACCAAGCAAGTCCAAGCATGATTAGTTCCTTCCAACCCAATATTATGCCATGCTATTACTCACCCACCAAGTCTCTTTCTCTCGAATTTTTTTGTTTTGCTGATATTTGTTTAGAATATATAGAGTCTATGGTCCAATTAAAAAAATTTGTCTAAATGTCATTAATGAAAATACATTTTCATATTGGGTTTTCTATAACACTGAAAACGTATTTTCATCATGTGTTTTCCTCCTTGCCTAACATGCCTTGAAAATGCAATTTTAGAATGTGATTTTATCCTCATTGAAAACACAGTTTCACATGCATTTTCTGTCCAAAGCTACATCGTTTGAAAATGCACTATCAAAATGCGATTTCTATCTTGTTGAACATGCATTATGAAAATGTGTTTTCTACATTCTATAATTTGAAAAACACGCTCCTCTGGTTCCCTCTGAACTAATCTCTCTCTATCTATTTCTCTCTCTAGACGAATGATGAACGCTACCGCTGCTCCACCTCACCGTTGATGCTCCTCCCATTGCTACTCCATCTCACTGCCACCATAGGTATACATTACGATTTTGGTTATGTTTGGATTTCTGATTTAGGACTGTTAATGTGTGTTTTGATTGGGTGAAGTTTGGGTTTTTGATTTTGTTTGGGGTTTTGTTTTGATTTTTTCTGTTTTGATTTTGCAAGAAAGAAAACGCATGATAAAAATGCTTTTTCAGTGTTACAAAAAAACCAATATGAAAATACGTTTTCACTAATAACATTTTAACAAATTCTTTTAATCGAACCATAGACCTTATATATTTTAATAAAATATCAGCAAGACAAAAAAAAAATCGTCTCTCTCTATATATTTTGCTCTGAACTATTCTAACTCTTACTTGACTTGTTTTTGATAAAATTTTACCATCAATGACAATTAACATTATTCTTAAACCATTCAGAACCTTCAACATCACTCTAATCACCCACTCCCAAATTAATTAATTAATGGGATAATTGTATTTTTATCCCTGTACTTAAAATAAAAATTACTTACGCCCTTAAATTTTAAAAATCTACCTTTGTATCCCTTGAACTTTGGGTTAAAGTAAAGTTATAAACGGTATTAAATTTTTAAGTGAAAAGACAATAAATATCTATTAAAAACTAAATAGAATTAGGTGGTGTGAATGTAAATAATATAAAGTATGAGAGTATAAATGTAATTTTTAATTTACTTAGAGTTAAAATCATTATATTTGATAGATTTGATAGATTTTTTAACGTTTTTACGTTAATTCCAATTATAAAAAATGTAAAGAAAAAAAAGTAACTACCCCTGAAATAAAATAAAATAATCATAAGAGAATCTTTCAAGGTTCAGGGAATTCCCTGTTTGCCGTAGCTCTCTCTCTCGCCGCGTTACACCCCGAAAGAAACTAGTCACGCAAAGGTGCTCCACCAATGAATCTCCGAAAATGATAAAATTGTCCTTATCAAACGGTCTTTACAACGTATTTGTCCGGGACGCAACTATTCTCGTGCAACTAATTGACCTTAAGTTACTCCTTCAATCAAATCTAATGCCAATGCAATGAACGATATTCACGCTAAGTGAATAATTTTTTTACATTTTTTTTTTAAATTCTACTCCTCTCCTATCTCTCTCCTCTTCTACATCTCCTCCATCCCATCTCTTTTTATTATTTTGCACTTGTATTTCAAATTTCTTTTTTTTTTTAATTAAGCTAGTAACTTTTGTATTAAGAAATGATTGTATTAGGGAGAAAGTTGAAGTTGCACCTATTGAAGAGAAAATGATAGAAACCCGATTAAAGTGGTCTGATCATGTGCAAAGAAGACTGCTAGAGACTCCAGTAAAGAAAATTGATCAAATGATTTTTAGTTCAATAAGAAAAAGTAGAGGAAAACCTAAAAGAACACTTGAAGAAGTTATCAGAAGAGACCTTATTATAAATGATTTACATTAAGATATAATTTTTGATAGAATACAGTGACGCCGCGTGATCAATGTAGCCGACCCCACCTAGTAGGATAAAACTTATGTTATTGTTGTTGTTGTTGTTGTTGTTGTTGGCTAGTAATTAACTTTTGTATTTTAATTTTTAATTAGAGCAGTTACGAACAGTTTAAAAAAAATATCGGAGAAGTCAAAATTATGAATCAGTTTCAAGAAAAGAAAAATACTAATAATGTTTTTTTTTTCCCTTTATATATTAGTATAAATATGTAATTAACAACTCAAAAGGAGGATAATTGGCAAATTCGGAGTTGCCAACTTATTCCATTGACTTGACCCAATTTGAATATACTCTCAAATTCACATATAATTTCTGTGAAAGACAAGGGTAATAATCTTGACCACCACCGAGTCATTGCTGTACAAGTCATACAGATTTCGGACGTGGACCAAAAAAAAAATAATAATAATAATAATAATAATAATGAAAGTTAATAAATAAGAATATAAATCATATCATTTTCTCAAATTTCTCAAGTTTCTTCACCCTTTGCATGGACCTAATAAACAGCAGCAAAAATACACCTGCAGTTTAATAATAAACCAGTGGCTGTGAGTTAAGCAAACATGGTTAAAAACTGACGTATTTTTTCTATTTCAGCTTCACAACAAGTTTAAAAGCTGAAAGGGAAATACTATTCTGCTATAGAGAGAGAAAGAGACAGAGATAAACTATCAAAAATATATGACAGAATGATGTGACAATAACACAAGTTTAAGAAAGGCATTTTGATGTGTTCATATTTGAAAAGTGATAAGTTCGTAAACATGTCACATCATTCTAGCAAAATTGTCTGGTATAATTTTCTAGTAGAATAGCATTACCCGAGCAGAAAATGTAAGGTGAAAAAAGGAACAATTTGGATGCAAGAATTCGAGGGATAACCTGCACCAATATAAGACCCATTTGCAATCAATGGAATGCCTTGATTGCTGAATGTGACCCCGAGGTTTAGAAGGGTGCCACCCAGAACTGTATAAATGGTTCCCATTTGCAGTATTGTTGCTTTCCGAGCCGCTCTTTCAGACTGTTCAACGCAGTTTTTTGCAATTTCAAATAATGCAGGATATCAATGTAGAAAAACCCTTTTTAAGTGCAGAACTATGCTTTATTGCATAGAAAGCATAAGTCAATGAATCAATTAACACAAGGGGTTGAGGGTATGGATTTATCAATCTACCATCCAAAGCAAAGTTTTTTATTTTTTATTTTATTTTATTTTATTTTTTTAAATGAGTCTTGGTAGAAACTACCAATGAATCTTCAAGAAAATTGTAAGGGATTGGAATACCTCCAGCACTCTCACTCGGAGTTTCAATTCTCCTGATTCGAGTTGTTTTACAAACTCCTCTATCCGCTGGACTCTGTATGGCATGGACATGGTGTATGTTCTGGCCTGAAATTCAAAGATGGTGGTACATCCTCAACATACCAATGACGAAACGAAATTTAATATCCCACAGACAACAAATTAAAAAAAAAAATCACAGGGTAGCAAATAAAGCAATATTATTGATTTGACAAGAATCAAAACAAGGAACAAGGAGAAACATGCAGGGTCAAGTACATCATCAGCTTGTTTCCTTATTTCCTGAACAAATTGTGTTCCAGAGCGCTGCTTCTGTTTTAAATCCAACAGCTCCTGTCGATGTTTGAACCATTTTAGACTATACATCGATAGAAGTAACAGTTGTTTCAAGCATTAAGGGAGAATGCCACAATAAACTTGATGCATCATAAAGCTTTACGTAAAGAACCTGGGCATAAGGTGCAGCAACCTCTACAAAGGAGAAATCTGGATTAAGTGTGTAGCCAATACCTGTAAGATGGCCTCCATGATTAGAATAAAACAACAAAATTGCTCATTTAATGCCATGTGTATCTCCTGTAAAATTCACGACCCGAACCTACGTGTCCCGAAAGGACGGTACGGGAAAATGGGACCTAAAATTTTTACAAAATAAATAAGAAATTATCTAACCATTGGTACAAACATCAAGGGGGCATTGACAAAAATGCAAAACACTGTCGACTTCAGGATGCGGGTAATAATTCTACAAGATCATGGTTCCACTTAGAACAATATGCAACTGATAAAATTTGATCATATCTATCTTTTATTTTCCTTTTCCTTGAACTCAAGGACTGTGCTAGGCACCTGCCAAGACAGCAGAAGACACCCGGATTCCATAAAAGTAGGGAGCTTCCCTAGCTATGGGATTTTTAACTATTTAGACTATTGTCTGTACTTGAAGGAATTCCAGAGTTTGAACTGTAATGCTACCAACAGGATTTATAAAGGTCTATTTAGGGTGCACAGCCTATCACAAAGAAAGTTTCAGATGACCAGGAACATCAGGATTAAAAACCAATGCTACATCGCGATCATAAGCAAAGGTTCAGATGATCATGAAACTTTTTAGACACAAAGTAGTGCTCTACGGACTTTATTTCAAAGTAATTTGCCAGTGTCACTTTTGTGTGAGATTTTAAAAGCATGCGTGCACCTGCATATTAGAGAGAGAGAGAGAGAGAGAGAGAGAGAGAGAAAGAGAGAGAGAGAGAACCTTCAAGTGTTGAAAAAGCCCTCATAACAAATGTGAACGTGGATGGAAACCGGAATGGCTGATCTTGTGCTATGGCAAACAAATCCTATGAACAAATTCCTTGCACTGTTACTAATAATGATAATTAAAAGGTTATTTGAGAAAACCAAGTGAAAACGGGTAATCATCTGATGCTCTGCATATTAAGTGGATTGGTTAAGGTCACTACTGAACAATATGCGTTATGCTTGAATATGGGAACTCTTGAGTTAGTGCCTTAAAAATAAAGGATATCAAGGCAAGAGCAAAAATCTCATTAAATCTACTGCGTCATTTTCATTGACGATCCTACTTCCTCTAATGTAATGAAATGACCAAGTTATCAGATTTATGTGACATGATAGGAATTGTGTGGCCAATTTCCAGCTTAATCATTAAATCTGGTTTACCATTCTGTTCTACTGTTTGTTTTGTTGTGGATAATACTTCTCATGAGATTTCATGATCACAGAATCTCGAGTAATACATGAATCTACTTACACGGAAGAACTAGACTTAGCATGTTTACTCTTTCGTATCACGCATACATTCCCTTTGATAGGTAGTGATTGTTCTAAAAGGAATAAGGGGTTGCTTGAAGTACGGTTCAATCATCATTAATGGCCTATTTGAAAGGGAAAGGAACTCATCCCCAGCTATTGATTAGGTTCAGTTTGAGAAGTTCCTGAAATGACGTTTACATTATTTTTCCATATTTTGGCAATATCTACCGTTCACAATTTGCCAACATGGACTTAACATAATGATTGTGCAAAGAAATTTACATGCTAATATGAGCAATTACTGGACGTCTAAACATGTCCCAGTCTCAGCGATTCATAAATTATTTCACAGTATTCGAGAACTATGCATACCTCGCCAATTGCAGCCAAAGTCTGCTGTTGGTCTGGTGTCTGACTCAACAAATTATCCAAAAAAAACTGCACAGATCTCCTAACCTGGCATTGTAAAATAATATCAGAATTGACAGCAAGGACTTCATTGTTGGGAAATCTTTCAATAAGTGACAGTTTTCCATTTGATGTTGACTGGTGTATACAAAAACAACATACAGATTGTATCCAAAAAATAAAATAACATACAGATGCCAGGTCTCCTGTGGGCTGAAGTGCTCCAAGATCTATGAGACTGCTCATAACCTGCATCGTAGAGGTTGATAATAACTATTGAGGCCGGACCATTATGCCAAGGAAAAATTTGAGTTCCTAAATTTATTTATACTTGCAGTTGCAGTATATTTCCACTTGCCACATAAGCTTTCTCTGAAGAAAATTTAATTGGAAACTAGAAAGTTAATGCCTTCATATTTTGCTTCTTGTAATTAAAGTTCAATTAAGTGGTGAAGTTTGAAAACTTGAATAACATTTACTGTTACTTTACATCTGACATACAAGATTGATAGATCGACACCTTTCTTTGATGGATCCAAAGCCCATGGTAGGTCCCACTACAAGAAGGGCTGTAAATCCAAACACACACACACACAAAAGAAGAAAGAAATGTTGGCATGGTCTAAGTTACATAATTGGCCACCCACTGCACTCCAATTTGCGAATCTAAGATGGATTTTGGTCAAATCCTCAAATTTGAAGCGAATTCAACGTTTTTCCACTATTTGAAATAAGTGCACAACGTTATGATGATTTAAAACACACTGAATCATTATGATGACTAGGTCATCTAATACATCTAAGGAGGGTGACCGATAATGCTAAGATGATTAATTTGTAAGATAGAACTACTGTACAAAATTCATATACAAAATAATGTGGCCGAATCAAATTCATAAGTGAACAAGTTACAGATCTATTACAATGATGTGATGTATATAAATATAAATATATATTTAAATATTTTCTAATAGATGCCATAACAACGCTCTTGGCATTATGCTTTCAAAGAATTGATACTCCTGCAACACTTTTGAAATATGACTTAGGGTATGGTTGCCTCCTAGACATACGGCAGATATTCCTGAACTATCAAAGAAATTTAGGGAACACATTAAGTTCCCGTGCATCTATCTATAACATATTCAATATCAAAATCCTATTATAGCAGAGTGACAATGATTGCAAATTAGAAGCACCTTTTGTAACTTCTACCAATCAACAAACCACTGGATAAATGCTAAAATAAATAATTCAAAGAAAAAAGCAGACCTTTTTTGCATCTTTCTCGTAAACTGCATAAAATAGATCCAGCAATCTCTCCCGTGTGAAAGGCTTAATCTCTCCCATCATACCGAAATCATAATAGATGATTCCTTCATCCACATCAATAGCAAGATTTCCAGGATGAGGATCGGCATGAAAGAAACCAGTTTTCAGAATCTGAAGTTGTAGCAAGACACAGTGAAATCATCAGTTACAGGAGATGGTCTTCAGCTAGAAAGTTTCCATCTCATGGATCTCTTGAAACTTGCAATCAGCCAAATGGTTTAATCAAGATAAGTGGGTAATGTTCTTCACCTGAATCAAGTACGCTTCAATAGCACGTGAGGAAATTTGAGATCGATTATAACGGCGAGCATCTATCATATCCAACCGATTTATCTTAATGCCTGCTCATAAAATGAACAATTTCAAAACAAAGGATTTACGCTTCATCTAATTGAACGTTGTTGATTGGAAGGATTTGACAATTCCAAAACTTAACATAAAGAAATAGGGGTCTAGAAAAGAACCTGGAACATACTCCAGTGTCAATACCTTTGTGGCAGTATAATCCCAAACCACTAGCTACAAATGGAGAAAATAAAAACAAAAATGGATTTCCAAGTAGGAATTAGCAAGTGCGGCTTTATCTTTTTTTTCTTCAAAAAGGAAAAAAAAAAAATCAACTCCTTAGCTCCTATTTTTATTTTTTGTCAAACATAAATTGTTCACTGATAAGTCTGAGTTGCCAAAAAAATAAAGAAGATAACCAAAAATAATAAAAAAAATCTTTATTATTATGTCTTTATAGAACAGATGAAACCCCACTTAACTTAGCCTTATGCATTTCTTTCGCTTAATTGGTCATTTCAGGTTTTAAAAGAAAAAGAACATGCATAGTACTGGAATTTCTATTTGTCCTTTGTTAAGTTCCCCATTCTCCATGCAACCAGTGGGTAAGTAATGGAAATATAATCATTAAAAACAATCTGAAAAAAAGAAATAAAAAAAAAAAAGGGAAGTATGAAATGATAAAGAAGAAAATTCTAGATTTTGGCAAGAAACATACAGGTACGCGAACCCACTTTACATTTCGAAAATCCCGGCGGAATCTATCAGCATTCTTCCCTTCATTTATGTAATCAATTTCTTCATACAAAATCCTGAAATGCCCATAAATTCAACAATGACTAGCTTATAAACAAAGATATCACAAACATAAACAAAGAAGGAGATTGGTAATAAGCACCACATCCCCACCTCTTTTTTTTTTTTTTTTTTTTTAATAAACATGATAAACCCCATTTTTTGATAGAGATAAATGAAGGTTAAATTGCAAGTAATGAAACCCAACGAATGAAACCAAATAACTATTCTACCAACACTGTAGACATATCAGCTAGCGGCAGTCACTCACAAATCATAAAAGTGGTGTCATTAATTTATACAAGGAAAAGCATAAAACTTATGCAAGATAATAGAAAGATTACCAACTAATAACTGACAGAAAACAAAGTGCAATATACAAGAATAGCAAACCAGACTCAAACGCTTATCCCTTGCAAGTTGACCATCAGATAAAGCATTCCGAGAGAGACTGAACCAAATATAAAGTTCCTCGTATTAAAGCTTTCTCCCCTAGCTTCTAAACATTTTCAAAAAGGAAGACCAAAATGTGTTTCAAGGACTAAAATCATGCCTTCATTGCCTGTTCCATTGGATAACATCATAACAATGATGAAATGTGCAGATAGCACACGTTATATATTCTTGTATGACATATGACAACATAGTCAACCTATATAATAATTGCAAATGCACCAATTTCATTTTCATTTCCACTGTTGAATGTCAAACAATGTTTGATGGTATGTCAGATAAACAAATCCCCATAAGAAGAAGAAAGAAATAAAGAAGGGGGGGGGGGGACAGAGTGTTTACTGCAATGCAACAAGAGGAAGGCCAAAGAGATGATGAATTGAGATTGGGAAAGACATGATGCCCTTTGAAGATATGGCACTAGATGAAGCAGCATGACAAGAACTTGAATGTCAACTGATCTAAGTTATTCGAACCTGATTACACAAGGACTTGTGCAAAAGAATTACGTATAATGTTTCCCTAAATTATGGCCAAAGAGTTGGTCAAGAATAAAGTAGTAGCAGATGCTTACAATAAGTTGCTACCACCAAATAGCCATTATATTGCTCCCAAAAATGTTAAACTAGAACAAATATATAGCTCTACTATGGTTGGGGCCTTTTTGTTCTCGAGTAGCATCCACTTATGCCTTTTTAATAATTATTTATCAAAAAAAAAAAAAAAATGTTAAACCGTAACTAATAATAATGGTCAAGCTTAGCACCTTCTTGATGCTTCTTTTAATAAATTTTTTGTTCATCAAAAAAAAAAAAAAAAGATGAGTCAACAACTCAACATTATAGAAGCAAATACTATGTTAAGTGCACTCACATAAATTTGACAAGTACCTGTATCAAACACACATGGGTTGCTCATCTGTATTTGATATACATTTGCATACAGAAAACCTGGTTACATTCCTCCATAACACCGGCTGCTTCTGAATGAGTGACATGCATAGTGCACACTTCTATGGTATGAAAGGCACCAGGTTACTTGGGAAAATAAAATTTAAATATCTAGCCCATTATATGTTAATCCAAGGTATTAGATAAATTTGATCCATAGACACAATATCCAAATGTGATATAAATGCCTTAGTCCACATAACATAGAGGTATAAATAGTTCATAATCAAGGGCTAATTGAGATAAATCTCATACTTTGCCATTCTAAAAATGTTTCTTTCTTTTTTCTTCTCTCTATCTCTCTCTCTCTCTCTCTCTCTCTCTCCCTCTCCAAATAAGAAAGATATAACAAAGGATCAATGCAAATTCCTTACTTGGCACATTCTTCATATATTCCAATCCAATCCCTAGTCGGCCCACCAAGAGTTTCACTTCTCTGAAAGTACTCTGCAATTAGCTTTAAATTTCCTGGAATAAAGATGCATGATTAAGTCAAACAACCAAAAATGTAGGAAACAAAATGAATCAAAAAATGAATGAGAAAATTTTTTATTATCATAAACAACCACCAAGTGAAAATAGTAGAAGTTTTTGACATATGTGCATTACTTACGTAAATCAATGTCAAAAAGCTTCTTGAGGCCAGGTCTTTGGACTTTCACAACTGCCTTCTCTCCATTGTGCAAGATAGCCCGATGCACCTAAGAAAGGTCCACAAAAAACAATCAGAGAAACAACAAAAATAGCAAGAAAGGTGTAAAATGTGGAGAACGAGGTTATTATAACATCTATGAAGGACGACATGCTTACAAGTCTGAAAATGGATGACATGGAAAGCTCAAAAATTATCCAAGCATCTATCAGTCTTACATCATACAGTTTGTCATTTTAGCAAAAGTGAAATAGCAGTCCCTTAGGTCAATCTTTTGCTGTACCTTTAAACCCCATTTTGCATTTACATGCATTTCTAATGATTGCATTTGTCATCATAGCAAATTAAAGGGCAACCTAGTGCACAGATTGATATATGCTTCAAGTAAAATAAATGAACTCTTGGCATTCCTCTATTCTTTTCACGGGTGTGGGCGAACACATACACAATTAAGATAAAATAATGAAAGTGGTGATGTGGATGATAAATATAGCATATAATTATGATGGTGATGGACCAATAAGGTTACACCTTTGCAACCTAGAGGCCAAGGGTTCAAAACCTAAAATTAGTCTCTCCAATTGCTCGGGGGCATAGGTGGAGCTTGTGCATTGTGCCTTCCTTAAATTTAACTAGGGAGAGACTTCAATTAATTGAAAGTAATGGGTCTTTGTAAATTCAACAATCTCTATGCCACAGCTTACATCCCTAAAGGTTAATATATTAACACAGAGCACAAACCTGACCAAGGCTAGCGGCTGCAATAGGTTGATCTTCAAACTCCTTAAATAATACGTCAACTGGAGCTCCCAATTCCTTTGCAATAAGGTCTTTTGCTTTCTTTGGTGAGAATGCAGGTACTCTATCCTAATCATATGCGAAGTAATTTGCATAAACAAAATACGGATCTGCTTTCTTTATCTAGACAAAATTACACAAATGCTTGCTTTCTACCCCTAGAGTGAGAAGGTTTGGCAAGAAAAAAAGAGGAATTAGGAAGTACCTGCAACTTGGCCAGCTCATCGACAAACTCACGCGGAAATAGATCAGACCTTGTGGAGGATAACTGTCCAAGTTTGATAAAAGTCGGACCAAGTTGCAGTACACATTCTCGTAACCATGAGGCAGTTCTTCTTCTTCTTTTTTTCTGAATGCAATAGAATTTGAAAATAAGAAACACTCAATAGAATAAAACCCTAAAAAAGTGTAATTATAGGTTTTGTTAGAGGTGGCATTTGCATTTCCATGTCCGAATTGCAAAAAAAACTTGGTACCATCGAACAACAGTTTTTTTTTTTTTCCTTTGTGGGGGGGGGGGGGGGATTGCCCACATCACCTGTTTTTCTTCTGTGAAGCCTCCGATATAAGTCCATTTTGCATTGTCAAACAAAACACGAACACGCAAAGAAAGAACAAAAGACCACACGTCTATGGACCTTTGAACAGAATTATAATTTTCATTGGCCCAACTGAAACCTTCATCCGAGGGCAGAACCTTTAAGTCTTCTGTTGGTGGAAGCTCTTTAGAATCCCTAATTTTCTTAGTCTTAACCAGGGCAGAAGCAGTATCTCTCTTGACAATGCTTACTCCATTAACAACCTGCTTCGAACCGTTCACTATCTCTGCATTATCAACTGATGGAGTCCTCCTTTTCATTACCTCAGTTGTAGGCACCATTTTAATAGGTCGACCATTGCTACCCAATTTAGCAGGAGATTCAGTCTGTCGTGCTTCCACTTGAAATCTGAACAATTTATCAGTAACAGGCAGATTATATGTCTGCCTTTCAAACCTTGGAATCTGTTGAATTGACATTGAGCTCGAGAAACTGAGATCGCCAGCTCCTCTCCCTTGATTACTAAAGTCCACATCGCGGCAATAACAGCTTTGGCAAGCTAATATTGCCGCCATGTAAAATGATAGACACCTGATAAATTAACAAAAAAGTTAATAAAAAGAACCATTCAAATCATTCAAACTGCAACCCAGATAAACCCCAACACAGGACTTTATCTCAAGCAACAAGACCTTCTCAAAAAGCCATGTCTGAGTGCCACTTTTCAATTTTTTTTTTTTTTTTTTTTGTTT
The DNA here is from genome assembly GCA_019916065.1 of Vitellaria paradoxa. Classification (NCBI taxonomy): domain Eukaryota; kingdom Viridiplantae; phylum Streptophyta; class Magnoliopsida; order Ericales; family Sapotaceae; genus Vitellaria; species Vitellaria paradoxa. The sequence continues at coordinate 39,349,103 of CM034234.1, forward strand.
CCTCTCATTATTTACTTAAGTTATTAGTGATACAAGAAAAAATAGAATGGTATGGAATAGTGAGCCTATTTAAGTAGAATACAGCTAACCTAAAATTACATAAACTAAAATAATAAGTCCTCACATAAAACATAGCACAAGATGTAATGAATGGAGAACGAATAATGGAGCATGGAGCAAGAGAATTCATGTAACTGAACCCAATTAGTTAGGAATAAGGCTTTGTTAAGTTGAGTATTATTGACTTAATAGATTCACAGCATTGGCTTGACCAACCCACCGAGAACATCCCTTTGAATCTCACAAAAACCAACTAATTTGTACTTCACAGAGACGAACAGAACGACAATTCCAACTGCAAACTGATAATCAAAACCCTTTTATCATGAACTAGAAAGCTTTACCACGACTACAGGCACATCCGCATCTATACATATGGGTTTTCTTAAATACGAATCAAAATTGTAATGATATGCTTGAAGGCAATACTTACTGACTAAAAGAGATCAAATTAAACTTGTTTAAGATTGTTGGGAAGGCGTTCGATTTTCAGAGACTAATGCAACGTGACCTGGGTGCTGAATCTTCAACCTTGATTATTGAAAACACAAATAGCGAGGTGGGTGTGAGCAAATATATAGATACAAAATACGACTTGAGTGCGAGGAGCTTTAGAGAGAGAGAGAGAGAGAGAGAGAGAATTCAACGACCTTTAAATGGGTAAACATCCAGCGTGCACCCATGGTTATTCCACTGCCACCATTCACTGCCTGCATGTGTTTGGCTTCGTATTGGTTTGGGTTACGGAACCCAAACATACGGCGGCAGTGATTTGCCCTGTCGGCTCCCGGATGTGTCTCGGAGTGATTGGAACCACGTGTTCTCTTTTTCTCCTCTCGAGTTGTTGACTCCACAGTTGATTCTCCAGCCCCACCAAAAAAAAAAAAAAAAACTAAAATTACTAGTTTCTTAATTCAACAACGAGATTTTCTGCTATTTATTTAAGTCTCAAATATAATTTTATTGATTTAAATTTTTTTATTTTAAATTTGAATAATTTAGAATAACATAATAATAGATTATGACTCTGAGTGTGTTTGAAGTTGTATAAAAGTATATAAAATAAAATAAATTATAAAAGTAAATGTCTCATAATTCGTGTAATAAGTGAAAAATTTAAATTTTATTATCTCGTAATTCGTGTTTATAGAGATTTGTAAGATTTTATTTTATTTTGTTGTGTCCCAAACGGAGCCTCTATTTGAAGCTCTCAAAAAAAAAAAAATCTTACAAATCCCTACAAATACAAATTATGAGACAGTAAAATTTAAATTCTTCACTCACTGTATGAATTACGAGACATTTACTTTTACAATTTTATATTATTTTATACAATTTTATATAACTCCAAACTCACCCTATAATAAACTCAAAAAAATTATCAAAAAAAGAATTATTTAAAATTATTTATAGAGGTGACAGAACTAATAATAATGTTCATAACGGTGTCTATTCACACTTTAAAAAATATTATTATTTAATATGATATTTAATAATTATTAAAATATTTCTTTATTCTTAAACAAATTAATTTTTTTATATTTTAAATATAATGGTAATTAAAAGGAATAGATCCATTAACATTTCAAAAATAATCCATATTTTGGCTCTGTTTGAAGTAAGAAAAAATAAAATAAATTGAGATAAAATGTAGTTTGGGATTAATTTTGGCGTCATTTTTTTCTAAAAAGTGGCAAACCGTAGGATCGGTTTGCCAAATCTGTTCTCACGGATTCAAAAAAATTCGTAAAAAATAGCGACAATGGCACTCGTTTAAAAGCTTTCGACACGAAGAATATGATTGTATAAAAAATTTACACATTTGGTTAACCGATTTCTAGATTTTTTATTTTTTCAGTGAAATATTAAAATTTTTTTAAATACGTAATGACGAAAAAATTAGAGGTAGAGGAGTTGTTGGAGATTTATAGAGATTTATAGAGCTTGTTTGTGATGTCAAACGGGACCTTTATTTATTTGTATATCTATTTAAATTTCAAATAATTGAATTTCATGTTAAATTTTATTAAATACAAAAATTAATTAACAATAGTATCAATTCATGAAAATTTCATAATAATCGTCACCAAAAAGTGAAGCCCTATTTCCAAAATTAGTAGAGTCAAATTTTATGAAGGGTTTTACGATAATTAAGGTGGCATGTGGTTTACTTTTCTATTTTTTATTTATGTTTTATGTGTTAAAAATCTCAAAATAAAGGAAAACAGAAAAATGTTCTGTTTTCCTTATTTTGATATTTTTTTTATTTTTTTGTTAAAAACTCTCAAAACTACTTTTTATCATTTTTCATTTCATGTATAAATTCATTTTCTGTTTTTGAAAACAAATTTTGAAAATACAAGTAACCAAACGAGTTTTGAGCTGTTTTCTTTATTTTCAAAAGTACAAAATGAAAAATAAGCTCGAAACAGAAAATAAAAAATAAAAATAAAAAAATAAACCAAATAACACCTAATTTTTTTAATAATTTCAAATTTCATCATAATCTATCTCAAATTTAGGATAAGATTCATAGATAAACTATAAAGTATAAACAATTCTCTTTAAAAAAATAAAATTAAATCCATTAATTTCAAGTTCGTAAATTTTTATTTTTGCATTACATTTTATTAAAGATAAAATAAACATCAGTTATAATATATATTTTTATTTTTTAAAGACGAATACTTATTTTAATAAAAAAATTTATATTATCGATGTATATTTTCTTTTTTTTATGAAAAAGTATAATTTACACGTGGATGTAATTAATAACCACCTCGTGATAATTACAAAATTAAAATGTAAATTTACTTACTTATATTTAATAAGAATGTTGTACAGTTAAAATTTAAAAGTGAAATTACTCAATTAAAATGGTAGTTTAATTAAAAAAAAAAAAAAAAGAGCTTGTGTTCTAAAATCTATAATGCCTCCAAATCCACAGGTTTGATATTTTATTTTCCCTAATACAACAAGAATACTTTACACAAACCGGCATAATTTAATTTAATTTTAAAATAAATTAATTATTAAATTTTACAGTGGTTCATCCTATTTTCTAAATAACAATTCAAATTCCAAACATAGTCTAAACTTTGTTTAGTTTCAAAAAAGCTTTCAGATTTCTTTGTAACATTTTTCCGTCTTATATGTTCTTTTTTTTTTAATTAAAATTTAATTTTTTTTAGATAACTATTAGGCATGTTAATCGCCTTCATAAAAAAAATAAAAAATAAAAAATTCATTTTCATTTGAATAAAGCCCTTCGCTTGGATAAAAAATTAACGAAAAAACTAAATTTTTTCTAACTTTTAGCCAAATAAATATGAATTTTTAATTTTTTTTTAATATGATTAACACCCCTAAAAGAGATAATTTCTAAAAAATATTAAAATTTGAAAAAAAAATCATATAAAATGAGAAAAAAATAAATGTTCTTTTTCCTTCCCCTTTTTTAAACCAAACAAAGCTTTTAGGTTGCATTTGTTTCCTGGAATAGAAAAGGAGACAAGGGTGTGCAGTTTATGGCCCTACTAATGCAGTGTCTGCTGTGCCGTTTGAAATGGCGGATGACTAAGCCGGCGGGATAAGAAATCCGGCGAAATGGCGGATGGGCAATCCAGAGGCGGTGGTATTACACATCCCCATCTTCGGATTTACTTCCCATTAAAATTTAAGGACTTATTTGGTTTCTAAAATGTATCAGTTTATTTGGTTTATTTTTTTATTTTTTATTTTTTATTTTTTTTATTTTTCTGTTTTGAATTTATTTTCATTCTACACTTTTGAAAATAAGGAAAAATGTCAAAACACATTTGGTCACTTATATTTTCAAAATTTGTTTTAGAAAACAGAAAATGGGCCTACACATGAAATAAAAAATGACAAAAAGTCGTTTTGAGTTTTTTTAATCCAAAGAAAATTTCAAAATAATGAAAACGGAGCATTTTCTGTTTCTTTATTTTGAGATCTTTAAAACATAAAATAAAAATAAAAAATAAAAAAAATAAATTAAATACCACCTAAAAGTTCAAAATTATTTTCTACCATATCTCATATTAAATTATATCTTTTATCTCATTTTATATTATATAACACCAATCAAATACCAAAAAAATAATTTCACAAGAAAAATTAATATATGTCCTATCTATGTATTATCCTGTACCCATCATCCAAACCCCGAATCCAACATAGCCTTAGGGTACGCGTGTTAGGATTGTATTTATACAAACTCCAGCCATCACCGCCATGCATCCACTCATACATGGGGAGGACACAAACTGAGCAGCAGAGGCATTGTTGGTCCAGGATCTTGCTATAGCCGAGCTAACTGTTTGCTTGTGACATGAATTTGTTGTTGGTCGAGGACCATGCTTGTTCCCATCCGCCGCCCAGGCTTTACAGGTGTTCGGGGAAATGCCCCTGTGAGACCAGCCAAAAATGTCATTAGATTCTGCGCATACACAACAAACTGGTGATAAAATCACCAAACATTTTAGTGCGAAGTGTCAAGACGATCGCTTGCTCTCTTCCAGTCAGTCCATCTAGAGCTTTCGTCGAACAAGTTATTCATGTATAGATATGGTACCTCTCTATCTTGTGCGCTTGTGATGATTACTATGAAAATGCCGTCTTCTTTGGATGCTCCCTGATGGGTTTGACTGTTCAATTGGTGCATCTCGTTGTGGGTGAATTTTTTGTTTTGTTTTGTTGATCTTTATTTAGTTTAAAGAGTAAATTTTATGATTTGGTTTGCATACAAATACTGTGAAAAGGGTCTACTTGCATTTCAGCAAGGTACTGAACTATCACTTTGTAATAGAACAGTTGATTTGTGGTCCAATTAACCACAGAGAAGACAATAGAAACGAAAACAAAAATTTTCACTCTTAACAAAACAACCTCTCCAGTCCAAATCCAGATTGTTGTGAAAAATCCAGAATTTCGTTCCTTTCCTCTTGTCCCTTTGGCAATCAAAGGATATTGCCAATAATCAGTTTAAGCTATTTTATGTTTCAGATGATTTCACACGAGCATAATTTGCTTCCTATGTTTGTCGTGTTTTCCCAGTTTCTGCTTAGCTTATTCACTTGTCTGTTACTTATACTAGCATACGAAGGGAGAACACTGTCTTGGTGTCTCCCTTTTTTCTGTGTCACTAATTTTGATTCCATAAATACGCCTCAACTTCCTACCGTGTTTTCTCAATTTCACTTTATAAATTTTTCATTTTTGAATTCAATTTGTAACCAATTTGGTGATATTAGGAAAAAGAATAAGTAGAGAATTTGTAGGGATATGAAAGAGAACAGCAAGAGGGGAGAAATGGAGTAACAAGAATAGAAATGTAGTAAGAAGAATAGGAAAAATATGCACCCATTGTGCATGCCTCAATGCTGGTCAATGTAATTTGCATGACTTGAGAAATAGCATTAAATCCAGATGCCCAACCTTGTTGCAAGGACTTGCGAAGGTGACCTCAGTTTAGACTGTTATTGCTATACTAAATATGAATTCATCACCGAGGATAACATGGTAGCAATATAGAAAGGTATTTACTATACGTGTCAATGAACAGAAGTTCTCACCTTTGTTTAGCGGAGTGCTTCAAAGACTTGACCTTGTTCTGTTGTGAATACATGATTGATTCTGGAGATATGACTTAACTTTGATTGCCTCTGACCTAAATCACTCTCCACCCATTGTACAAATTCTTCAGGCATTTCCTCTAGGTGTAACTTTTGGAGGCTGTTAAGATGTTCAATGCCTTGTGGCAATGACCGTAATTCCCCGCAACAAATTAAGCACATCTCCTTGATGCTTGGCAATGCACCATCCTCTATTATCAGACTATCCAACTCCACTAGATCCACTAAATTCATTTTGTTCAGTTTAGGAAACCATCTTGCTCTGATGTTCAGAAGCCTCCCACCATATGCTTTCTTAAGTTCAAGGAACACAAGACTTGGTAGTGTATGGAGAGAAGAAAGTATGTCTTCTTTTAGCCAAAGGGAACCCAAGGACAAATGAGTTAGGTTTGCAAGAGATCCAATCCAATGTGGTAAATTGTCCATTTTTCCAACCAATGTCAGCTTCTGAAGAAATGCTGGGGGCAGACTCAAGGCATCCAAGCGGAGTTCTTCCTCATTACGCGCCTTAATCCCTAAACGGTGGAGGCTTGTTAGCTTCTCTATGGAAGAGCAAAGCTTTGGCCCATCAACTGCTCGCAACTCTGTAATATCCAACCTTTTAAGCTCCGATAAATTCCCAACTTTCTGAATTAGTTCTTCCTCTGCTTTAATGCAGGATAGAGTTTGTAAGCTTCGTGCATTCCAAATTCCTGCAGGTGCCTGCATGCCACGAGGAAAGTTGAAAGTTTTGGAATCCTGATCATTGGTGTGGCCCAAAAGAAGGTGCCTCAATTTTTGTAGCTTTGATATCCCATTCGGTAGCCTACCTACATTTGTATTTCTCACATCCAGTGTTTGTAGGTTCTTTAGCCTTTCCATTGACTTTGGAAGCTCCCGAATCTTTGTGTCCCTTAAGTTCAAACACCTTAAGTTGAATAGAGTGACCAATGTTCCTGGTATAATTTCAATAGAAACTCCTTCTATATCAAGAACCTTTAAGAACTTAAAATTTGAGGACACACCATTCAAGGTGAACGAGGAGCACATATCTGTCTCAAAGACAAAGAAAGATCGAAGATGACGTGACATGGTCTTGCTTATTTGGATGTTTCCACTTCTGTTGCAGACTGATAACCGCTGGAATTTTCCTTCTACCCTTGATTCCTTGCCATCATATGCCATGCAAAAATTTTCTTCTTCTGATGTTGTCACAGCCAGTTCACGCATAACATCATGCACCCTACACGTCTTCACCCTCCCGCTATCATTAGTCTCCATGACTTGAATCAAACTTCGTAAAATGAGTTCCATTAGGTACTCTTCTGCTACCTCCTCAATTGTAAGCCCTTTTCTTTCTATGATGAACCCTTCTGCCACCCAAAGGCGAATCAATTTCTTTCTCTTGATTGGGTAACCATCACGAAAAACACAGCAATACAGGAAACAGTGCTTTAAATAGAAAGGTAGATCATTGAAACTCAACAACAACATGCCCTTCACCTGCCCAAGCATTGGATTGTTGTTTAATTGCCAAGTTAGACTGTCGTAAACTCTTTTCCACTCTACAACTGTCTTGTTTCTTGAGCACATGAGCCCCCCAATTGCCACAATTGCAAGAGGTAGTCCTTCACACCTGTTCATAATATCCCAAGCTGATTTCTCTAGCTCTCTGGGACAGCTGCGATCTGGTTCATTCCAAAATGCCTTCTTGCAGAAAAGGACCCAGGCGTCATTCTCTTGGAGAGGCTTGAGGCGATAGACACGAACTCCAGGACCTACAGAGCTTGCTACATTCTCATTTCTAGTTGTCAAAATAATTCTGCTGCCACAGTTATTATCAGGAAATGCACCTCTTATTCTACTCCAAAGATCTATGCTCCATACATCATCTAAAACAATTACATACCTTTTATCGCACAAAATGTCAATGAGTATCTGCATGAGCTGCCTGTAATTCATCGACCCCAAGCTCCTTGGACTCATAGATTGCATTGGCTTTGTAATTTCTTTGATCATGCTTCTTAGTAGTTCTTCAACTCCATATGTTTGGGAGACAGAAATCCATGCCCAGCAGTTAAAGTCCTGCTTTATTTTCTGGTCATTGTAAATTTTTTTAACCAAAGTAGTTTTCCCTACTCCACCCATACCCACAATTGAGATAATGGTCCGACGAACCTCATCTTCATCTAACAATTTCAACAGTATTTCCTTATCTTCATCTGTACCTATTATTTCTTCTTCATCAACAAAGATTGATGATTCTCCATGATGCTGCCACCAATCAATGGACGGATTTTTGCTTCTTCCCTCGTCAATCTTATCAAATCTGTACTTCTTGCTTCTCTCTGAGATATTGTGAATCTCTGTTTTCATCTTTTGTAGCTTTGAGGAGAGTCGATGAATTGTAGCTGTGTTCCTGGGAAGTTTGGCAACATCTTGGACAAAATCCTTGAATCCCCTTCTGCTTTGTCCCGTGTCTTTGTAATGCATGTACTCATCCAAAATATCCTCAATTTTATAAGTGGCTTCCCTTACTTGCCCCACCCATGTTTTCATTGATGATTCCATTTCCTTTCTTCGATCTGCATCTCTTATGAAGGAGCTCATGCTCTCTAGCTCATCCTTTATTTCCTCAATTTCATCATGAACTTCCACCGGTAACGACGTTTGCTGTACTAGGATGGTGGATAGTTTATCAAGTAGGAAGTTTACAGCACCATCTGCCATTTTTTTCTAATCAAAATCCTCCCATCCTCACACTTCTTCTTCTTCTTCTTCTTCTTCTTCTTCTTCTCTCGCTCTCTCTCTACAAGGGAAGGAGGAGAGAAAGGTGGGAACAAACAAAGCAGTTGACTATTCAACGGCTTGAAACTCTACTTACCAGGCTTTTACTAATGGGAATACGTTGAATTGTAGAAACCACCTATTGCTCTTGCCTGGCATCTGAGATGTATACATGATATGAAGTAAAATACCTTTTGGCTTTGTTTGATTGGGTTTATTAGGGATCGGGATTGGACTAATTATTGGTGGGGCTCATTTTGTTCGGTTTTAATTGCACAAAATTACTCCGGACATAAAATCCAGAGTGGATTGGGGATATATGATACCACATGAGAATTCAATTGTACATACTTGGGGATATATGATCCGACATGAGAATTCAATTGTACATACTCATGTCCGAATTGATTTCCCGTCAAGATCCAAATATACAAAATTATTGCCCATTAAATTTCTTATCAAATTATGGGAGCATTTGGAACTCCAAAAGTTAGTAAAAAAATGTGATTTGAGCAATTTTTTTTTACCTTTGGAGCTCAGCAACCGAATCACATTTTTTGCATATGAATGATTTTGTTCAAGTGGATTTTCATCCGTTCGAACGGATTTTGGTAAAAAGTTTTTGACTTTTCTGTCAGAACTTTTTGAAAATTGTAAAAATTTTATTGAAATTTGTAAAAATGTTATTGGAATTTGTATAAATTTGTTGGTATTTGTAGATATATATAAATTTATAGAAATTTATATATATTCACGTGATTCGAGGCAAAAAAAATTTTGATAGAGAATTATAAAATATTTCAAAATTTCTCGGTATTTTTTGGCACACAAAATGAACCTTATATCTCATACCCTACTCCATATTTCACTAACCAAACACAAAAAAAAGTAATTTTACATTTAAAAAAAAAAAGAGGTAATCCCATACTGACCAACATAGCCTTGGAGTAACCAATGATCATTTGAATACTGATCAAAACCTTGTAGTAACCAGTGATCATTATCAGTGATCAAAACCGCGTTAGCTATGACCAGAATTTCCAAGAACGTTCCTAGTCAAGCATCTAGATGGCCTGCTCTCTCTCTCTCTCTTATAAATTAAGAAAACTGTTGACAGCCCTTTATTTTTCCATCGTTCTTAACTCCTTGTAGCAACTTCCAAGAACGTTCCTAGTAAACCTATGGTTCTTTCTTTTTTTATCTATTGTTATCACAGTTGAATTTTGAAAATATAGGCGTTGACAAGTTGAATTTTTTAATAAAAAAAAACAGAGACAAAAACAATGCACTGGCAGTCACGATTGTTCAATCACAAACCTATCACTATTGTGAGACTCATCGAAGACCAACGATTGTAGCAACCGTCACCAATTATCTTTTATCTTATCCCTAGCAATAATAACATGTAACTACTACATTCTAAACAAACTTAGTATTAGAGAGTGTTTAGAGTAATAAAAAGTAAAATTTGTTATGAATTCGTAATTTGTGTGATGAGATAAAAAGTGAATAACTTTAAAGATTTTAAAGATTTTCAGCATTTTATATCGTGCCAAACGGACCCAAAATTTCTTATATAGTTGAAATTTTGAACAAAAAATTCAAATTGGAAAAATTATAATAATTTATGGGTTTTAAATTTTTTTCGCCAAAATTTTAGACTCTAATAGGTATTATTTGCGTTTTGATCTCTCTCTAATTAATTTTTGATAAGCACTATAAAGGAAAACACAAATTATGATCCTTTAATTTGGAGCGTTCAACTTCCTATAAATCATAATTAAGCGAAATTTAAGTTAACAATTTTGATTTGCATATAATCTCTATTCGTAAAATATGGTAAAATTTAAAATACGCACGCCATTTTGTGAAATAGATGGTAATAGAGTCTACTAAAGGTGTGTTTGGAGTAATAAAAATTGAGATAAAGTAAAATAAGTTGTAAGTTCGTAACTCGTATAGTAGGATAAAAAGTAAATAATTTTTAAAAGTTTTTAGATATTTTTAAAAATTTTTTGAATTGTTTAACAAACCAAATGTAGCCTAAATACTAAATAAGAATTAAACAGAAAGTTAAAAATATAAAAAAGATTTCAATCGTTGAATGAATGATAAAATAATTTCTAACCGTTAGATCTTAATTTGTGAGAAGAATATTCTCAAAAATTGTCCTGTTTTATTATATCAATTTCTCAACAAAAGCAATATGCTAGGGTTCTCAATGTTGTGAAATGATTGAACACCTCTGCACCATCAGTCATCACTTCCCCCTACCACTGGTGGAAGGTTCTGTTGTCAAATGTGATATCAGAGTTGTGAACTGTTCCATTAAATGTATTTGTAATCCGAACATTCAATGCTAGACCATCAAATCTGTTATATGACCATAGAAACCGACCATTACAGCAACTCAAACATAATCATAAAGAAAAAGAAGATAAAAAATGACAAGTTGCAGAACTGTTACAAATACAGAGAGAGAGAGAGAGAGAGAGAGAAGCTATCTGTACAATCAAAGAATGGGAAAGGATTGTAAAGATAAAGAAACCCTAATGGGTTATAGCCACCAAATGACCTTAGTGGAGCAAGACATGGACAGCCCAAATCAAGGCAACGACAAAACAATCCAAGCCATCCATTAAAGACAGATCCGATGACCTAAGATTGTACAAGTGGGTTGGGGTATTTAATAGCTTGCAATAAACGAGGAAGAAAGACCAAGCCAGTATATACACAAGCAGGAAGAGAAGAGTCCAGAAGAAGATAAGTAGTAGTCAGGTCATGTAGATCGATTGGACCTGGGTCGGGCTCCGTTTCAGGCTGCTTGGATCATTACTTGCTTAACCAGGCCAATGCATTCATAAATAACTGGCCTCATCATTTGGCCTTTCCATCTTAGCAATCTACTTAATTACATAAGTCTAGTAGTAGTTATAGTCCAGCCCACTTCATGGTCTGTTATATGTAATAATCTGGAGATATATTGAAGCTGAGATAAGCAAGGAAAAAGCATGTGAACAATTTAATTGTAACGAGCTGATGCTTATGGAGGTTACCCCCTCGAAAGGGTCCATCAATTCATCACATCTTCCCTTGAATCTTTCATTTTCGATATTTAATTGTTTCTAATTCCTTTGCCACCAGAGGCAAATCTAAGCATGGTTTCAAGGGTACTCATTGATTGGTATCAGAGCCTTTAATGGCAGATGCTATTAGATCTGTAAAGCAAATAGAAGAGATGATGAATCAGCTGCTAAAAATGCAAAAGCTATTTGAATCAAAGTTTGAGAAGCAAGATCGTAAAATTACAGAATTAACACACCAGATAAGCAACAACAATTGGGGCGACCGATTAAGTCTCAAACCCTAATGAATCTGTAGATCCAAGCTATAGTAGTAGATTTCAAGGAATCCATACCAGAACTATTAAGTTGGAATTTCCCAAATTTTCTAGTGATAATCCAACCAAATGGGTCTATAAGGCTAACCAGTTTTTTAGACATTATGAGGTTCCTGAGAACCAAAAATTGATGATATCATCCATGCATATGGATGGAAAGGCTTTGGTGTGGTTCCAAGACCTATGCAATTCTGGTCAGTTCCAGAATTGGCAAGAATTCTCTAAAGCGTTGGTAAGTTTTGGAGAAATCCCTTATGAAGATCTAATGGGCATGTTGATTAGTTTGAAACAGACCAGTACTGTAGAGGAGTTCAAAGCACAGTTTGAAACCGTTACGAATAGGGTGATTGGGCTATTAGAGGAGCACAAGCTCAGTTTCTTTATCACTGGGCTTAAAGAGGAGATTCGATATTCTGTTAAGATGTTTAAACCCCCAAATTTAATTACTACTTTTGGGTTAGCCAGACTACAAGAGAAAAATCTAACTGTGCAAAAGAAATCTCAGTCAAGAGTTACTCGGGCCAATCCTAATGTATCATCTAGTAAAAATGGTGCCCCCATGGCACAAGCCAAAGGGATAAATTGGAAGGGAGTTCCCAATTCATTCCTCAAAACTAATAACACTTCTAAACCAATGGTTCAACTGTGAGTAAACTACCAGTTAAGAAATTGAGCGCAGCTGAATTAAATGTGAGAAAGGTGAAAGGATTATCTTTTCACTGTGACGAGAAATAGAATAAAAATCACATTTGCAAGAATCCCAAGCTATATGTGTTAGATATCCTTTGTAATTTAAAAATCGACACTACAATTGAGGAAGACGAAGGACAGATTAATACAGATCAAGGGGAATCAACTATGGATGTAATAGATGACTTAGAGGTTGAAATTTCATTATATGCTTTTACAGGTACACCACAGCCACAAACACAGAGGTTGAAAGGGTCTATTAATGGAGAAGTTTGCACTATGCTGGTGGATTCAAGGAGTATCAACAATTTCCTAGATCTTAAGATGGCCAGATGCTGTCATTTAAGGTGTAAAGATGGACCTGAAATGGCTATAAGGGTAACAAATGGTGAAAAGATTTATAGTGAGGGGTTTTGTGAAAGGGTACCATTGACAGTGCAAGGGCATAAGCTGAATGTTGAATTTGTGCTGCTGCCACTAGTTGGTTGTGACATGGTTTTAGGGGTCCAATGGTTGAGAACCCTTGGGACTATTAGTTTCGTTTTTGACTAGCTAATTATGAATTTTAAGTTGGGAGGTAGATCTGTCTGCTTAAAAACGTTGAGCAGGGACTCTTTAATCAAGGAAGTAGAACTCCATCAATTAGGTTCTAAGCCAATGAAAGGGTTTATTCTACACGTGGTAGAAATTAATTTGTAAAATCCAGTGGTTAAGAACAGAACGGAGGCAGTATCTAAGGTATTAAAGAAATATGGGGATGTTTTTGCTGAACCAGAAAGACTACCACCAATTAAGGGGCATGAGCACAAGATCATTTTATAGCTAGGAACTAATCCTATTTCAATAAGGCCTTATCACTACCCCCACTATCAAAAGGAAGAAATTAAGAAAATTGTTAAGGATGTTTTACAGTCAAGTCACATCTAGCCAAGTCAATCACAATTCTCTTCCCTAGTTATACTGGTAAGGAAAGCTGATGGCACCTAAAGAATGTGTGTTGACAATAGAGCCTTCCGTAAGGCCACAATTAAGGACAAGTATCCAATTCCTATAGTGGATAAGCTATTAGATGAACTTAATGGGGCTACTATGTTCTCAAAGGTGGACCTTAGATCTGGGCACCACCAAATATGGATGGTAAAAGGTGACAGGGAAAAAACAGCTTTTAGAACTCATTAAGGGCATTATGAGTTCTTAGTCATACCATTTGGGTTAACTAATGCACCCGCAACATTTTAGAGCTTGATGAATGAAGTGTTTAAGCCTTATCTAAGGAAATTCATAGTTATATTTTTTGACGACATACTTGTCTATGTAAGATAGAGGAGGAACCTTTGCTGCATTTGGAGACTGCCTTGGAAGTATTAAGGAGACATCGGCTATATGCTAAAGAATCTAAATGTTATTTTGCTTATAAAGAACTAGAGTATTTGGGGCACTTGATCCCAAAAGAATGGGTAAAAACAGATCCGAGAAAGACACAAGTTATTACAGATTGGCCCAGACTAGCTACCATTAAGGCTTTAAGGGGTTTTCTTGGGTTGACAGGGTACTATAGGAGGTTCATTAGAGATTATGGGGGCATTGCTAAACCCCTTACTGCACTACTTAAGAAGAATTGCTTCTAGTGGAGTGAGCAGGCAAATAGGGCTTTCAAAAACTTAAAAGTCAACAATGACTAATCCACTAGCATTAGCATTACTAGATTTCACTAAAGTGTTTGTCATCAAATGTGATGCTTCAAGGATGGGAATAGGAGCAGTACTGATGCAGGATAGGAGACATTTTGCTTTCTACAGTCAAGCACCTAAGGGGAGGGCTCTAACTTTATCAACTTATGAGAAAGAACTATTGGCCTTGGTTCAAGCAGTAAGGAAGTGGAGGCCTTATCTACTAGGCCAGGCATTCATAGTGAAAACAGATCATCACAGCCTGAAGTTTTTGTTAGAGCAAAAGATAAGAACTCTAACTCCAAAGAAATGGATTACTAAGCTACTTGGTTACAATTTCAAGATTGAGTACAAACATGGTGTTGAGAATAAGGTTGTTGATGCATTATCTAGAATGTATGATACCGAAGAACAAGGAAAAGAGCAAACAACATGTATGGCAGTTATAATCACCATTCTTGAAGATATTAAAAAGGCCTATACAATTGATGTTCAAGTGCAAATGATTATGCAAAAAATGCAGTAAGAGATAACAGGTATGCAAAGATTTTAATTAACATGAATTATTATTCTATAAAGACAGAATTTACATTCCAAATGCAGATAATATTAAGAGGCAAGTGCTGCAATATTTACATGATGACCCATTATCCGACCATGGGAAATTTCAGAAGACCTTACAAAAAAGCCTTAAGAAGTTTTATTGGCCTCGCATGAAAGCAGATATCAAGAAATGGGTTAGAAAATGTGAAGTTTGTCAACATTGTATGTATGAGAATGTTGCTTATCCTGGGTTATTATAGCCCTTGCCTATACTAACCCAGAATTGGGCAAATATTGCGATGGATTTTATTAATGGCTTACCCAAATCTAGGGGATTCACAGCCATTTGAGTAGTAATTGATAGACTCTCAAAATTTGCACATTTCATTCCCTTAGCCCACCCATATACAACATCAAGTTTAGCTCAAGTTTTTATGGAGAACATATTTAAAATTCATGGTTTACCCTTAACTATCGTATCAAATTCCTCTTTCACTAGTAACTTCTGGAATGAGTTATTCAATCTCATGGGGACTCAACTTAAGTTCAATTCTAACTATCATCCGCAAACAGACGGTCAAACAGAAGTGATAAACTATACCTTGAGACATATCTGCGCTGTTTTGCAGTAAAAACACCCAAGTTGTGGTCTAATTGGTTATTTTTGGCTTAGTAGTGTTACAATTTCAGTTATCACTCAACTATAAGTCTTTCTCCTTATGAGGCATTATACAGTTCCCCCCCCCCACCTAAAATCAAGGATTATATTCTAGGTATGGCCATGGTCAGTTCAGTTGAAGATATGCTAAACCATCACAAGGTCTCAAGATTGTTAAAATACCATTTAAATGTTGGTAGAAATAGAAGGAAACAGCAAGTTGATAAAGGTAGAATAGAGAGGAGTTTTAGAAAAGGGGAATGGAACTACTTGAAACTTCAACCATATAGACAGCTTTCACTAAAAAAGAGGAGAGACTTAAAACTAGCCCCTCGCTATTTAGGGCCTTACCAGATCTTGAGAGTGATAAATCCAATTGCATATGAACTCGATTTACCTCCCTAAACCCAAGTATACCCATTATTTCATGGGTCCCAATTGAAGGCTAAGATAGGAGAAAAGATTATTCCTGCTAGAGACTTACCAACCGTAAGAGAAGACGGTCATTTCTTGTCAAAGTCAGCTTGTATTCTACAAACTCAAAGTCGCTGACATAGAAAGAAGGTTTTTCAAGATGGGCTTGTGCAATGGGTTGGTTAGTCGTCAGAGGAAACAATATGAAAACCTCTGAAAAGAATTCTCAACGAACATCCCAACCTTAAGATCAAGGTTAGGTCTAAAGAAGAAGAGAGATGTTATATGACCATAGAAGCCGGCCATTACAGCAACTCAAACAATAATCATAAAAAAAGGGAAGATAGAAAGGGTGCAATTTGGAAAGCTGTTGCAAATACAAAAAGAGAGAGAAGCTATTTATACAATAAAAGAATGTGAAAGGATTGTAAAGATGAAGAAATCCTAATAGGTTATAGCCATCAAATGACCTTAGTGGAGCAATACATGGACGGTCCAAATCAAAGCAATGACAAAACAATCCAAGCCATCCACGAGGATAGATCCAATGACCCAGGATTATATAGGTGGGTCAGGGTATTCAATGACTTGCGATAAACAAGGAAGAAAGACCAATCCAATACATACACAAGTAGGAAAGGAAGAATCCAGAAGAAGATAAGTAGTAGTCGAGCATGAAGATCGGTTAGACCTAAGTCAGGCTCCATTTCAGGTTTGGATCATTACCTCCTCAATCGAGCCAGCCCATTCATAAATAATTGGCCTCATCATTTGGCCTTTCCGTCTTAGCAATCTACTTAATTACATAAGCCCAATAGTAGTCATAGTCCAGCCCACTTCATGGATTGTTATATGTAATAATTTGGAAATATGTCGAAGCTAAGAGAAGCAAGGAAAAGCATGTGAACAATTCTGTTGCAACAAACTATTGCTTGTGGAGGTTACCCCTTCGAAAGAGTCCATCAGTTCATCACATCTTCCCTTGAATCTTCTATTTCTGGTATTCAATTGTTTCTAATTCCTTTGACACTATGGCCATATCTAAGCATAGTTACAAGGGTACTCATCAAAATCCCAGACTAGAGAAGAAGAGAAATGTTGACAAAACTCAAAATTTTACTAGGTAATTACCAAAAATGGGGCGGAAGAAAGCGCTAAATTACGCCTAGTTAATAACACCTTGATCAGAAGGAACATAAACATGTTACCACATTAATTCAAGCCACAATTCATGCAGAAAAAAGTAACCCAAAGCCTTGAGAACATTGTACTTGAAAGATCCTTTTTACACAAAGATTTACCAAAACCATCTGCAGATTTACAAGAAAAAAGAGTACCGATCGTCCTGCTTCATATTCACAATTGAGGAAACACTGTTAGCATTCAAAATGCACCAGGTCTCCAGATACATTCTATGTGCACTTTCACCTTCCATAAATCTATTATCCACACATTCTTAGTCATCCCCATGTCCTGATAAGATTAGCTTGCCAAAAAAATCTGCACCGGTTAAGAGCCAAAAACAAGTTAATGAACTCTTACTTTCTTCATAGGCACTTCAGCGGCATTAACATCCTCGTGCGTTTTCAATAACTTGTATTTACTTTTGAGATTGACTTCAGCGGCACTAACATCCTCCTGCGTTTTCAGTAATTTGTATTTATTTTTTAGATTGACTTCAGATGACAGAGAGCTTTGAAATGAACCACCATAGTCAACAATTTTTGTAGCTACAGCATAGATTGTAATTTCCTGTTTTGGATACGAACAAATTTGCCTCTCGACTACTGAAGACTGCCCACAGCATTTATCTTCAACTGCTGTATCCTTAAGTTTCTGAATTACCACATCCTTGTCTTGGTCTACACTGTCCGTTGGTGTCTGCATAGAATAAACAAGCTAACCAGAGAATTATAATCCGGACTCTTGGTGGAATCTCTTGTTCTTTATTTTCCTCACATCCCCCCCCCCCCCAAAAAAAAACAAAAAAACAAGAAAAACAACAAAAGAAAAGTAATGGACAGTTGATACAGCTGCGACAAAATGGTAGAAAAATGATCAACTTGAAAAAGTGAACTTGAAGCACTTCAAATCTCAATGAGGTAAGGCTCTCATTTTATTTTTTTCGAAAGGTGAAACTGCTACCACACACACACACACACACACACACACACACAAATATATATATATATATATTAGACTAACTGAAGTTTTTACTTTTTTATTAATTTTTTTTTTTTGGCGGGGGATCAATTTTATGTAATTAAGAGAACTTCACAAACACTCATTTGTGAAATTAAGATAATGGCCGTTGATCCAATTGGTTTGTATGTGTAAAGAAAATCAGGCCGAGACATAGTAATTTGTATGACTATCAAAATAAAAATTGTTGCTACTTAATGTTAGCTTGCAGATATCACAGAGATTATGGAAAAGATGAAAGCTAAATAGAGAGGGCAAAGACAGGCACGAGGCTCACCTGAAAATTAACTGGGAACTCAACGCTAGTACACTGACACCCACAACCATCACTGAAATTAAGCTTCAGGATTACTTTCAAGGGTCTTGTTTTAAGCATTTCCCTTGCAAATCAATTATTTTATAGAGGTCAGTAGAACTGGCATTGCAATTCAAAGTCCCCCCCCCCAAAAAAAAAAATAATAATAAAAAATAAACACACACACACTCACACACAAATACAGCAGTGCTTATCTGCTTACCTTTTCAGCCGAAATGGTTGCTGATATAAAACAGCTGTTTTTAATCCTGGTCTCTCTGGGAAAGAAATCTGGATATCAAATGCATCATAAAGGCACACTTTAGGATTAACGGAAGGGACTCTGCTAAGTAACAAGACAGAAACTACACACTGACATATTTAAACTGAGAAATAAATTGAATTTAGGATCCCCCCGGAGATATTTAAGAAGAGAACCCTTAAAGCAGTAAAACAGAAGATAACAACATTGGCATGCCAATGAAAAAAGACTATACCTCAACTGATTTAATGAATGGCAATGGAGCTTTGTCTCCGTGTACACTAGTCACTCTAAGAGACCACTTTGCATATTTTGTCACTGCATTGCAAGCAAAACAACACAGAATTCAAATTAGTGAAAATTCCACAAATATCAGTGGACAGGAACGGAGGCAACCTTATTTTACCTTACACATACACCCAAAAAGAAAAAGAAAGGGGGAGGGAGAGAGATGAGCCAAATATAAGATAAAGCATGCAAATCATTGAAGCCATTGCCAATTGTCTCCTTAATAGGTGAAAGAGCAAAGTGTTAAAAGGAAGAGCAATTCACGAACATGTAATGTATACAAGGCAGCCCAACTACCTATTAATATCATTTGTACTCACCTGGCAACCATGTAAAATAATCTGACAGAGAAGGATAGACGCCTCAAGAGCCAATGGAACTGCTCAAGAGCAAGTGCCTCAACTTATGATGTAGGAAGCACCCTGCTGTAGAAGGATTTTTATGCAGTGGGGACAGTTACCTTCAACTGATTGATCGGAAGAAAAAAAAGACGTTTTGTAATAAAATTAGTTTTTTAATGGTAATTATGGTAATGTAATAAAATTGTAAGGATAATTTTGAAAAAATCCAAAATTAATTTAATTTGGGCAGTGGGCTACCTCTATACATGTGCATTGCCACGCAGAGAGCAACTACGAGTGGGCAGTGGGGTAATGGGCAGTGGGGTAAAGGACTGTTTAATTTTTTGTCCAGTTAATTGGAAAACACAATTTCAAGGTGAGTGGGGGAACAATTGCCCGCACTGGCCCAGTGTGGGTCTGCCCCTGGAAGCACAACACCCTCATAATCCCCCCATTCCCCCCCGCCCCTTTTCCAAGTATGCCACATCATGCCCAATGAGACTGCCTTCCCTACTCTCATCTCACATCATCCTCATTTCATCCCCGGTACATCACGGGCTGATTGAAGTACAAACCAAGCTTCTCCCAACACAAATGAAACATTAAGGCCCACATCTCCCATCTCCCAAGAGATGTTCAAATTATAACCAGATAATTAACATTTTCCCAAGCTCCTCTATGCATAGCACCAATTAACCATAAAACAACCTCCATCAAATTATCAAGAGGTAGAATGGCGCTTCTAATTTGGCTTTCGGATTGAAAAAGTTAGTGTTTAAATGGGCCTCTACGTGCCACATCCCTTCTTAGGGAAATAAAGGAACCCCTTTACCACAATGGATACAACATTCTTGGACAGGTTCCATTTCCCCTGGTCCCCCATATCTCCTCAATGTGCCACACATAGGCATACCAGAGGAACCCACCAACTCTACCTCCCCATCCTCAAAAGTTCAACTAATCTACTGAAACCAGGTTCACAGTACTTGAGCAAGAAGGTTACAAATCTGAAACAGAAACTGAGGTGTAACCAGTAATTGTGAAATCTGACGCTTCTGCAAAACTAAATCTGCACACGAAAATCTTATCTTATTGCTGTCACTTATCACATAAAAAATTTCCTCAGAACAGGCGGCCCACAACTTTCAAAATACATTTTCAAATCTCAATTACCCCAATCAGTTCCATAATTTCCTTCCACGACCCTTCTCAAAACTCTGCCACTTTCATTCCATATCTCCATTATCACTCCCCTAACAAGGCTAGATAAAAGATCCCAGATTTAACCCTCCCTCCACACCCCACCACCCACCCCCCCCCCCAACACACACACACACACACACACACAAAAACCCACAAAAAAAAAAAAAAACAAAACAAAAAAAAAACAAAAAAACAAAAAAAACAAAAAAAACAAAAAGAACAAAAAAAAAAATGAGCCCAATCTTCCAACCCATCCCATAAAATGTCCCCACCTTTACTGTTTCCTCACTACCATTGTGAGGACAATGAACTAGCAAATAAAGCAACTATGCTAGATAGGTTGGCCAAGGGACAGTTCTCCGTTGTATACATCTTGCATTCAGATGTGCCTCTTTGGTACCTTATAATGATTATCCTTATCCAAAACAGAAGAAGAAGGGAAAAAAAAAAAATCCTACACAAGTGTTCTACTAAAGTCAAGTCTTATAATAAGCATAACTTATATGGACGAACATCAGCAAATAAGAATGCCAATATAGTGAAGCAATTGGAGTGTCAAAGTATAAAGTGGGCAATGGATCATCCATTTCTCTATGGTACTCAAATTGGCATCCAAGAGGCCCTTTAATACCAAGATATGGTCAAAGAATAGCAATGATGCTGACTTGCCTATAAATGCAAAGGTATCAAGTGTGATTAGCCGAGAGCAATGGAGATGGCCTTTCCCCATCACTTGGGAGCTTAGGGAGGTAATCATGGAGCACCCGCCGAGCTACCAACCTAATCAAGCTATGGAGGATGTGTTTGTTTGGACAGCATCGAAGAATAAATGCTACAATGCCGCGGCCACTTGGGAGGCAATTCGAGACCGAGGCTCCAAGGTACAATGGCATAGCTTTTTGTGGTTCCCTAATCATATACCTCAGCACAGCTTTATATTATGGCTTGCAATCAAGGAAAGGCTCACCACGAAGTCAGGCTCATTGATTGGGGCATCAATGTTGATCCTCTTTGTGTCCTATGCGGGCAACACAATGAAAGTCTAGACCACCTATTCTTCTTATGCCCATTTTCGGCCGAGGTAAGGAAGGTAGTATTGCAAACATGCTTCATCATTAAACTGGCTCAATTATGGAGGAATGAAGTTGCTTGGGCTATTGGGAAGTTCAGTGAAAAATCTCTGCAAAAGAAAATATGCAAGCTTGCTTGGGCGGCCATGGTGTACCACATTTGGATAGAGAGGAATGCTAGAGTTTTTAATGGTTCTTCATCCTTAGCTACGGATCTTGTAAAGGCAATTATACATGATGTAAAAATTAGATGCTCCTTCTCTTCCTTCCCTAGAAACTCTAATGTAAACATAGACTTTTGTAATAGCTAGGGGATTCCATTTACTGTTACATAAGCTTGTAAAGCGGGGGTATGCCACCTAGATGATGTAAATATTTCCCTTTAATCCAAATTTCTTATAATTACCCCCCAAAAAAAAAAAAAAAAAAAAAAAAAAAAAAAAAAAAAGAATGCCAATATAGAGCAATATACCTGAAAGGCTGTGGAACTGAGTAAAAATGATCTGGAAGAGATCAACACGAACATATGGAGGAATCCACAGATTAAGATGTTGCATAACCCCTGCAATAACCTGCTCTGGCTCCAGTCAATTGCTAACTCTTGCAGAAAGGGCCAAGTCAATCCAGACTAGTGCACAACACATTTAGTTGCTTAAAAAATAGAACTTGTAAGAATAACTAAATGATCAAAATAGTTATTTGTTCTTAACAGTTAACACAGCTGAAAGCAGTGCATGATAAATAGAAATGACTCGTAACCAAGTTCATGTAAATGTAATCATTCACTAGACACGCTAATATTAACTACTTCGATGCATTCGAATTTTTCAAGGTTAAGTTATTGGGAAAATTAAAACAACTGTACCTTGTCAACAAAACCATGAATCACCAAATTTGCTTTCTTGTCTTTTGGAGTTGGCTGCAAAGCCATAACAAAATTTATGAATATCAACCAAGAAAACAGGAAACAACCATACAAACTAAAGAATGACTCTCAGAAGACATTGCACCAGCAGAGAAGATACATGATCAATTTTTTTTTTTTTTTGGGGGGGGGGGGGGGGGGATAATTGATACATGATCAAATCCTCTAAATCATTATGCTCCTAATAAGAAAACATAGCTACAGTCATATTTATAAGAATTTGCATCCAATATACTTTTTCTCATGTCACTTGCAAAAAGAACTACATGAGAATTCATGCGATCAATGGCTATCTGCTTAAAAATATAGAATGTATTTGGGTCATGGATTTGTGGATAGAAAATAAAAGTGAATGGAAAACGTAGGATAGAGAAATAAAATTAACGTATTTGATTTCTTTTTTTTCTTTTTTTTAAGGAAAGAAAATGAATCAATATGTCAAAAAAATAATTTTTTATTTGATTAATCGTTAAAAATGAGTACATATAAGCAATTTGATTCCTTTCCATTTTATTTCCGATTGACAAATCATTGATTCAAACATAACCATAATGTAACAAGGAAGTTCTTCCCTTCATCCTGCTCCCTCCCAAAAAAGGAAAGAAAAGAAATATATAACAGAAGATGGTAAGTACTGAATATGGATCCCAAGCATGTGTGCATTTACGCATCTACCACTTTGATTTATAGACCATTCCTTAAGTGTATTCAACATAAAATACTTGTACATGCATGATATTGCATGCATACTTCTAATTAATACTTGTTCGCCTTCCATCTTTAACATTAATTTTGCACTACCAGCTTCTATGCAAATTGGTTAACTCACCACAGCTCAAAACTCTGTTAATCCATTGTTATGCTACATCATTTTTCACATTTGTAATACAAATTAATCGAAGAAACTATTTAATAATTGATCAAAACTTATCTCCCCCAGATGGGGAAAACATATTAGTTAAAAATAAAGGAAGCAAGGAAATAATTCAAGGAAATACCTGAAGGTTAACAATCACAATCTTTCCCCCACTGCGGAGAGATTTTAAAGGGAGGTTGCAAGCTGGAGTAATCTGCAAACTGCAGTGTAGCTAAACATGGTCATCCAACAAGAATACAAAAGAGAATCAATGACAATAATAATCATAATCACAATGATACAACAGAGAACAAGAGAATTATTTGATACATAGTATAATCTAATTAGCAAAATAAGTGGACAAAATAAAGTAGTTTCCCATCATCAAGTCCGTAGTTATTTCCACAAGCATGTTGTGCTAAACCCAAAGGTGTAGCCCAACTGTGTGGAAGTCACACTCACGAACTGTAATCTCGGATATGTCGTGATTATGAAGCTCCACAAGGGTTTCTCCCCAAAGCCACTCCACAAGCTTTAGCCTGCACTTGCCTAGACCACGGGTCTTGTGGGGTGGTTCATGAGCCCAGGTTTACTCTCTAGTGTGGGTCCACCAAAAAAAAAAAAAAAAAAAAGAAAAAAAAAGAAAAAGAAAAGTATATTGTGCTTGCAAATCTAGATAAGCCTTTTTCCACATAAAGATGATGCGCTTGCTTTAGATATTAGACTACCAGACTCCCCCAATATAAGGCACAAACCTTAACTCCCACAATATAGGATCTACTTTACAAACTATCTGCTAATCGTGCTACGTACCTACCATACACAAGGTGGCTTAATATTCAGATGCACGTCCTATTGAGTAATCATGTTACATAATTTGCTTATGGAGGAAAACATAACAACAAAATAGAACAGATTTGCAAGGTTAAAAACACATTTTTTTTCCATTAACACTATCCATATTTAGGTCACAAGTAACAACTCCAGCAAAAGCATCTATTGAGACAAAGCTGACACTCAAGACCCAAAAGGGCAATTTCTATGTCAAAAATCTTTAAGAAGCTTATAAACAAGCTTGTCAGTTTTTGGTCAAGAACCTGCCAGACATCATCCTTCTCAATAATTCCTGATGCCACTTGAATCTAAACCACATAACAACAAATAACATAGCATAGAGAAGAACGGGAAAATGTTCAGAAATAGTAGACTAAAACATAAACATAAACGGTTATGAACAAGCATGGTAGCGAACCAAATGTTATCAAGATTATAAAAGGCACCATAGGATATGCTCAAGAAGGCATTTCAAGTTCCATAAAAGATAACCAAGGACTATTCTAAACTAATAGATCACCATAAGAACAAAATTAACACACACTCCATGTGCAGTTCTAGAAATCTACCTTGTCCCCAAGCATAATACTACATCAGCCATTTGACAATGTTTCTCCGCCGCATTCAACTCTTTTGGGGGCAAAGCATCCTACAAGAAAAATAACCACATTGATCAAGGTCACAAACTTCACATAAAAACTGTCCATAATCTTATTGCATTGGGTGCAGCCTATTCTCAAAATAGGTGAGAACATCCTTTTGCATCTTCGTTGGCAAAAATATGGCAACAATTCCAAAAGCAGTCAAAGAAAGATCCTTATCTACAAATGTTTTCTGCTCCATTTCCAAAAATTCTGAAAAATGAAACAAACTAAAGGGAGACAAATAGACACCAAATAGGCTCTCAAAAGGCAGGTTCAACAATTTATTTATTTATTGTTAAGTAATAATTTATGGTTTTACACCACTATACATACATCAAAGTTCGTGATTGCAACACAATTTTTGTTTTCCATTCCAGCCTATACAATGTACAAAATTTTTTGTCTCCAGCATAAATCTTTGAGGAGGTTGCTAACTTTCAGCAATATCAATTATCACTCGTTCATGAAATTGTTAATACACTTACATGAGTAAGTGGAAATAATAAACAATAATGCCTTAAAGGAGACTGCAACCAAGCAAAGTGAAAGTAATACTTACCTCCCAGTCAAGAACAGTATCCTTTAGCTTTGCCCCACACTTCACATTGGAACAGCGCCTTGACGTCTCCTTCATCCCAATAGTCTCCACCTCAAAATCCCGCAAATACCTTCATGGATCAGGTAATTGTCTTCAATATCACAAATCAAAAAAGAGATAATGCTACAAACTTCTACACCAGATGATAAAGTTACAATAATTTGAATAAAAACAAACCATGAGCAGAAAACTTCACACTTACTCTACTCCACACTTGGGACAAATTTCCCTGAACGAATTCCCATGCAATTCAGAAAGTTTCTCCCTTGGTATTCCAGATCGAAGATGAAGACTATCCACATTCTAGAAGAACAAAATATTAAAAAGTCAAGCAAATAAAATTAACAATCAACATATGGAAGCACATCTGACGAACACAAAGTGCAGTAGAGATTGCTAAGAGCAAAGAAAATTTTGATAAGATGGGAGCCGCATACATTGTAACAATGTAAACACAACTCCCTGTGAGGTCCATCTCTGACATTTATAATGAATTGTGAATGGAAGGGTCTCTCGTCAAATAGCTAGTTGTCATCCAAGCAAATTAGCATAAATGCTCTGTATGCCAAATGTTGAATTTGTGGTATACATGAAATTCAAGATGGAAATCTAAGATAAAAGCTCAACAACAATCCTTTAGCTTGGATGAATTGTTTCCAAAGTTGAAGATACAGGAAACTAAAGAATAGTTCTAGCCAAAGAAGAGGAACAGCATAAACTAATTACCTGGCTAATAACAAACTTCAAGATGCCAGCCTTCTCAAGTTCAACCAAAGCCATATGCGTCATACTTGGCATTGCACGATCAAAAGGCAAGGATGCCCCAGGCACACCTTTACCTTCACGCTGCACGTCAACATAAACAGAACAAAAGAACCACTCAAATAAGATTATGACTAAGATTAAAAGAGCAACAAGAGATTGAGAAGAAAATGAAGAGAAGCTCAAAATTTAATTTCTCCAGGCCACAAAGTTATAAATTTATAAAAGGAATCACATTTCCACCTGAAGTGTCCATACTCCTTTCGGACCTCGGAAATCAGGTATCCCACAAGAAGTAGATATTCCTGCACCTGTAAATGCTACTAGGTGCTTACTCTGCATGTACATTGAGGAAATTTAAAAGGATTAAATAATTCGCAAAAATGTTTTCAAAGATGTAAAAGATAACAAGACAAATTAGCTATAGAATTTGGACCTTCATTATTATCAGCGCAAGTTGTTCAATCTGCAGTTGCAAAGTAAGATAACCCAGGTCAGAGGAGTGCAACAAAATCTCAAAACCTCATAACAGAATTAAAAATAGTTTTTTATTGTCACAACTCTATAGTCTCCGGATGTAGAGTCTTTAAGTCTTTTGCAAGCTTCACTGAGGGTTTGATTTGTAGATTTGGGTGGGTTTCTGGAATGGCATTCTCTTAATGCCATTTCTTTTGTTACCTCTGTGTTTTTTTTTTTTTTTGGTGGGGGGGGGGGGAATAAAATGCTGTATCTATTTATCAAAAAAAATAATAATAATAAAGGCCAACATCTAACATAACAAACAAATCAAAAGACATACAAATTTTATGTAGGCTAAAAAGACCCCCCCAAAAAATATGAAATTTTTTTAGCAATGCCTATTGGTTTTCATTTTCTTGGCATAATATAGTTAAACTTCTGTCCTCGATTTTCCCTTCTGCAGAATTTTTCCCCTTTCCTTTTTCTTCTCCTCAAAAAACCCTTCAAGTAAACAAATACCATTTTGACAAACGAGCAACAGCATACACAAACAAAACTCGTAAACTCATTAAAATACATATATATATATATATATATATATACCCTATCAAATCGCAGCAATTTTAGCCCCGATAATTACAGTTCAGAACAGAAAAAAAAAAGATATATATTTCAAATTTAAGCACAGATTCCAGTAATCTGCATGGGTTTTTCATTTATACAAATCTTATACTGCTATATTTGACACAGACACAAAAAAAAAGGAATGAATTAGAAAAGATATAGAGAAAAAAACAGCACAGAAAAATAAGAAAGACAGGACGATAGATTTCAATATACGGGAATAGAAAATGAGAAAGAAACAAACCCACTTTTTGCTGCAAAACATAGGGGGGGTCGAAAATCTCGGACATTCCGACTGAGCCCACATCTTCTTTGTAGGATAGCTTCTCTGCATAACCCAAAGACATGGATGATCTGGCTCTCTTCAAACAATCGACCAATCTGCTCTCACTGGAAATTTCTTCACAGCAGAAAGAGGGAGCGCACAGAAAGGAGAGGGCCTTTGTTTGGGTTTAAGGAACGGGTTATTCGACTTATAAATTATAATGTATTTGTTTTGGTTTAAAGGAAAGGTTAAAAAAAAAATGGTAAAAAAGGAATTTTCTTTTGTTTATGAGCCGGCTATGTTTGGTTAATGGAATTGGATTATGAAAATATAACTAATATTATGGATAATATATTAAATTAAATATAATATGAAATTAATTTTTTATATGAAATTATTTTTTTAATATTTTGATCATAAAATAAAATATGAGATAAAAAATATGATTTAACATAAAATGTAATAGAAAATAATTTTAAACTTTTAAATTTTGATGGAAAGCAAATTTAAAAGTAGAGTATAAGTAATATCTCTCATAGTATTACTTATCTCTATTTTAAGAGATATGAAGTCCGGCCCAAAATTATAATACTGTAATTTAAATATAAAATTAAAATTAACTTGATAAAAAATAATAAACTACTAACCTAGTATCCTAATTTTACCCCTAAAGCAAGTACTGCCCGAAGTTAAAAGGAAAGGAAGATATGAAGCTGGAAATAAGTAACAAGGCAAAATATATATATGTGTGTGTGTGTACGTGCGTGAATTTGAATGTTTTTCTCTCTCAAAAGTCAAACTGAAGGAAAAGGGAGGGAGGAAGGGAGAAAATTTTATTAAAAGGTGAGATTCATCTCTTTTCTAAATAACTTTTTTAAATAAAAATCAAGTATAACATATATAAATTTTTCATATTTTTTCTTTCATAAATGAAAAAAAAATCTATTATTAAAAGAGAGAATATTCAACCATTTCATTTCTTTTCATCTATTTTTTTTTATCACTCTTACCAAATAAAACGTTAATGTTTGGTTAAGGAAGGTAAAAAGTGAGAAAAATGAAAAGAAAATCCTTTTATAGCTGGTTGTAAGCTTTGAGTTTGGGAAAAGAAAATTAAGTTGGTGTTGATGTTGATGTTGATGTTGATGTTAATGTGATGTAAAAATGACACATTGTGAAATTTAATTGGAAAAATTTTTAAACTTTTGAAATTTTTTGAAATTTTTTGAAAAAATTTAAGAATACAAACGGCCCCTAAAAATGATACGTAAAAATTACTATAGAATAAAAATAAGTATTTAGAGAATAGAGTTGCATATTAGTAGGGTCAAAGCAAGTATTATGGGATCCAAATCTATTTCTTAAGATTTTTAACGAATTCGAGTTAAAACTTTTGTCGATTTTGAAATATTATATTAAAATTTATTTGTTAGGAATGTTATTAACCTCAAACTCAAGCCTAACTTTTTGTGTTCAAATTTGGCTTATTAGTCCATAAGCAAACTTGAGCTCAACTTAATTATTGTACGCTCTGGAAATTTTTTTTTTTTTTAAATTAATAGATTTCTTGAATCTAATTTCAGAAGATACCTAAAATCCACTTTCGATGACCCACCAAATTGGCTAATTGGACTCTTTCTTTTCCCCGCTAGCTTAATCACTACAACCTTAAACCTCCAGGTGTGGTGGATGGGCAGTAATGAGCGGTTGTAGGTGACATTTGGATGATTGAAGAAGGATGGTGACCAAACATGAGAGCAAATGAGCAAAGAGGGCTTCTATATGAGTAATGAGGACATTGCCTATATGTACATGCATATACACTAGTTGAAACTTACACCCGAATATAATTTCTTTGATAAACTGTGAGAGTGAGAGAGAGTGAGGAGCTGTTGAAGGAAGAGGAACACGATGGTGTTGTGCTTATTTTCATTTATTTCTTCAACGTAATGTAGGAGGATTTGTTTCTAGAGAAAAATACAAATATATGTTGGCACCATGATAAGATAAACCCTAGAGTAATTAATTGAAGTAGAAAGTTTTTTTAATTGCATGAATTATGGTTGAAACAAAGGGAATAGTAAGATTATTAGGTGATGTAAATGATATCCATATAATAAAACATGACGAATTTTGAAAATATCCCTCTTACAAAAAATTTAACGACTGAGATTAAATTTTATTTTTCAACGAGTAGTTGAGATATTTTATATCTATATAATAAAACATGACAGATTTTGAAAATGTCCCTCTTACAAAAGATTTAACGACTAAGATTAAATTTTATTTTTCAATGAGTAGCTAAGATCTTTTATAAATCAAAACTTTCCCTCAAAACTTTTATTTCTTTGTCTCATATCGCCAAAACATTACAGCGTCACTTTTTCTTTTACCTATAACGACATTAGAATTATGACATATGATCTTAATAAATATAAAAACCTCATGGGTTCTTAAAAAGGGACCTATTTTCTTAGGTTCTAAAAAAGGACTCACCTTCTCATGAGTTCCAAAGCAAGCCCACTTGCATTTAATATCATTATTAAATTTATATATTTCAATTATACTAGTAATTAAATTAAAAATATAAATAAGAAATGGAATTGAATTAAGAAACACAAATTGAAAAAGTTTAAATAATAATTAAATTATTTTTCTTATAGCAACAACTATTAGTATTTTTAACATTTAAAAGTATAAAAAATAGCAAATATTAATTAGGCTAAGAGATTTTTGTTTTTTAAATTTCTAATTTTAAATTTAAATTAGTCATATTGACTGTACTTATTTTATTTTATAAAGCACATATAATTAATAATAATAATATTTTTTTACTTGCATTATTTTTATAAAACTAATTAAAATTTTATATTCATCGTTCCTTTTTTTTATTTTTACAAATATTTGAATAAAATTAGTCTTTGCAGAGTGATTTTTTTTTTCTAAATTCTAATTTTAAATTTAAATTGATAAGTTGATTATATTTATATCTATATAATAAAACACAACACATTTCAAAAATGTTCATCTTACAAACTAAAATCCAAATGTTGGAATTGAGTTTTATTCTTTAACGAATGGATGAAATCTTTTACAATTTTCCCCTCAAACTCCCACTTTGTCATTGTTTTATTTTTTAATGAATGGATGAAATCTTTTACAATTTTTTTCCCTCAAACTCCGGCTTTGTCATTGCTTCACTCCACATTCTTATAAACTAGTGAGTTAAAACTTAATGATGATATCCAAAGAATTGTATTAAGAAAGATAAAAACTTTTTTCTCAATATTATGTTGCCCGATAAAGAAAGAGAAAGATAAAAATTTTTCTTCTCAATATTATGTTACCCAATAAATATATGCATATTTTATTTTAGTCGAGGAGTATCATAAGCTCGGGTTATTTGCTAGTATATTCATACTGAAACTCATTGTTCTATATAAAAGTTAAGAAATTTGAATTTATATTTCCATGTTTGATGTAGTATTCTGAAATTGATATTTTATTTTAATAATATTAGTTAGTTTACTAAGTTTCTGTTAAATATGAATCATATTTAAGACTAAATTTTGAACAGTACTAAAGGAATATGGGAAAATAAAAAAACATAGCCTAATCACGACATGAGAAACTTGATTTGGCATCAGTCATTCACATGACATATTTTCTCCTGTGCGCACAACACACATTCCCATTGTTCTAATTTTGAAACCAGCCTCAATTGTGCCTATGTCCCACTATATCCCGTGCCCACCCCTAGCTTCCCTTACACCAACTAGTGCCACCTATGTCCTTATGCGCATGATAACCCAATCCCACATTCTGTGTGGACCGCTACAACTGTCTCATGCCCATGACCCTTAGTGTATTGTTTGGGTATTTTCTAATGTTTAACCACTTTGACCTACCCCTAGCATGTCTTTAACTACATTAAACTTGTTTTGAATAATAAACTATATAATTATTCAATGGATAAACTTGGGAATTATACACCAAAATTTCCTTATTTATAATTGTTCATGTGATTATCCTTGATCACGTTTGTTAATAGGTCCAGAAATAATGTTATAAACAACATAATAAGACTTACACATGGGAATTGGCTAAACTTTAATTTTGCTCATAATTTACAGAATTGGTTGAGACATAATGGAAATGAATTGAAATGGACTAATAAACCTTAGTGATGGGGACTTAGCCGTTGTTATTGACAGGGGTGGTTCCCTTCATGGTAGCTATAGTCAAGCTAATATAGAAAAAAAAAAACCAAAAAAAAAAGAAAAAAAGAGGCAGCTGTATGATTAATATGCATTATTGTATAATTGTATATTTATTGAGCATCTAATTATGCTATTCTGCTTGTTATTGGTGAGGTTTTAGCTTAATTATCTCATTTACATGCACTCTTGTTATTGGTGTGTTTCAGGTGATAGAATTTGATGTTTTAACTTGAAATAACACTAATAGTGCAGGTGAGGAGGAGCCAAAGCAAGCCGGAGTAAGGAAGTGCAAGAACATGCTTTGGTGTCTTTTGGGGCATTTCACCGAACACTTGGCACACATGGAGAAAACAGCTTGAAGATAAAAAGGCCGACATGTCCAATGACTTCCAAGACTTCCTCAATGTCTCAAGTGCCATCCCAAGGAATAGAATCAGTTACCATGGCTTCCAAGGAGAAGGAGACGGTCCGAAGTTCAAGATGATTGAAGTGGTGTGCAGCTGAAGTTTTAACTTGACACCCTATCAGTATTTTGACCATATCTTTTCACTCACAACTCCGATTGACCTGATTCTTCTTGGGTTGGAAAGAAGACTCGAATAGCTACAATTTTTGTATTTTAGTTGAAGCCTGAATCCATTGTCTTTGAGGTCAAAATCGCGTTAGAAGTTGAGGACAGAAAGCTGTCAGAAGGAAGAGACGACTTCAAGAAGAAGCAGAATTTGAGTAACCACCATTCTATGGCCCGGACCCCCTTCCAAATGGTCCGGACCACAGTAGTCGAGCCTGTACCAATTTAATTAGCACTTTTTAGGGTTTCTGTGTAACCTTTTATAAACCTTGTACACGGTCGAACTAGGGGAGGAACTTTTCATATTTTTTAGATACTTTTGAGTGTTCTAAGATAGTTTTTGAGAGTTTTCAATATCATTGTGATGTTTTTGAAGATTTTTGAAGTGAGTTTGTTTATTGCTACAATTTCATTCTATTACTTTCTTTCAGAACTGTTTAACTTGTAAGTTTGATTTCATTTTGCTCTTTAATAATATGATTTATTAGTTTCAATTGGTAAATCAGTTGATTATGTGCGTATTTATTGTTTTCGTTTCATTTAAAATAATACTAGCGTAAAAACCCTAGTTCTTGATTCGACGAATCAAGGAAAGGTAGTTCATGAAACACTATGGGATGTGCGTGGACCCTTTGCATGGGTTGCGAAAGCTCATGCGTAGGGATCTACTATTTTTAAACCTATTTTAACTTGTTTCGAAAACATTCGAAAATGAAAACCTCTAACCATATTCACTGAAATCACTGGTATTGGTTTTCGATTATCATTGATTAATACTATTGAACAAATTAAAAGTAGGATTCAAGTTCAATTCTGATTTCGTTTGTTTGAAAAGATTTCCAAAAACAAAAGTTTTTAACCATATTCGTTTGAAATCACTGGTACTAACTTTTGAATTTAAAACATTCTCAATATTTTTGAACAAACCCTTAATTCAGATTTGAACCTAATCATCTCATAGTGAAGTAGTGAACTACTTGAACTTGAAAGTTGAATCAATAACCTCTTTAATATCATGTTTGTTATTTAATTTAATTTTTGAGTTAATCAATTGCTTTAAAATTTAATTTTATTACATTTTTATTTAATATCACAATTCCTTCATTCCATCATTCTCAACCCAACCATTCTCAGACATCCTATAAATCCAAAATTAGTTTAAATTAATTTAGGTTCACCTACTAACTAAGAGAACACGTCTAGAGCTTTTAACAAAGCCCTCCTTGTGCATTCAACCTCGGACTCACCGAGTTTAAAACTACGACTGCCCTCTTGCACTTGAGACGTAGAACTCACACATATTTTAGGGTCGGTCACTGTACTCATTCTAATTTTGCCTCTACTTAAAAACTATAATATTTAAAGTTTTTAGTTGAATGGTGCTCTTCTAATTAAAATCTCTTAATCGTAAGAGTAGACAAGATGCCAAAATTCAACAAAAGTAAACATTTGGTAAAATGACGATCAAGTTCTTGGAAAAAGAAAGAAGCCAAGCTGAAAACTCATATTAAGGCATCACCAAATTGCACAGGCATGCCCAAGATATCAAATCAACAAATTCTGCATCAAGAAAACAATTAAATTCATAATCAATGGTCAATTCAGTTCAGAAGTCAAAGAATAGCCTTTATCGACACACTTGAGGTCAGTATCGATCGGACTACCCATCCCAAGCTAGGAAAATACAAAAAGACACAAAATCCTAGAACACACCAAAGGATATGGAGATAAGCTCAAAATAGCCAAAATACTCCTCCAAAGGTCATGTAGGCCCTACAAACTCAAAATAGCTTTTACCAATGAAAAGGACGTTATTAGCACATCAAATACAAATTGAGCCTTCAAATTAAGTTAAAAAGGCTCTAAAACTTATAGGAATGATGTGGATACAATCTATAAAGTAACTCCCCAGCTAAGCCAAAGTAGATCAAATATTAGAAAGTGCCTCAAGAATCGAGCCCAAAAAAGTTATTACTAGCCCACAAGACACCAGAAAACCTTGGAGGTCAATTTGACGTCATAGATGAATTCTTCATACTGAAATGGTAAACGGAGCCATCCTGGTAGTGCGCATAAGGGTTAAACAAAGGAATAAGGTGCCCCTTTTACCATTTTAGCTCGTTTTCGGAGTAACAATTTTCAAATAGTCAAAACTAGGTAATGGGAAATCCAATTTTGACCTAATTTAACTTAAATAATCTTATTTTTCCTTCTCTAGAATGGCCAAGAAGCTCCCAACGCTTCCGAAACTTGTCCATAACATTCAAAAATGGCCCGAACATGTTAGAACCTGATCCAAACCTCACCCAAACTGGCCTGAGCTTGGAGCTACGAGCCAAATCAGCAAAAAAAAAAGGCACGTCACCTAAAAGGGCCAGCAACATCCATCACAGCAAGTTTCTCATCCACAAAGCCAGGCACAAAACTCTACCCGCAAGGCCACGCACTATTTTTCGCATGCATCTGTAAGCAGATTTCTTCGTCTTTGCTAACAAGTAGAAAACCTCAACAAAGTGCCATTGTTAGGAAGATTTACTCATAGCCATCGGGTGGACTTTCTGATCAGCATAGAATAAGCCTATATATAGGGAGCTCCCATGGTTCATTTCATTCTTACTGATTGAGCACATAAAATGCACACTTACTATGATAATGTGAATGGTTTTAGGTGTTTTAATTACATAAATCTCTTATCTTTTAAGGAAAGAAGCTAATTTATGTGCTTTTGGACTTTTGTAGGTTTTGGTGCTTCACTTGGTGAAGGAGGATGAAAAGAAAGGTCAAACGAGCAAGGAAACAAAGTGGGATAATCTGCACCAGAAGCATGGGTGCCCCACCAGAAGCATGGGCGCCCCACCCTTTATCAGATGGGCGCCCACAGAGGAAGGTCATGCCTGCTGATTTTGGCCTGTTCTTTGAGGACTTCATCAAACACCTCAAGCATGGGCGCCCCACCTATAGCATGGGCGCCCATGGGTACTCTTCTAGCACAAGTCCAGCAGGAAATTTAGAGTGTAATTTTACCATTTTACCCCTGACTTTTGTAATAATATAAAATGGTAGAATTTTGATAAGGACAGGGTGGTAACCCTAGGAAAAGTTCAGATTTTCTCTTCTAAGAGTTTTATGTAAAGATTACATTGGAATTGCACCAGGGATTTGGACTCGTTGCTTTCGCTTTGGATTGTTCAAGTTCAATCTTGTTTTCGTAGTACAATTCATGTGTAAGTTTTAATTTGTTAGTTCGTTTTAATAAAAATCTCATGTTTTAAGTGTTTTGTCTGGTATGTTCGCTTCGTAGTGTTTCGTAGACTTAGTTTGTATTGATTTGCTTTCAAAATTGTTTTAAACCTTTTCGATTTATTTCGTTCTTGTGGTTTGTTGCATATTGAAGATGTTTTTCTTTTCGAATTGTTTTGCTTATACTTTCGCTATGCTAGGCTAGGGCTTTTCTTGGTTTTAACCTAGGTTCGTAATGAAATTGAAGGTCTTGGACTTGGACAGAACAAATTGAAATGAATTCATTATCTTTTGAATGATAACATAAGAATTGTAATTTTAGGTTGATTTTTTCGAAAACGAAACCCTGTGATACAATTGACCCCCGTTTACACTAAAGTGAATCGGAGGTTAATTCCATGTCCCGGTAATTTCGAACTTGACTTCAAGACCTCGGAGTTACAATTTCTTTATGAAATAAGATTTTTAACGTTGAATTTTTCGGCCTGATCTTACATGTGTAAAGGTTAGGTTGAGTTAATTTCATATTCAAGTCCAAGCCTTCGAGGACATTATAGGACTAGGTTAAAACCAAGTATCTCCATTAATCCAAGTGTTTAAGTAATTCACGTACTCTGTTAAGTGTTTGAATTGGTTGCTTCCTTAGTGTGTCATTCTTAGTTTAAGTGTATTTCTTTTAAATTTTCAAATCGTTTTCCCAATTATTTTCAAATCAAATTTTCAATTACTTATTCGAAAACCCCGAAAAGATTTTCATCTTTTCTTTTTGAGATTTTTGCAAGTGTTTTTGAAACAATGTTCCCAACACTTAGGCACACTTTTGTTCCCTGTGGAGATGACCTAGGACTCACCTAGAATAGACACAACTGACCTCTTATACTTGAGAGTGAGCCACTACCAATTTAGAGAGCGGTCAAGTTTTTGGCGCCATTGCCGGGGAACAACGGTGTGTGTGTGCTGAACTCAGAGAGCTTGTGGATGAAAGCACTTGCTGGTGCGGTTACATTTGGACTTCCAGGTGATATCGTTCCTTATTTCTTTTCTTTTGTATATTTCATTTTTTTTATTTTAATTCATTTTCTCTAATTTTAGGATTTTCCTTCTTTTAGATTTGTGAAAAAAAAAAAAAAAAAAACACAACAACAAACCAAACAGACTTAGGTTAGTAATCCACTGCATGTTTTTGAGGTCAGGCAAGGTTGTCGAAGTCATTCTCGATCATAGTAACCCTTCTTACATTCGTGAGCCTTTAGAGCCCCATATCTTAGCGTCAGCCACAAACTCCCAATCGTCCGACTTAATGGCAAATTTAGAAGGGGATGGAAGTGTAAATGGGGATGATGGAGCTCCGGAAATTAGGAGGATTAGGGATCACCTTAACCCGGTTAGGCAAACCACACCTTCCTGCATCATTTTGCCTTTGAACAGGGGCAATTTTACCTTAAGACCAGGAATCATCCAACTCCTACCTAATTTCCATGGTCTTGATTCTGAAAATCCGTATAACCACTTGAGAGAGTTTGAGGAAGTTTCTAACACTTGTGTAGACCCGAATGCTAATGAGGATGTTGACCGACTCCAACTGTTCCCATTTTCCCTTAAGGACAAAGCCAAACTGTGGCTTAGCTCCCTTCGCCCTCGTTCCATTGGAACTTGGCGCGAAATGCAAACCGAGTTTCTGAAGAAGTATTTTCCAACTCAAAAGACTCAACACTATAGGCGACAGATCACCACTTTTTCATGCAAGTCTAATGAGAATTTCTGTCGTGCGTGGGAGAGGTTTAAGGACCTCTTGATGGCTTGTCCTCACCACAAATTTGAGCCATGGAGGTTAGTGAGTATATTTCATGAGTCTTTAACTCCCAGTCTCAAACAACTTGTCTCAACCATGTGCAATGGTACCCTTTTTGATAAGACTGCGGAGGATGCCATGGATTTCTTTGACATGGTAGCCGAAGATTCAAATGATTGGGAAATTGGACCACCCTCATCTTCTGAACAGAGGTATTCGGTACCTAGTCGCCAATTAGAGTTGAGTGAGAGTGACGATTTACGGGCTAGGTTATCCGCCTTGCAACATAAGCTTGAGTCCCTTGAACTGAAGAACAAGGAAAAGTTGGTTGAGAAGAAAGTGGTTTGCGCCGCTTGTGATCAAATGGGGCATGATGCAAATTCGTGCCCCGAATTGCCTTTGCTTAAGGAGATAGCCTATGGTCAAGCTTACATTAACAATGCACCAAATCGTCCATTCCCGAATAGGGGTCAAAGTAACGCTCCTTATACCCAAAGTGGACATGTCCCTTACCAAAGTGGAAACCAAGCTTCCAATGCTTACTCCCCAGGGTGGAGGAACCATCCCGGTTTCTCCTGGAGGAATGATAATTCGGGACAACCATTTCAGCAACCACCTCCTTTACCATCATCCCAATTCCAACAGCCCAGTTCTGTTGCATACCAACCACCACATAAGAGACCAATTGATGATACTCTTAATCAATTTATGCAACAACAACTGAACATCAACAATCAAGTAACTCGGGCTTTGGATGACATCAAGGGTCAAGTCTCTAAGTTGACCCAGGCTATGAGTACCACTCAGAGTGGTAAACTCCCAGCACAACCTTTTCCCAACCCGAAAGGCCAGGCGAACATGACTGAGTCGTCGACCTCGGGTGCTACCTCACATGAGCAAGTTCAAGCTATTACCACTTTGCGGAGTGGTAAAATCATTCAAAAGCCAATTGACCCTAGAGCCAATACTCCTAGTGAACAGTTGGGTTCAAAGGATAGTGGAGATGTCGAAAAGATTGGGAGTGGAGAGAAAGAGAATGGAGAGGTTGAAAAAGAGAGCGATGGGGAAACCAGTGAGGGGCCATTGGTTAGGCCAATAGACCAGCCTGTTGAGCACATGCCTAGACCACCTTTTCCCCAGAGATTAGCAAAGGGCAAGAATGAGATGTTGAACTCAGAAATTTATGAGATGTTCAAACAAGTGAGAATCAACATCCCGTTACTTGAGGCCATCAAGCAGAACCCTTCTTATGCTAAGTTTCTCAAGGATATGTGCACTGTGAAGAGGAGGCTCAATGTCAAGGAAAAGGCTTTCTTGACAGAACAAGCCAGTGCCATAATCCAGCGGGAGACACCCCCTAAGTATAAGGATCCAGGGTGTCCAACCATTTCCTGCATCATAGGAAATCACATTGTAGACAGAGCTCTACTAGACTTGGGTGCTAGTGTCAACCTACTGCCTTACACTGTTTATCAGCAACTAGGTTTAGGTGAGCTGAAACCCACCAGAGTGACATTGCAATTGGCTGACCGTTCAGTGAAAATGCCTAGGGGTGTAGTGGAAGATGTACTGGTTCAAGTAGACAAGTTCTACTTTCCAGTTGATTTCATAGTTTTGGACACTCAACCCATTTCAAACCCTACTCAATCCATTCCGGTAATACTCGGTAGACCCTTCCTTGCTACATCGAATGCGGTGATCAATTGTAGAAGTGGGGTAATGAAACTTTCGTTTGGGAATATGACCATGGAGATGAATATCTTTCGGGTAGGAAAGCAAATGGGAGAGTATGAGGATATTAGGGAGGTGGATGTGATCCATGCCTTGAGTGAGGAGTACTTTGAGAAGTCTTACTTGGAGGACCCTTTGGAGTGTGCTTTAGTGAGGAGTGAGAGATGTGTCGTATTGGATGGAGAGAATTGCAGGTATGCTGGAGAGTTGATAGAAGAGACTGAGAATGTCATGGTAGCTAGTGGTTGGGTACCAATTTTTGAGTCTTTGGAGCCTTCCTTGATTAAGTCCAAACCCTCAATTGAGTGTCCCTCTTGCCCCTCTAGGAAACCATTACCGAGTGAGCTTAAATATGCATTCCTAGGGGAGGGTGAGACATTTCCTGTAGTAGTGTCAGCAAGTTTGGAGAAAGAACAGGAAGTGAGATTGTTAGCAGTGTTGAGTGCTCACCGTCGAGCATTGGGTTGGACTGTGGCGGATCTTCGAGGTATCAGTCCCTTAGTATGTTCTCATCATATATACCTCGAAGATGATGCTAAGCCGGTGAGGCAAATGCAAAGACGGCTAAATCCTAATATGAAGGAAGTTGTAAAAGGGGAGGTGCTTAAGTTGCTTGATGCGGGTATCATTTACCCCATCTCTGATTCGAAGTGGGTGAGTCCTACTCAGGTTGTTCCTAAGAAGTCAGGCGTCACTGTGGTTGAGAATGAGAAAGGTGAGTTAGTGCCTCAACGTACCCAGACTGGGTGGCGTATGTGCATTGATTATAGACGCTTGAATGCGGTGACTCGGAAAGATCATTTTCCCCTTCCCTTTCTAGACCAGGTGCTTGAGAGAGTAGCAGGTAAATCTTTCTATTGCTTCCTAGATGGGTATTCAGGATATAATCAGGTTGAGATAGCACTAGAGGACCAAGAAAAGACCACTTTCACATGTCCAT
Organism: Vitellaria paradoxa; assembly: GCA_019916065.1. Lineage (NCBI taxonomy): Eukaryota > Viridiplantae > Streptophyta > Magnoliopsida > Ericales > Sapotaceae > Vitellaria > Vitellaria paradoxa. Next base: position 39,389,080 of record CM034234.1, read on the forward strand.
TCGGCACATTTGCGTATAGACGCATGCCGTTTGGGTTATGTAACGCACCTGCGACTTTTCAAAGGTGTGTGATGAGCATTTTCAGTGACATGGTCGAGCGGTTCTTGGAAGTGTTCATGGATGATTTCTCTGTTTATGGTGATACATTTGATGAGTGTTTGTCCAACCTTGAAAAGGTGTTAGTGCGTTGTGAGGAGAGTAATTTGGTGCTGAACTGGGAAAAGTGCCATTTCATGGTACAACAAGGGATAGTTTTGGGGCATATAGTATCATGTCGGGGGATCGAGGTTGACAAAGCAAAAGTAGAGTTGATTCAAAATTTGCCTACCCCTAGATGTGTGAAAGACGTGAGATCATTCCTTGGCCATCCCGGTTTTTATCGGCGATTCATCCAGTCTTTTAGTTCTATTGCTCGGTCCTTATGCTCATTGTTGTCTAACGATGTTCCTTTTGAGTGGACAACCTCATGCCAAGAGGCGTTTGACAGACTTAAACACCTACTCACCACTGCACCAATTGTCCAAAGCCCGGACTGGTCTTTACCATTCGAGCTTATGTGTGATGCGAGTGATTTCGCAGTGGGAGCTGTTTTAGGGCAAAGGAGAGAGGGGAAGCCTGTTGTCATTTACTATGCTAGTAAGACTCTTAATGAAGCTCAAGTGAATTATACCATTACGGAAAAGGAGCTTCTAGCAGTAGTATTTGCCCTCGACAAGTTTAGGTCATATTTGGTGGGATCTCATGTCACAGTGTTTACTGACCACGCAGCTCTGAAATATCTTCTTGCCAAAAAAGAGGCCAAGCCTCGTCTGATTAGATGGATGCTACTCCTTCAAGAGTTTGATTTGGAGATTAAAGATAAGAAAGGAGTAGAGAATGTGGTGGCTGACCACTTGTCACGCTTGCCACTTCATCTGTCTGAATCGAGTGACCACCCAATTAATGAACATTTCCCTGATGAGCATATCATGCACATAAGCACTACTTCTCCTGATCATCTTCCTTGGTATGCAGACATTGCTAATTTTTTAGTGACTGGCCAGATGCCTTCGCAATGGGCGAAAGTTGACAGAGTTAAGTTCCTACGCAATGTGCGTAGCTTCTTTTGGGATGAGCCCTACCTTTATAAGTATTGCTCTGACCAAATTGTGAGACGATGCATTCCGGATAGTGAGATTTCTAGTGTCATTGAGTTTTGCCATGCCTTGGCTTGCGGGGGCCATTTCTCTGCCAAGAAAACTACCGCTAAGATCCTTCAAAGCGGATTTTATTGGCCTTCGATGTTCAAGGATGTGCATAACTTCTGTTTGAGGTGTGACCGATGCCAACGATTAGGGGCCCTTTCCAAACGAAATGAAATGCCCCAAAATCCTGTCATTATTTTGGAAATTTTTGATTGTTGGGGGATAGACTTTATGGGCCCGTTTCCTATATCGTTTGGTTTTGAGTATATTCTTGTGGCCGTAGATTATGTTTCTAAATGGGTAGAAGCCATTGCCACTCGCACTAATGACCATCGTGTGGTGGTCAAATTCTTGAAAGAGTATATCTTTTCACGTTTTGGGATGCCCCGGGCCATCATTAGTGATGGTGGTAAGCATTTTTGCAATCGGCCTGTGGGTATCTTAATGCGTAGATATGGTGTAACTCATAAGGTGGGGACTCCTTATCATCCCCAAAATAGTGGCCAGGTTGAATTGGCAAATAGGGAGATCAAAGGTATTCTTGAGAAAACGGTTAATCCCACACGTAAAGATTGGTCTTTGCGGCTAGTAGATGCGTTGTGGGCATATCGTACGGCTTATAAGACTATTTTAGGCATGTCTCCCTATCGTCTTGTTTATGGCAAGGCTTGCCATCTACCCGTTGAGATGGAGCATCGAGCCTACTGGGCAATCCGGCAATTCAATGAAAGTCTAGATGATGCCGGCACTTTTAGGAAGCTTCAATTGAATGAACTTGATGAATTGCGAAATGATGCTTTCGAGAATGCAAAGATTGCCAAGGCTAAAATGAAGGATTTGCATGATAGACACATTCTTAGGAAATCCTTTCAAGTGGGCCAAAGAGTCTTGTTGTACAACTCTAGGTTACATTTTTTTCCGGGGAAGTTAAGGTCTCGATGGTCGGGTCCCTTTGTCATCACTTCTATTTCAGAGCATGGTGTGTGTGAGGTGCATAACCCACGCAACAACACTATTTTCAAAGTGAATGGCCATCGTCTCAAGCCATACTTGGAGAGTTTCGTGGCTGAGATCGAGACGTGGGAGTTGACCGACCCACCTTCTTTCGAATGAAAGTCTAGAGTCCTAGTTTGTAAATAGTAGTTTATTTCCTTTTGTTTTGTTTGGTTTTGTCTTAGATTAGAGAATTTTTGTTTTGAAGTTTGGTATGAATGAGTGTCGATTTGTGTCTTGACTTGCTCTTCTCTATACTTTGGTATTTAAAAAAAAAAAAAAAAAATTTCTGCTGTTTCAGCTCAAGTGGGGCGCCCCACCTATAGCATGGGCGCCCGTGTCCCCTGATGGGCGCCCCATATTCCCACATGGGCGCCCAAGCTGGCATGTGCCTCTTTACAAGGTCACGTGACCTTCATCAATCTGTTATTTCCCTCTAATTCCAGCACCCACCCGTGCCATTCCAGCACACACCCGTGCTTATGCTCTTCCCCTTCACCCGTGAGCTTCACCTTCCCACCTTTGGTATCTATGTTTCTTCTTCCATCTAAGCTGATTTTCTGCTTCCTTTGGTTATGCTAAGCTATTTTACCAGCTGGTTCTTTCTATTTTTTGGTATGTGTTGCATGGTGGAAGTCATGTTTTTTTGTTTTTTCTTTTCTCCTTTTGAAGGTAAGTTGGAGATCCATTGTGTGGTACATGGGCTATGAGTTTTGGCTTTAGTTTCAGCTCATTTACTGATTTTGGAGTTGATTTGCTGATTTTGGGCGGTTTGGATATGAAGTTGCTTCTTGTGTAAGGTGTGTTCGCAAGGTGCCTATCAAGTGTTTGTGTAAATGCCCAAGTCGGGTAGCGATTTTTATTTGATGTTGTGCTCTTCATTACATGCTTTTGGGTGGAAGAAGGTTGTTTTTAGCTTTGGGGACTTGATTTTTGAGGTGTGTGCAAGTGAAACCAACGTGAGCCTACCATGTGTTTGATATTTTGCCACTCTCAAGTGGTGAGTCTAATTTGTTGGGCATTTGTGAGGAACATTCTTTGTTGGTTTAGAAACTTGAAGTTGTTGTGGCGATTGAGTATTTTGGGCTGTTTTAAAGCTATGCCACGGTCAAGGAAACATGCACGTAAGGGGGATTTGGGTGGCACTTCTCGTAATGCTCATTTTAAGAGGCGACCTGCTCATGCACCACCTACTTCTTCTTCTTCTTCCGAGGGTGAAGAGGTTGAGCTTTCCGAGGAGGTTGTTGCTAATTCATCTGATAATGTTTCTTCCACTACTCCTGAAAATTCAAGCTCTGAAGATGTAATGGACAACGATGAGGAAGAATTGCTTTTTGATCATACTCGATTTAGAAATCAGAACCGCCAGGCATGGTTTGATAGTTATTGGAGCCACAAGCCCGTGTTGTGTGAACGGGGCATTCGACTGACCGATTTTCCTGATCTTCGTACTATCCTCGTTGGCCGCGGTTGGGTTAGAGCGATGACTTTTCGTGCCTCCGCTGATCCAATGCTTGTGCGGGAGTTCTATTCTAATGTCAAAGTTTATCCTTCTGGTTCGGGAGTTTCACAGATACTTGTGCGGGTTCGGGGGCGGCGTCTTCGTTTCAAAGCATCCACCATTGCTTCATTCTTAGATATTCCACGGGTGGCTGACCCCGGGTACCCTTTCCCAGAGGATTCTCGCCCTTCCCGTGACATGTTGGCTAGAGCTCTGTCTAATGGTGCTCTTAGGACTTGGGGCCCTGTTCCTCAGTTTTCCAAAAAGAACTTAAGCTCTTTCTACCGTGTTCTTCATGAGCTGTCTTGTAGCCAGATTTTCCCGCTTGTCCATGATGATTTGATTAGTCGTGAGCGGGCATTGTTGCTTTATGCTATTGCTACAGACGTTCCTATTGACCTTGCTTCCGTGCTCTTTGACACTATCATTCAGCGTGCGGGAGTTACTACTGGCCGGTCTGTATTGCCTTTTGGTGGTCTCATCACGGAACTTTTGGCACAATTCGACGTGACTGTTGATGAGACCGCTCGCACTGTTCGTCCGTCTGTCCTGATCTCTGAGTCTACTGGTGCCAGGCGCATCGCTCAACTGCGTATGCGTGAGTCGTCTTTTTCTGATGCGGGACCTTCTACCTCTTCTACACCACCGGTGCCGGATATTCCTCCCCGTCCTCGTGCCGTAGTGTTACAGCGTGATCTTCTTCGGGGTATGAATGATAGGTTGCAACATATGGAATCGGAGCAAGCTGCCCAACGTCGATCCTTGGATAGGATTGCCGCGGAGCAAGCTGCCCAGTGTTGTCTTTTGGAATCTCAGGGTGTCACTCTGGATTCGATTCTTGTCGCTCTTCGTGCTATAGGTCCTACTGCTCCACCTCCTCCTGATCCATATTTTGATCGCCCGGACAGCCCGTAGTTTGTTCCGCTCGTTGATTTGTGGACGCATGGGATAGAGAGGGTGTTGGATAACTCTTCTTCTTTGTTTCTTTTGTACATAGTAGATTAGCGTTTTCTTTTTCTTATTTTCTTATGTTTTCTCTTATTTTCTTTTCTCTTATTTTTTTCTTGTGTACTAACTATTTCTCTCGTCTTATTTTCCTTTTCTTTTTTTTTTTTATTTTCTTTCTAACATTTTCTCTTGTATAGTTTGTTTCTTTTCTTCAAATAAGGAAGCTCTTGAGTTAATATCCACCCTTTTTACCTTCTGTTTCTACATTTTGAGCATAACACTTGGCTATATGTTGTTGGTTGTTGTTGGAAGTGCTGTAGAAACTAGGTTGGGGGGTGTTCTTTATTGCTTATGGGAATTCTTGTTTTGGGTGCCTGCTTGGCTTATGTGTTACATATTGATTACTCTTTATGCTCATCATCATCATGCTTACTTTGCACACTACGGACCCACATATGCTTCATAGTTCTCACATTAAGGACAATGTTTAGTTTAGGTTGGGGGGTAGAGTTCGCATGATGACCCTTTACGCTAAAATTGTCAAATTTTTCAAAATTTTGAGCATCTTTGAGCTTACATACATGAGTTAGCACATTTGTACTTGCATGTTGGCCCTTTTTGGTTTGGTTGATTGTGAATTTGAGTGAGAGAGTGATAAGTGAGTCTTGTTCAAGCTTTGATAGGAAACTTAATTTAAGTTGAGTGTGTCATGACCTTGTGGATTTTTTTGCTATTATGGAAGAATTTATGTGCTTAAGAGTGAATTTTGGGTAACATTGGTCAATTGAGCATCCTTGGACTAGGCAGAGACTTATATCCTTTCTAGTGGTGAGCTTTAGAGCCATTTCTTCTTTTCATGAGGGGTCGCACATTATTTCAGCTCGGTGGTTCTTTATTTTGGTTTTCAATGCCCCAGTTGCATCACACACTTGCATGAGTAGTCACTTGGTGCATATGAGTTGTTTGCGAGCTTAGGACATGATGCTAGGCCCTCTTTGTTAATTTGAGCCTTTTTATCCTTTCTTGATATGAAAGTGTCCTAGGAACCCACTTGAAGCCTCAAATTGAAGTGTGTGATATAAAGTATTCTCTTTTTGATTCGCCTCACACATAATGTCCCCTATACCCCATTCACACACTTTAAGCCTAACCCTCACATGTCTTGGGCTATGAAAGTGCCTCAAAGTCTAAGTTGGGAATGTGGGGTTGGGAATGTAAGCTTTTGAGAGTCAAATGAGGGTGAATGTTGGGATGAGAATTCATGCGTTGTATAGTTCATTGTTCATGTTTTTTAAAAAAAAAAAAAAAAAAGAACAAAAAGAAGAAAAAAAAACAAAGAAGAAAAAAAAATATTTTCTCATTCCTTTTGTTTATTCAATTGTGGGATTTATGTTTTGTAATGTGGTTGCTAAGAGTGTCCCAAAAGTAGTTTGTAAGTTTGTGAATAAGCTTCATGTTGTTGGTTAGGGTATAGAAAGGAAATGGGTAGTTTGGGATTTGTACGTACTTGAACATCTTTATCCCAAGACATGTGTTTTGATTTCTATATCTTCCATTGTTAACCAATACCCCTGGCCAAGTTACAACCGGATCAAAGACCTAGTGGATTCTAAGCGAGCAACTCTTGTGTGTGCATGTAGTGGTCTTGTGTAGGTTGTGTGGTGTAATCTATTGCATGGCATTGGAACTTATTTTTGGTATGAGCTATCCATGCGGAACTTCAATTCAATTCACTCACTTATTCGTGTGGTTGTGTGCAACTAGGAGAGCATTTTATGCTCATAGGTATGAGTGAACCCTTGATGAGTGAGTTTCTTTTTCTGAGTGATCAACCGTGTGAGTTTTTGAAGTCAAAGCCTAGTTCTGATTATGCTCTCGAGACCTTGTTGAATAAATGACACTGTTTTGCACACATGCTTTTCCAACTTTGATAGTGCATGTATTCATGCTTAGCACTTGGGAATTACACATGATATTTAAGTTTTGTGACTTGTTAAGCTTGAACTTGATTTGTTACTGACCTTAATCACTCTTTGACACCTTGAGACCATACCATAGATGTTTGTGGGTAGCATCACTGCAAACCCTCACGAGACCTTACTCGTCCACTAGGGGGAACCTAGGGGTTTAAAGGGCTTGCCGCACGCGCTAAGTGTGGTCGTGTGTCTCCCACGAAAACGGACATCACCTTGGTTAGTTTTTATTTTGTCTTATTTCGATTCGAATAAGAGCTTACATGTTGTGGGTGCCCTTGCATTTGTTCTTATACCTCACGGTTTGATTGCACACATTGCTAGGGACTAGCAATATTTAGGTTGGGGGGTATGATTGAGCACATAAAATGCACACTTACTATGATAATGTGAATGGTTTTAGGTGTTTTAATTACATAAATCTCTTATCTTTTAAGGAAAGAAGCTAATTTATGTGCTTTTGGACTTTTGTAGGTTTTGGTGCTTCACTTGGTGAAGGAGGATGAAAAGAAAGGTCAAACGAGCAAGGAAACAAAGTGGGATAATCTGCACCAGAAGCATGGGCGCCCCACCCTTTATCAGATGGGCGCCCACAGAGGAAGGTCATGCCTGCTGATTTTGGCCTGTTCTTTGAGGACTTCATCAAACACCTCAAGCATGGGCGCCCCACCTATAGCATTGGCGCCCATGGGTACTCTTCTAGCACAAGTCCAGCAGGAAATTTAGAGTGTAATTTTACCATTTTACCCCTGACTTTTGTAATAATATAAAATGGTAGAATTTTGATAAGGACAGGGTGGTAACCCTAGGAAAAGTTCAGATTTTCTCTTCTAAGAGTTTTATGTAAAGATTACATTGGAATTGCACCAGGGATTTGGACTCGTTGCTTTCGCTTTGGATTGTTCAAGTTCAATCTTGTTTTCGTAGTACAATTCATGTGTAAGTTTTAATTTGTTAGTTCGTTTTAATAAAAATCTCATGTTTTAAGTGTTTTGTCTGGTATGTTCGCTTCGTAGTGTTTCGTAGACTTAGTTTGTATTGATTTGCTTTCAAAATTGTTTTAAACCTTTTCGATTTATTTCGTTCTTGTGGTTTGTTGCATATTGAAGATGTTTTTCTTTTCGAATTGTTTTGCTTATACTTTCGCTATGCTAGGCTAGGGCTTTTCTTGGTTTTAACCTAGGTTCGTAATGAAATTGAAGGTCTTGGACTTGGACAGAACAAATTGAAATGAATTCATTATCTTTTGAATGATAACATAAGAATTGTAATTTTAGGTTGATTTTTTCGAAAACGAAACCCTGTGATACAATTGACCCCCGTTTACACTAAAGTGAATCGGAGGTTAATTCCATGTCCCGGTGATTTCGAACTTGACTTCAAGACCTCGGAGTTACAATTTCTTTATGAAATAAGATTTTTAACGTTGAATTTTTCGGCCTGATCTTACATGTGTAAAGGTTAGGTTGAGTTAATTTCATATTCAAGTCCAAGCCTTCGAGGACATTATAGGACTAGGTTAAAACCAAGTATCTCCATTAATCCAAGTGTTTAAGTAATTCACGTACTCTGTTAAGTGTTTGAATTGGTTGCTTCCTTAGTGTGTCATTCTTAGTTTAAGTGTATTTCTTTTAAATTTTCAAATCGTTTTCCCAATTATTTTCAAATCAAATTTTCAATTACTTATTCGAAAACCCCGAAAAGATTTTCATCTTTTCTTTTTGAGATTTTTGCAAGTGTTTTTGAAACAATGTTCCCAACACTTAGGCACACTTTTGTTCCCTGTGGAGATGACCTAGGACTCACCTAGAATAGACACAACTGACCTCTTATACTTGAGAGTGAGCCACTACCAATTTAGAGAGCGGTCACTTACTCCACACGGTACATTTGAAGCATTCAAGCAAGGTCAAGACTCTAGATTTTTTCTATTTAGAAATTTTTTATTTTATTTTTTGAATTAACACATTTGCATGATTATGACAAAAAAAATCCTATTATATAAATAGAAACTTTCTATCAATGAAAGGTATTGAGATCATAAATCAAGTTTGGATCAAGCCCAATAGATGATATTAACCATATTTACCAGGGACAACTAAGCAAAATTGAAGATATCACACATAAGTCACCCACATCATACTACCATGCCATGCTATGCCATAACATCACTCCTACTATGCCATGATAGGTCATAATATCATTCATCCCATGTTATATCATATTATACCATGTCAAGCATGCCTGATTAAATAATATAACATGTCATATTATGCCATATACCATACTCAAACATCACCTAAAATGCTAGAACACTACAATGCATGCAAACACACATCCACTTAGATCGACATAGCTTTAGAAGTCAAACGTTTATCAATCTAAAGATTGGGAATGACTTATGATTGGCTAAGTTGGTGATTTTTAAGTCATGACTCCCATAGATGTATCTGGTATGCATTCTTCAACTATCATCAAGATAAAAGATAAATGTTAGAATATAAATTATTATCATATTTAACATGCTCATGACGTCACATCAAATGTATCACTCACAACATACTTGGCTTTTAGGCCCTTTTCACACAGACTTGATTATCATTGCCAGGAACTAAGCTCCCAATTAGAGATAAAGTCTTTCCCCAAGTGTTAAACACTTACTCACCCCATGCAAAGTGCAACCCTAAAGCTTAACTCCCCAACGGAGTGGAACTCCATTTCTTAGTTATGCGTGAAACGCTAACTGTCTTTTTTTCACTCTTGAAGAGAAGCTCATTTATCCCAGTTATGCATGTACTGCTAATTATTCTTTCTACTTTTGGAGTGAAACTCCTTTCCTAAGTTATGCAAGAAGAACCAGCTTTCATTTTAGATCTCAACAGCGAGGCTCTTTCACCCTAATCCTATACATAGTTCAACCTTATCAGTTGCTTATCAACTCATACACTTAGCCTACTTTGGCCGATGATGAGGCTCACTACGTTTGAGGCTAATCAGTTTGCCATTTATGACATTCTGATCACACTTGCATCCATTCATATACATACATATATATATATATATATATATATATATATATCAGCATATCACATCAACGCGAAGCGCCATTTTAGAGTGAGGCTCCTACATCTAGCATTACATAGACATATAAACATATAGTTCGGACCATCTTAAGTCTAAATTGTCACACCTCTATTTTAGGATACATATATAATCCCTTAAATAAAAGGGACACCTCTAAATCCTTTACCAAAATCACAATTCATATAAATACCCACATTAAAAGAAAACACAACATATTAGGTTTATATTATTTTCATGGGTAAAATAAATAGAAAATCCCACGAGTACTTAAATATATACAAACTTATAACTTATAAAAAAAACCATTAAACAAAACATCAGTCTAATACTGTTAAAAGATTTATTTACACAAATTCCTAATACTAACACAAGATTATAATTAAAATAGGGAAATAATACCCACATTAAAAGAAAAAACGACTTGTTAGGTTTATATTATTTCTGTGGGTAAAATAAACAAAAAATCCCATGAGTACTTAAATATATACAAACTTATAACTTATAAAACCCATTAAACAAAACATTAGTCTAATACTATTAAAACTCTAGATTTATTTACACAAATTCCCAATACTAACACAGGATTATAATTAAAACAGGTAAATAGACAACATGGGCCCTCTTTTAGTCACATGCAACCACTTCTAGACTTAACATGAAATAAGTAAATTTAGGTGTGAATATCACACACTCAGTGAAGGTATTATACTTAAAATAAAAGATAATAAATAGGCACTAAAATTATCCACAATAATTATATCATCAAATGTTTCACAAGTAACTAATAATTAATTTAAATGTATCACACCTGTTAGTGGTAAAAATATCTTATCACACAATTTATCACCACTTTTCATTTATCAACTATCATCATCACATTATACCCTAACTAGCCGTATCATAACATATGCATGATAACCAATTTAAACACACATTTGACTCCATTTGCCCTATAAGTTGAGCACTCAATTATGGACAGTGGTTTTAATTAGTATGTTCCATCAGCCCAAATTGGCTTTATTATTAGTTTTTCTCTATCCCCATATAGCTTCATATTTTTATTTCTCTGGCTCCATCTGGCTTAGCCTAGCCTTATTTGGCCATAATGCAAGTGTAACGTATACGATTTATGCTAACCTACAATAATATTTTTTCCTCAAATAAAAATATTACTTCTTATATTTATCAATCCATAAATAATCACAATTCACCGTTAATGCAAATAATTCATAAATAATCAGCATTCCTTATCAACATAAATAATTAATAACAAAATTACATAAATAAATAAAATTTATCAATTTATATTTAATACTATTTACTGTTATAGGAGATGTTTGTTTTGGGGGTAACGGAGGGTAAATTTTACTAAGGTAATTCTTATCCTCCATTACATCAGTTGGACGATGGGGGTAATAATTACTCTAGGTTAATAATTATCCCTATATGAGGGTAAATTTTTACTCTATGGGGGAGGTGGGTAATAGGGGACAGTAAAAAAATTTTACCCTTTTCTCATTACACCCATAAATATTTCTTTACCCTGTGTAAAACCTTAATCAACATTCTCCTATAAATAATTATAAAAATAAGTTATTTAATCAAACTAAAATTAATTAATTATTAAATTATTTTATCAAAATAATATTTAATAAATAATAGTTTATTATTAAAATAATTTATTCTATTTTATTAAAATAATACAATTAAAATATTAATTTATGACTAAAATTATCTATTTTCTCAAATTAAAATTAATGTCTTTCTTCGAGTTTCCCCATGTCAAGGAGTCATACGATTTGGGAAAAAGGGGAAGTTAGCTCCTCGATATATTGGACCATTTGAAATCCTTGCAAAGGTTGGTTAGGTTGCATATCAGCTAGCTCTACCACCTCAACTATCACGTGTTCACGATGTATTTCATGTATCCATGCTTCGAAAGTATGAACCTAACCCAAGTCACATGATTGATTGGACTGAACTTGATATTCAGCAAGATGTTACATTTGAACAACAGCCGGTCAAGATCGAGGATCGGCGTGAACAAGTCCTACGAGGCAAAACCATTCCATTGGTTCGAGTGTTGTGGAGGCACCGTGGTGTGGAGGAATCCACCTGGGAGCGTGAGTCTATTATGCGTGAACGATACCCTCATTTGTTTAACACTTGAGTCATGCTTTGTGTAAATTTCGGGATGAAATTTATTTAAGGGGGGTGGATTGTAATAACTTGAATTTTTTATCCTTCTTAATTAATTTGCTTAAGTGTGGTGGTGATATTTGTTATAATAAAAATCTAGAAAATTGAGGATTTGAAAATTTTTGGAATAATAAAATTAGTTGGAAAGATTTTCGGATTGAATTTCACTCTATGTGGGAGTTTAATGTAGAATTTCTAAAATTTTTATCCAAACACTTCCTAGCCCAATTACTTATTTGGTTCAAACCAAGCCCATTAACCCATGGGTCAACCATTTTCTTTAACTCACCTCAACTCACTTCAACTCACTTTATCACTCAATGAGTTGACTCATGAATAATTGCTCTAAATTATTTTCTGACAACTTCATTTTCCATCTTCCATACACTCTCACAATCTTTCAAAATTATTTGACTAATTAGACAAAGAGAAGACCCTACATTGATGATCTTAAAGCATCTTTTTCAAATTATTTAGCAAACAAGATTTAAAACATTTTGTTTGAAAGCTAGCATGATTTAAAGCATTTTATTAATTTGTCAAAAAGTTATCATGATTGTTTAATTTGTCAAAAAGTTAGCATGATTCCCGAATCATGCCACCCATCCTCATCCATCCTCCAACGCCTATCTTTAATTATGTGGTTAGATAGTCAAAAAGGCTAAGCTAAATTATTTGGATTATACTACCTAATGCATAATGCTACTTTAGTGGTTTTCAAGTTTAGGTAGTAGAACTTGTTTTTCTCTACCGACACTTCCTCTACACTCCCTATAAATTGTGTGTCTTCAAAGAGAAGAAAATAAGAGAGAAATAATAATAAATTATTAATTAGTGAGGTTGGAGATTTGGTGTTGCTTCTTGGAAGAAGAAAGGCCTGGAATTTTCCAATTTGAGTGGTGTTCAAAACTAACTCATTTTTCCTTCTCAGACTTGGTCATTAATATCTTCATTGAGGTACGATGACGAATCTCCTAAAATATATTTGATGCATTTGCTGGGTTTGAAGTATGAAACTTGATTGTGATAAAAAAAATATACCCGTATATTGGGGGTAGGGAAGCCGAAACTTTGAGTGATGTAGCTTAGCATGCTGTCAATTCTCTTTTTGTTGCTTCGGATGTGCTTTTGACCCCTAAAACTGTGGAATTAGGCTTCGGCTAAAATATAAAAGTTGTAGGCCTTTAAGTTTTCTTTCCAACCCAAAAATATTTGCATCAATCCGATTTGTGAGTCAAAAGTTATGCCCAAAATACTGAGCACGTGTAAAACTGTATTTTCTGAACAAACTGAATTCAAGACTATTTTTGTACCTTTAGACCTTAGAATTTTAAAAAGTGTAAAACATGAAAGTTGTAGGTCTTGAAGTCTAGTTTCTACAGATATAAAGTTTATAGATATTGGAGTCCTGCTCTATTTTATATGAATTTTCTTTCAAGCTGCTATTTCTGCTTAGCTTTAATTGATACTTGTTTGGATTTCTTTAGAATATTATGTTTAAAGATTTATTTAAATTTCTAATTACCTTCTGTTAGTTATTGTCATCTTAATAATTTCTATTGATATGAAATTATTTTAAACTGGATATTATGTATTATTTGACACTATAATATTGATGATAATTGACTTAGATAATCAGTTTCATCATGGATAGTTAGATGACTTATTCAAACTAAAATGCTAAGTATTTGATAAAATGCCCAACAGAAATAATGGACTTGTTCTCTTCTCATTTGATCTTCCTTAAATGAAGTTGATTTATTATTAGGCATTGTTTTGTCAACCTAGCATGTTATATAACTATATTTTTAGGATTAAGTAAATTTAATGAAACTTATTTAATACCTTCCTAAGCATTGAAGTAATTCTGTGGACATTTGTGGATATATTGAAGCCGAAAAGCTATGATAAGGGTTTGATTATAAAGAAGATGATGATTGAAAAATTTATTCAAATTATTTTGAATAAAAAAAATAAAACTTATAAATTTTTCTAAAATTAAATATAAGTTTAAAGAGCTATTTATTATCTTTATATTCCATAAAATAATAAAATAAAAGGTAAAAAGGCAAAAACTGAGATTTGCCGCCAATGAGGTTCGAACTTGCGACTTTAAATCGCAATTAGGGTCACCGACCCACTAAGCTACCAACCTCAGTTTAATTAATATACCATTAAAAATAATTTTATTCTTATCAAAGGTGGTACGGTAAACTTGTCAAAACAATTAACTAAAATACTAATTCGTATTCTAAACTTTTTTTTAATTGCTACTTGTTAATTTACATGTAGTACCTACCTTTGTGATAATGATATTGGTGACTATGTTAAATCTTTGATTTATTAAAAATTATTATTAAATTATGGATTTAGATAAAGTGCTTAAAAATATACTGTATGTGATTGAATAATCTCACTTTTGATTCATCGCCCGGGAATATTGTCGGTTGTTATTAAAAATGTCTTATTTCCATACAAGGTACCCTTGGAATGTAAAAGGGTGAGAAGAAATTAAGGCACTCGGTACTAAAGTTATTTTTTGGCAATGGGGTGATGGGTGGGTAGAAATGGCCTTTTAAATGGAGATGGGAACATATACATTTTATTTGAGAGATGCTCCCTTCTGACCTGGCCAGTCAGGTAGCCGGTCGCGACGGCTAGGTTTTTGGTGGGTGACACCGTTGGAATGCATTGGATGCTAAGCCCGTAAAGTCACTGGTTCCCAAGGCTGGGGGTAGAGAAGGATAAAAATATGATTGCCTTAGGAAGATTTAGATTAAACCCCTTTATCAGATTTTATTATGACTGGCAATCTGTTTTGCTTATGTATGAATGATGTGTTGGAATTATTTAATTATATTTAATTCCTTTAGATGAATATTTTATAAAAAGATATATATATATATATATATATATATCTGAAACTTGTATCACTATAGGGTTTGATCCCGAGACCTTGAAGATCTGAATCTGAGATCCCCACCACTCCGATACCGATTTCATTGTGGTACAAATAACAATATTAAACTAGTTGACGTGCAAGTAAAATAGTAGTGTCGATTTCTCGAACCGTTGTAAGTATAACTTACATTATTCAGTTAGGATCTATTGAATTAATTGTTGCATGAACAGTATGCCACCTAATCACATTCACTGTATTGGATTATCTAATACAGTGTAGTATTATTACCACTACATATAGACACCTTGGAGATTCTGATTACTGGGTTTTAGTAGCTCACCCTTTTGTGGAAATATTTTTTCAGGATATTAAGCACAGGGATACTGAAGATGAGTTAGAAAGAGATTAATTTCTCTTAAATATTCCATCAGAAGAGTTATCTCTTATTTTTTCTTTCCTGCACAGTGCTGGAAGACTTTATTTGTGATTGTTGGATGATTGCAATTTTTGACCTACTTGTTTTTATTTGGTATGTAATATTAATCGCATGGTTAGGACGCTTAGATGGCTCTGTAATACTATTCTCTATTTTTATTTTGTGCCCTGTAGTTGAATCCCATCAAATGATTCAGTCTAATGACTTATAAATATTGTTTAGGATAAACAAGGGATTTTGGATACCCTAAATTTTTATTGCGGGTCAATCCCAGTTTGGAGGAAAATTTTGGGAAGTGACAGCGTGTTATTATCATCTTATTTTTATACCCATTTTAAATCCCAAGTCACCCCCAGGCATTCGGGTTATAAAAAATCCGGGGCGTGACAATATTAGTAAGTTATATCTATATATATATATAATACCTAACAGCTAAACCTTCACCGCCACGTTCAACCTTAATCCACCAATTAAACTTAGACTAATTAGTATATTAATAACTTAATTAATATGCTAATTAATTTTGAGTTAAGATTAAATAAATCTCAAAAAATGCTATAGTAATGTGCAAATCACTCCAATTAAGGTTAATAAAAATTTAAAATTATACCAAATTAACACAATTAAAAATTTATAAACATAAAATAAAAATTAAATTAAAATGCAATAAAAATTTAGTATGTCACGTGAACTACATTGATATGATCTCTTCACATGGTACGTAAACAGTTCGAGCAAATGTCACCTCGGTTTTCATAGACTATATTTAATACTTATTTCCTTCCAGCGTGCGTGCACACACACACTTATACATTGGATTACGTAAGTCCCAACATCCAACTTTATAGAGTTTCTTAGCGCAAGTCTCATCCCCAGTTGAATTCGTCCCTTACGGAGCATTTCCACTGGGTATTAGAAATACACTTAGCCTTTAGATTGTATCTAGAGTCAATCCAATGTATAGAACCCCCTAAGGTGTATCACTATCAAATAGGTGGATATTATATTACATTTGCACAAAAGTAAATGTGCATGAGTTGAATATAATGATAAATCATTTCATACATCATATGTACTTGTGGGTTGTATACAATGATAAACCAAAATATTATAATATGAGATTAATTATGACTGTAAATAGTGGAAAGAGACTCTAGATATTCTTAAGTATCCACACATACTGGCTTTCGTATGCAATCAAACCCCGGACACATTATCTCTGATTACACAGACCAGTCGAAAAGTCAATAAAAAGTACCATTTATCATAATTTTAAAAACAAAATAAAAAACATTTTAAATCATAATTTAAACTCAAGTTTCTCGACACTGTCATTTTAAAAAGTGTTGAGTGGCAACTCCTAGTTTTGGCAT
Organism: Vitellaria paradoxa; assembly: GCA_019916065.1. Taxonomy (NCBI): domain Eukaryota; kingdom Viridiplantae; phylum Streptophyta; class Magnoliopsida; order Ericales; family Sapotaceae; genus Vitellaria; species Vitellaria paradoxa. Next base: position 39,405,673 of record CM034234.1, read on the forward strand.
TCAGATCTTATTTCAAAATCAAAAATATTTTTTTATCATTTGGGTGCTATCGGATGAATCATATTGTAATAAAAATACATCATTCGAACCTGTCAACCCGGCATGTGGATCCAGTCATGACATAAATGATGATTGTAACCTTTGGCGCTAATTGTTGTGGGAAAAAATAAAAACTAAAAATGAAAATTTGAGAAAATACATTTTTATGTTTTTATAATTTTAAAAAATTTTGAAACTAGTTTTTATTTTTTTGAAAACTAAAAATTGAAAATAAATTTATCAAATAAATTTTCATTTTCAATTTTTAGAAAAATAAAAATAAAAATTAAAAATTTTGTTAAACGGGGTGTTAAAAGTTCGAATTCTTAATTAATAAGAAAAAATATTCAAGAAGCTGAGGTGAGATTTGCGTAAAAGTTAAGGTGGAAAATGAACTTACCTGTGTGGCCGCATTTGAAACTGTGCTTCAAATTTGGGTAGTGTTTGAATGGAAAAAAAAAATATAATAAAAATATAAAAATTTGATGCAAAAGTGATATGGAATAAAATTTAATTAAAAAAAAAGATAAAAAATAATAATAAAATTTGATGAATTTTGATTGATTTTAGTAAACCAATCATCATGCATGACGGAAAAGTCTCGAGCCGGAGTCTAGTTTGAAAAATAAAATAACAAAAAGAAGCAAGGGTTGGTGCAAGAATTGATGTATAATAAAATTTAAATGAAAAAAAAAAGATTTAAATTAAAATTTTATTTTATTATTTTTTAATCCAAACACCCCTGAGCGCTTTGCTACCTAAACAACGATATTCAATTCAATTCCCGTTTGAAGAACCCAAGATTGAATTTTCTTCCAAATTGACCGTTGTCTCCCCAATAGTTTTGAATATTTTAATGAAATGTATATACCATTCTCCACTGACATATATCCATCTCTTTTTTATGCTTTTTCTGTCGTGTGCTATTGTGGTCGGGGGTCAAAGAACTAAAATTTATTTCCAAGTTCTAAACCCCAAGCTCACGCAAAGTTGATCCTCCAAGGTGAAATATTTATATCTACTTATATAAATATAAAAATGCATGTAGCCCAATGGGTTGAGAAAAGGGTCTGGTGATGATATTCTGATTTTTCATGCAGCGGTTTGTAATCAGATATACGTACCCATTTGTTTTCTTTAGTAAAAGCTTCACTACATCATGCAGTTCTGCAATAATTAGTTCCGGTCCTCTTCCAACCAAGCTTTGTTTTGGTACTCTCTCTTCCTGGTTTGGCATATATATCAAAGGGCACATATACGTATATCTGAAATATAGTTGTATACCCGAAAAATGCACAAGATTTACATCTTTCCTTCCCGGCTATTTTCGCTTCTGGGTCTTCATGTATACGCTTCTTGATCATTTGGTTGATTGGACAATTTTGTATTGGGGAATATAAGGTATAGTTAATGCGAAGCTTCATTTATTGGAGAAGAACCTTAGACACATTTTATGGAAAATTCTAAAGGAACTAAGGTGAAAATAGTTATAAATTTTGTGGAAAGTGAATAGTATCCATTTATTATTATTATTATTATTATTATTATTATTATTATTTGACTTCTAACTAAATATTCATTTTGCATTATTAAATTCTCAAATTCTTATGCATTTCTTCAAGTTTTCCTTTCGTTTGGTATTTTTTTCTGAAATTCCTATTAGATTTTCTGTTTCCTTCCCCATTTCTCTTTTACCCTTTGGCTGCATTTCCCTTTTCCGTTTCCTCTAGTTTTTCCTTATTCCGCTTTGGACTCAGGTAATTTCTTGACTGGTTCATGGTAATGCTTTCCTTTTTTTTTTTTTTTTTTTTTTTTTTTTTTTTTTGAGTGACTCTGAAACTCACCGATTAATTGTAGTTCTCAACGAACCACGTATTTGATGGGTAAACGGGGCTCACACAACACCCTTACAAACTACATGAATTGGTTTAATCAAAGATTTACTCCTTGTGCGAAAAACTCTAAGATTAGGTTTTGGAGTCAAACTTCCAACCTTTCTTAGGAAGGCAATTCTGACCCACTGTCCTAGAGCAGTTGGTTATATTTTCCTTTGTTTGTACTGGATAAACATTTGTTGATTTTTTGTTGAGTTGTTCACACTCTGGTTTGTTAGTTTAATACTTTTCTCCCTTAACTAGGTTCAGACAGGACAGACCACAGCATATTTCATGGATTTGCGTAGGCAAAATGTTTTATTTTGAACAGACATCGTCCTTGCTTACCTCTTCTTAGAAAAGTCCAGGACAAGATTTCTTTTACTCAATCAAACCAAATATAAAAATTAAAATAGGTTCTTGCGTTAGTAAATTGTAACTATTATATATATCACATGAAAGCACATTCGTGATAATGCAAAGACCTGAAATCCCCAGTTCCAATCCTGTATTCTGCCGTGTAATGAATTAGTTTTCCGGGTATTTAATCATATAAGTTCCTGGTGGATATTGACCTTCTTGTTTGTCCAGGTCCCAAGGTTCAAGCGGTGACTCCATTCCTAGCCAAATCCATGTCGGCTACAAATAGCTCCTTGTGGGAGGGAAAGCAAGCGGCGTCCGAAATTAGAGTTCAGAAGATCAAATTACTTGATGCGTCTGAAGATGCCTACGGGGGGCTTATTGTTGACATGAATGAACAGATGAATTATGAGGTCTTTGCTTCAGCGCTTAGAGCTTCAATATTACACTGGAGGCTGCAGGTATCTCTCTTCCTAGTTGTGCAGCCAACTATGCTGTAAGAATTTGATATTTAATGAAGAAAATATAGGGCCGTTTGGAGTTCAAAAAGATCGATCAAAATGTGGTTTAGATAACTTTTTGATATTTAGAGTGCAACTAAAAAAAGTGTAGAGATGAATAGTGAAAATTCATTCGAACCAGTCCGTTCGAACAGCTTGTGTCATGCTGCTGCTTAGCTCACGAAACAATCGTTCTATTAGCTTTGCCTTTAAGTGAGGATTAATGATTTTAGATGTTTTTTTTTTTTTTTTTCAGGGAAAGAGGGCTATTTGGATTAAATTGCCAATTGAGCTTGTAAATCTTGTTGAGGCTGCAGTTAGGGTAACCTTCCACCAGAATATTTTTACTTCTGGTGTTTTGAACTTAAAACCTTCTATTTGAAAGTTTCTATGGCTAATTATATTAGAAATAGGTAACTCAATTTTTAAGTACAACGCCATGGCAACTTCCATTGTGTTTCTTTCTTTCTCTCAACAATCAGTCCCGTTTGAGTCTGCTTGCAGTTTCATTTAATCGATTTGTTCTGATGGTTTGGCAGGAAGGATTTAGGTACCATCATGCTGAACCAACATACTTGATGCTTGTGAAATGGATTGCCGAAACTGATAATACAATTCCTGCAAATGCGTCACACCGCGTGGGTATTGGTGCTTTTGTTATGAATGAAATGGGGGAGGTATCTCTTTAGCAAATTCATCCTGCATATTTATATTTGTGGCACAAGAACAATAAGCATGTTATTTTTGAAATTCTCTGTTCTCTGTATTGAGTTTCAATATTAAAAAAAAAAAAAAAAAGTGTTCACTGATGAGATTGTTTCCTTTCTGCATCTTCAAAGACACTTATAGTACCAACTCCATTCCTTATTCCATCAATAACTTCTCTATTAAAAAATGAGTAAATTTAACTAATCCTCCGCAGCCTCATTTTTTAAAGGGGTAATTGATAACTAATCCACCGGAACCTCATTTTTTGAAGGGGTAGTTGAACTTTAACCCCTTGTGGTTTGGATAAAGAACACATCACACCCCTATAATTTAAAAGTGAACACATAAATCCCTTTAGATTAAAATACAAAATTATCAAAAAAAATATTAAATTTAACTAAATTTATGTAATACGTGGCATATAAACTTATATGTAGCCGTCCAAAAATTATTGTTTAAAAACGTAGAGTAAAATTGAGTCTCTTTAAAAATGGAAATAATGTTTCATTCTAACATAAAATAGATAAAAATGTATTTTTATCTATTTATTTTTACGAAAATCCTTTTCCGTCAATCAATTTTAACTCATGAGACATAAATCAAATTAAATTTAATAGATTCACTCAGTTTTGCACTTTAATCCAAATCACACCTATTTATGGACTTTTAAACTAAAGGGAGTCATGTATTTTTGGGTCAAACCCCAATGGATGAGGTGTAATTTCCCTTTTTTAAATGGTTATCAACATGAGCGGACATATATAAGCTCCAGTGGGGACAATTGCCCCCAACTAATTGAAAAATTACATTTATATCTTATTGCCTTTTCCTTTATTCACCTATAAATTATATTTTTGCCCCAATTGTTTTTTCCCTTTTTGCTCCCACACACCTTGAAACTGTAAACCTCCTCCCCCCTTCCCTAAACTGATTACAAATTTTGAGTTTAATCCTGAGTCCACCCCTGCTTATCAAACAAAGTCGTTTCATACCTGGCTGGCCTCATTTTGCTTATTCCTTAGTAATGTCTTCTAAAGTTACAATCATTTTTGTTTGATAGGTTCTGGTAGTTCAGGAAAAAAGTGGCAAATTCAAAGACACAGGCGTGTGGAAGTTGCCGACCGGTGTGGTTGATGAGGTGTGAGCTTGCTTTTCAGTATTTCATTGATTTCTTTATTTTAATTTTTTTTAAATACTGGTGGGATAATTTTTTGACGAGTTGAGTTTTGTGCTTATAGGGCGAGGACATCTGCATGGCTGCAATGAGAGAAGTAAAAGAGGAGACAGGAGTAAGTGATTAACTTGAAAATTGAATTTATACATATAGGGTCCATGCATAATACCTTTTTCATCTAAGACTGGTTGATTTTTGCTTCAGATTGAGTCAGAATTTTTGGAAGTTCTTGCATTCAGGTAACAATTAAGCAAGCTCTACATGGGCTTATGCTAGGGAAATCATGCTACAATATCACTTTCGTATTATCATTGGAAAGTTCAGGAAGTTTCTCAAACTTTCTCATTTGATTAATTTCAGGCAAAGCCACAATTCATTCTTTGGCAAGTCAGACTTGTTCTTCGTTTGCATGCTGAGGCCTCTGTCCTTTGATATTCAAAAACAGGACTCAGAGATTGAGGCAGCAAGTGTAATTTCCTCAGCCACAGCGCTTAATTATGAATATTATTTTACTCTTTTTTTTTTTAGTAATTAAGTGTAATTTGGATCAATGGGAGAAATTTACATAGATACCCCGTATATTATTTTACTCTTGATATCAAAACCTTCCGATCAATGGACTTGTCGAGTGCGGGGAGTTGAAAAAAAAAATGAATTCTAAATACGTCATTAGAGACGGATTAGGCTAAGACCGTGGCCCCTCACCCCACTTTGGGGGAAAAAAAGTATATATATTATCTACTTAGTTTTCATTTTTTACAATACAAAATTTCCTAATATATTACATTGTCCCTTTTATTCATAATAGTAATGCTACACTTACACTCTTTTATTTACACCTTCTTAGCACCTCACTGGTCATGACGGGTCATGACCAATATATTCTATTTAAAATCATCACAGTCGTTGAATGTCACTTTCTACGTTCGGCTATGATGTTCAACGGCTGTGATGATTTTGAGTAAACTATACAACCCATCATGACCGGTGGACTGTAAGTGTTAGATTATTTCTAAAATATTTCTATATATATATATATATATATCCTATCATAATTAGGATTAGTATCTCATTCCTTATTTTGTATATCCAATCATAATTAGGATTACTATCTTCTATCAGGATTAGGATTATTGTTCTCTTATATAAAGGACCTTGTAGTCTTGTATTCTCACACACAATGATCAATATTAATACATAATTCTTTTCTTCTTCTTTTATTCTTAACATGGTATCAGAGCATAAGGTTTACGACCCTGGATAGTTTAAACCTTTTCTCGATATTATGGCAGCGATCACTGCCATTGCTTATTCTCTTTCTACTAGTCCTTACTCTTCCTTCCACAATTCACCACCTATTTTGTTATCTTGCTGTACCAACTTTTCAACGTACTTCCTTGCGCCTTCAACGCGCCTCTCCGCGCCTCCTTCAACTTTTCAACGCGCTTCCATGCGCCTTTAACCTTTCAACGTGTCTCTCGGCGCCTCCTTCAACGCGCTTCCATGCGCCTTCAACCTTTCAACGTGCCTCTCGGCGCCTCCTCCAACGCGCTTCCATGCGCCTTCAACCTTTCAACGCGCCTCTCAGTGCTTCCTTCAACGCGCTTCCGTGCGCCTTTAAACTTTCAACACGCCTTTCCGCGCCTCCTTCAATGCGCCTTCGTGCACCTTCAACCTTTCAACGCGCCTCTCCGCGCCTCCTTCAACGCGCCTCCATGCGCTTTCAACCTTTCAACGCGCCTCTCCGCACCTTCTTCAACGCACTTTCGTGCGCCTTCAACCTTTTAACTCGCCTCTTCGCGCCTTATTCAATGCGCCTCTTTCAGTGCGCTTTTCTGCGCCTCATTCAACGCGTTTTTCTGCGCTTCCTTCAACGCGCTCTTTTCGCGCCTCATTCGACGCGTTTTTCTGCGTCTCATTCAACGTGCTTTTTTTCACACCTCCTTCAATGCGCTTTTCTGCGCCGCCTTCAACGCGCTTTTCTGCGCCTTATTCAACGCGCTTTTTTTCGCGCCTCCTTCAACGCACTTTTCTGCGCCGCCTTCAACACTCTTTTTTTCGCGCCTCCTTCAACGCGTTTTTTTTTGCGCCTCATTCAACGCGCTTCAATGCGCCTTTAACCTTTCAACGCGTTTTTCTGTGCCTCCATTAACGTGTTTTTCATATGAACTCCGTTGCTCAGACTGCTGATTTATTTTTCAAACCTCTCCCTCCTGGACGATTTCATAAATTGGTTTCCAAACTCAAGTTGGTCTCTCCTATACCTCCTTGAGTTTGCCGAGGGGTGTTAGATTATTTCTAGAATATTTCTATATATATATATATCCTATCATAATTAGGATTAGTATCTCATTCCTTATTTTGTATATCCAATCATAATTAGGATTACTATCTTCTATCAGGATTAGGATTATTGTTCTCTTATATAAAGGACCTTGTAGTCTTGTATTCTCACACACAATGATCAATATTAATACATAATTCTTTTCTTCTTCTTTTATTCTTAACAGTAAGAACGGTGAAAACAAAAGAGTGTAAGTGTAGTATCACTTTATTCATAAAATCTTAGTTTCGTACCTTGTAGTCATACCGTCACATAAACTGTCAGAGAATGCGAAACCTTTACAGATATTATTGACCAGTTCAATGGATAGGTATTCATTAGCACCATTCGGCTTATCGTTCTCTTATTAAATTTTAGTGCACTAGTTCTAGCAGGATACATGACATACTGTGGTATGCTTTATGCAATGGCAGATGTATACTGGGGCTCACCTGGGCTGTAACCCGGGTGGCTCGCCCAAATTTTTTTTTATACTGTAAATTTTTTATTTTTTTAAATTTAGCCCAGTCTAAATTTTTCTAGCTCAATCTAAATTTTTGTAACTCAACCCAGCTCACTGTACTTTAAATTCTTATAAATTTATCGCTTGTTAACCGATGCAAACTCAAAATTTTATATCAGCTCAGGCAAATTCAAAATTTTGGGTCCGCCCTTGATTTTATATCTGCCTATTCAGTTTGGAATTTTGTTCCCTCACCAAACACAAAAAAGCAAAGACAAATCTCATGCCAAGAGCGTCATCATAAATTTTTGTGGATTCTGAATAGCATATTGCTGCTTGGAATGCCCTGGATAGGCTACAACATTCTTTTGCATGTCATGGGTTTGTTCATGCAAAGCCTCGGGTCATGTGTGCTGTCATCATAAGGTAATATTTTTCATAATTTTTCACTAATATAACTACTCAAAAAATAAAGGGATTTTAATTTATATTTCTCCAGTTTCCTAAACAATATTTATACATGCCATTGTATCAAGCTTTGATTGAAAGATCTAGGTGAAATGTGCATGCTAAGGGCTCACATATTACAGACGCGGTTTGAAAGTTTTGTGAAACGAAATCTTACTACATAGGGGTGTTTGGTTGGCCACCAACCAAAATTCACTAATTTTTACTAACTTTTTATATTTTTTTCTAATAAATTTTACTACATATTACTTTTACATTAAATTTTTTTACTTTTACTGTATTTTTTGGCCGAACTTTTGCTAACTAAACACTTCTTATAATTGGTCAACGATTCTAAAATAGTTGTATTTTTTTTTTTTTTTCCTCTTTCAGTGGATGGCCATGGAGGAATATGCAGCCCAACCATTTGTTCAGAAACACAAGCAATTCAGTTACGTCGCAGACATATGCTCAGAGAAGAAAAGGAATAACTACACTGGCTTTTCTGCGGTGCCTACAACTTCTGGCTTTTCCACTAAAAAGAACTTTTTGTACTTCAACAAGGACCCCAAGCAGTGACTCACTTGTAAGAACTATTTACAGCTAGCTGACCTATTGGCGAACCGTCTTTAATTTGCTAGGGTCATTTTGTTATATCCTTGAACCAAGGAAAATCAAACCAAGATCCATTTGTCTCTTCATTCAAAAAATCAAATTTAAATCAGTGTAGAAATGAATGCTGAATAATGTAAAATGATTGAATTTGGGCTGTTGGTTGTGAACATGGACGGACTCAAACAAGTAATTGCCCACTGATTTAAAAAAATTACATTAAAATTTTATTAATTTTTTTTTTTATAAATTATATTTTTTTCTATGTTTTGCCCTTACTATATTTTTATTTTTACTCCTATTTATTTTTAAAATGTAATTTTGCTCCTACTGATTATAAATTCTACGTTTTTTTCCAGCTTATGAAGATTTATAACAATCGATAATTTAAAATCTACTTCCTTCATCTTCTTGGGTGCGGACTTCAATTTATGAATATTAAATTTGAACTTTAGTGCTTGGTTGTGAAGAGTTGTGATAAATAATAATTTAAATATGTTTGATCGCCTCTTATCTTCTTGCATACGGATAAGCTTGTCAATAGGTCGGATTTAATTCAAATCCCATCTGAATTCGATCCAATAATATTAGACCAGATTTGATATACTTCATACGTGATGTGAGCTAACCTTTTAATTTTCCACCAATTTTGTGCTCACCTGGACAAATAAGAACTTGGTTCAAAGTTTGAAAGAAATTAAAGAAAAAAAAAACTCTGTATAATTTTTTTTTTATGAGTATAATTGAAAAAGAAATCTCTTAAGAATTTACTAGTCAAAAAATCAATGAACTCAGACAAAAAAATCTCTTTTAGCTTCCCCCGTATTTATCAGCAACCAAATATTACAAAGTAGTCTTTACAAAAGAAATGAGTTACCTCCTTAACGTCATTGACGAAGAATAGAGCTCTCACTGTACAACTCAGTCCCCAAAAATGGATCAATTCATTGAATCAGAGACAAATTTCTCAGGAAAAAAAAATACATGATGATTCAAAGGCAAAAACCTCAAACCAAGAATAACTAGTCAAATCAGATATATGAATAAGATTTAAATCTTACAAGATTAGACCCGACTACTTTTTGGATTCGGATAAGATGTATTATTATTAAATTTGAATCGTCTAAATTTAACAAACCTAATCCAGACATGGCCCATTGACAGGCCTACGTACAGTCATCAATGTATGTATGATCACAAGCGTGCATGTGTTTGTTGAGGATTGGGGGGAAACTCATTGGGAGTTATTTCATCTTTTCAGAATAGTGCTCTTGTTTCAATTTATAAATATTAATACATAAAATATTATGATTCCCATTTATCTAATATAATTGATTGTTATTAGTGAGAGGCACATGTACCACCTAGCAAGAACAAAAATATGGTGAGATTTGAAAATACTCGATAACACATATAAATTTTTAAATGAAAAGTTTTAGACAATACATTAATCGATCACCTTAAAATTTAAATATATTTTGGTATAAAATTTTAGATAGTTTAACTAATTTTACCATCAATAATTAATTAAACCATCAATTATTGTTAGTGACGCAAAAAATTAAAAAGAAAAAATTGGGTCTCGTCTGTTATAAGCTTTTAAGCTTTTTTTTTTTTTTTTTTTTTGGATTTTTTGCTTTAAAAAAACGATTGTCTTTGGTTGTTAGTTTAGTTTTCAAATTAAATTATGGACAACTAAGTCACTCAAGTAGGGGGTCTAGCATTCCTATCATACATGGTCCTATCAAAATAGAGAGTGAGAACTCACATAAAAGTACCAAACAACAACATTTATAATAATAATAATAATAATAATAACGACAATAATAATAATTTTCATATCCTGTCATAGTACTAATATGAAACACGATAACATAATGTAGCAATAACTATACATTTAATTCGTAACATTATAATAATCATCTCAATTTTTTCAAGTGTTTCATTTGTTAGATAAAACTGTACCTACATATATATGATAATTGTAATATATATACATGTATACGTAGTAGTAATTTCAATCATATATTAATTTAATATATATGTATATTGACCTCTCGTCATTGTTGTCCAAGTAAAACTTATCTCTCAATCTTTGAGTGCTCCTGCACATAGATAGCTTTTCTCACACACTCACTATGTATATAGAACTCTCTATAGATAGGATCTTCTGACCTATGCAAATTGAATGAATACCTTGAACAATGGATACACATGCTATATAACTACTAGGCTAGGGACCATTATCTTTATCTTTATTGTTTCCTTCCCCTATCTTTATCTTTATTGTTTCCTTCCATCAAAGAATCATATATTAATTTAATATATATGTATACTGACCCCTCGCCATTGTTGTCCAAGTAAAACTAATCTCTTAATCTTTAAGTGCTCCTACACATAGATAGCTTCTCTCACACACTCACTGTGTATATAGAACTCTCTGTAAATAGGATCTTCTAACCTATGCAAATTGAATGAATACCTTGAACGATGGATACATATGCTATATATAACTGCTAGGCTTGTCACGCCCCGGATTTTCATAACCCGAATGCTCGGGGGTGACTTGGGATTATTTGTTGGGTATAAAAATGAGATGATAATAATATGCTGTCACATCCCAAAATTTTCCTCCAAACTGGGGTTGACCCACAATAAAAAAAAATTTAAGGTATTCAAAATCCCTTGTTTATTCCAATCAATATTTATAAGTCATTAGATTGAATCATTTGATGAGATTCAACTACGTGGCACAAAATAAAGATAGAGAAAAATATTACAGAGCCATCTAAGCGTCCCAACCACGCGATTAATATTACATACCAAATAAAAGCAAACTAGGCCTAAACTTAATAATTACAATCATCTAACAATTATTATTACAGATCATAATAATAAATAAAGTCTTCTAGTGCTGCGCAAAAAAAAAAAAAAAAAAAATAGAAAACTCTTCTAGTGAATATTTAAGAGAAATTAATCTCTTCTAACTCATCTTAAGTATCCCTGTGCTTAATATCCTGAAAAAAAATTTTCACAAGGGGTGAGCTACTAAAGCCCAGTAATTAGAATCTCCTAAGTGCCTATATGCAGTGGTTGTAATGCTACACTGTATTAGGTGACTCAATACAGTGAATGTGATTAGGTGGCATACTATTCATGCAACAATTAATTCAATAGATCCCAACTGAATAATGTAAATTATACATACAACGGTTTGATGAAACCATCATCGTAACTACTATTTTACTTACACGTAAACTAGTTAAATGTTAATATGTGTACCACAATGAAATCTATGTCACAGTGGTGGGGATCTCAGATTCAGATCTTCAAGGTCTCGGAATTAAAACTCATAGCGATACAGGTTTCATATATATATATATATATATATATATATTTATATTTCCTACATTTTTTTTATAAAATATTCATCTAAAGGAATTAAATATATTTAAATAATTCCAATACATCATTCATATATAAGCAAAAGAGGTTGCCAGTCATAGTAAAATTTGGTAAACGAGTTTAATCTAAATCCTCCCAAGATAATCATACTCCTATCTTCCTCTACCCCCAGCCTTTGGAACCAGTGACTTTACGGGTTTAACATCCAATGCATTCTGACGGTGTCACCCACCAAAAACCTAGCCGTCGCGACCGGCTACATGACTGGCCAGGTCAGAAGGGAGCATCTCCCAAATAAAATACATATGTTCCCAACTCCATCTAAAAGGCCATTTCTACCCACCCATCACCCCATTGCTAAAACTAACTTTAGCACCGAGTGCCTTAATTTCTTCTCACCCTTTTTACATTTCCAATGGTACCTTATATGGAAATAAGACATTTTTAATAACAATCGGCAATATTCCCGAGTGATAAATCATAAGTGGGATTATTCAGCCACATGCAGTATTTTTGTAAGTACTTTATCTAAATCCATAATTTAATAATAATTCTCAATAAATCAAAGATTTAACATAGTCACCAATATTATTATCACAAAGGTAGGTACTACATGTAAATTAACAAGTAGCAAGTAGCTAAAAATAATTTAGAATTCGAATTAGTTTTTTCGTTAATTGTTTTAACAAGTTTGCCTTACTACCTTTGATAAGAATAAAATTATTTCTAATGGTATATTAATTAAGCCGAGGTTGGCAGCTTAGTGGGTGGGGGACCCTAATTGCGATTTGAAATCGTGAGTTCGAACCTCATTGGCTGCGATCTCGATTTTTGCCTCTTTTTTCTTTTTATTTTATTATTTTATGGAATATAAAGATAATAAATAACTCTTTGGACTAATATTTAATTTAAGAAAAATTGATAAGTTTTATTTTATTCTAACTGGATAGTATAGTACATCACTTGAACAATTAAGCTAATGTGAGATTACAAAACTAATTCATCATACCCTTTTGATTTGGTAGGAGAATAATATTATTCAAAATAATTTAAATAAATTTTCAATCATCATCTTATTTATAACCAAACCCTTATCATAGGTTTTTAGCTTCAAGATATCCACAAATGTCCATAGAATTGTTACAATGTTTAGGAAAGTATTAAATAAGTTTCATTAAATTCACTTAATCATAACAATATAGTTATATGACTTGCTAGGTTGACAAAACAATGCCTAAAAATCAATTTGAATAAATCAAATTCATTTAAGAAAGACCAAATGAGGAAAGAATAAATTCATTGTTTCATTTGGATATTTTTATCAAATACTATAAGTGTTTTACTAGATTAGGCCTTGTGAACAAAATCACACATAAATAAATTATTAACATAACTATAACTAACGGAAGGTAATTAGGAATTTAAATAAATCTTTAAACATAAAATTCTAAAAAAAAAAAAAAAAATCTAAACAAACATCAATTAAAGGCTAAGCAGAAATAGCAGTATAAAAGAAAATTCATATAAAATAGAACAGAACTCCGATATTTATAAATTTTATATCTGTAGAAACTAGAATTTAGGACCTACAACTTTCATGTTTTACACTTTTTAAAATTCTAAAGTCTAAAGGTTCAAAAAGGGCCTTGAATTTAGTTTGTTCAGAAGATATAGTTTTACACGTGTCCAGTATTTTGGGTATAACTTTTGACTCACAACTCGAATTGATGCAAATCTTTTTGGGTTGGAAAGAAAACTTAAAGGGCTACAACTTTTATGTTTTAGCCGAAGCCTAATTCCACTGTTTTAGGGGTCAGAAGCACATTAGAAATTACAAACAGAGAGCTGTTAGCATGCTGTGCTATATCAGTCAAAGTTTTAGCTTCCTTACCCCCAATATGCGGGTATTTTTATTTTCACAATCAAGTTTCATACTTCAAACCCAAAAAAATGCTTTAGCTTCAAATTGAAGATATCAAATACATTTTTAGGAGGTTCGTCATCCTACCTCAATGAAGATATTGGTGACCAAGTCTGAGAAGGAAAAATGAGTTGAGTTCAATTTGAACACCACCCAATTGAAAATTTCTAAGCCTTTCTTCTTCCTCCAATCAACACCGAATGTCCAACCACACTTGATAATAATATTTTTTTCTCTTATTTTTTTTCTCTTTGAAGGCACACAATTTATGAGAAATCATGGGAGTGTAGAGAAAGTATCGGTGGAGAAAATAACCTCCACTTCCCATGCTTCAAAGAAACTAAGGTAAGATCATGCATATACAATAGGTAGCATGATCCAAGAATCATGCTTACTTTTTGACTATCTAACCATATAATTTAAGAAAGGTATTGGAGGATGGATGGAGATGGGTGGCATGATCTGGCAATCATGCTAGCTTTTTTACTAATTAAACAAATTATTTAAAAGATGCTTTAAGTCTTTAAATCATGCTTGCTAAATAATTTAAACGAAATGTTTTAAAGTCATCAATGCAGGGTCTTCTTTTTGACTAATAAACTAAATAATATGAGAGATGTGAGAGATGTATGGAAGAAAAGATGGATGGAAAATGAAGTTTACCGGGAAATAATTTAGAACTACTATTCATGAGTCAACTCAGTGAGTGATAAAGTGAGTTGAAGTGAGTTGAGCTGAGTCAAAGAAATGGTTGATCCATAGGTTAATGGGCTTGGGTCAAACCAAATAGGTAATTGGGCTAGGAATTGTTTGGATAAAAGTTCAGAAATTTTACATTAAACTCCTACATAGGGTGAAATTAAATCCGAAAATCTTTCTAACTAATTTTATCATTCCAAAAATTTTCAAATCCTCAATTTTTTTGATTTTTACTATAACAAATATCACCAGCACACTTAAGCAAATTTATTAAGAGAAAAAAAAAATTCAAGTTATTATAAGGCTAGGGACCTTTATCTTTATCTTTATTGTTTCCTTCCATTAAGAAATCAATATCTGATAGCGGGAGGCTTGATAGGCCTTAGCCAACCAACACTAGTGTTTCACATGGAATTGGCAACTATCGCTACTATCACTTAATTAACTAACAAATAGATAAATACAATATATATCATAAATCCCTATTATCACTCAACTGACTCACAAATAGATAAATACTCTATATATATATCATAGATCCCTATTATCAACTAGCTAACAAATAGATAAAGATGCATATGCTTTATATATGTGGCAAGTGGGCCACAGAGACTTGTCTCACATTCTCCCACTTGCTCTACTAGACACATAAAAAAATTGAGTGATAGATACTGTAACATAAACACAAAATGCCCAATCCTTAAACCTCCTACTCTTTTAGTGACTAACAAATAGATAAAGACGCATATGCTTTATATATGGGGCAAGTGGGCCATAGAGACTTGTCTCACCTTCTCCCACTTGCTCTACTAGACACATAAAAAAATTGAGTGATAGATATTGTCACATAGACACAAAATGCCCAATCCTTAAACCTCTTACTCTTTTAGTGAGTACCAATCAGAAATCATAGCAGTTGTACCCTTAATGGATATTCCCTTCCATGTATTACAGTGAGCGGCACTTCCCAATGAGCACTGAATAAGGTACGTTATCAATGACTATAAACTAATCATTTAAGGTCCTACTTTATTTATCCCAATGGATATTATACATGACAATTATATTATGTGCACAATTAAAGTCATGTCTTTATTCTCTAAAACAATTAAAATTGTTCACAAATTGTGAATTACCAAAATAAGAAAAACTGAATACTAAAATGAGCTAATAAGTACCATTTGCTCCATATAACCAAGATATACTTGAGTCGGCAATGCTTTGGTCATTTGATCTGCAACCATCAACTCTGTACTAATGTGCTCAATAACTATATCTTTCATCTTTACTTCTCTTTAACAACAGGATACTTTATGTCAATATTCTTGTTTCGACTACAACTTTTATTATTTTTAGAAAAATATACTGCGGCCAAATTATCACAATAAAGTCTTAGTGGCCTTGATATAGAATCAATGACCCTTAAACCTGTGATAAAATTCTTTAACCATAGAGCCTGTAAAGTAGCCTCATAGCATATAACGAATTCTACTTCCATTGTGGATGAAGCAGTCATGGATTGTTTGATACTTCTCCAAGATATAGTTCCTCTAGTAAGAAAAAAGATATATCTTGGAGTAGACCTCCTGGTGTCTGAACATCCAGCAAAATCTAAATCTAAATATCCAAGCACCTCTAGTAAATCCACATTCTGTATGTTAACTTGTAGTTCTTGGTTCTTTACAAATATCGAATAACTTTCTTGGAAACTTTCCAATGTTTAATTCCTGGATTGCTTTGGTATTTACCCAACATTCCTACCATAAATCCAATATCAGATCTCATATAGACTTGAGCATACATCAGGCTACCAATTGTTTTCTGGCGACTGAATGAGAATAAACTTATCTCCTTTGACAGTATTTGCTACATTAGGTACGCAAGACTTCATATTATATCTTTCCAAAACTTTTTCAATGTAGGCCTTTTGAGAGAGTCCTAATATCCTTTGGGATCTATCTCTATGTATCTTAATGCCAATGATATAAGAAGTTTCACCCATATCTTTCATTTCAAAGTTTTAAGAAAGAAAAAATCTTGTCTCACTCAGCAAACCCAAATTATTGCTTACAAGTAAAATATGATCCACATACAAGACTAAAAAGATATATTTACTCCCACTTACCTTAAGGTATATACATTGATCAACAATGTTCTCTGTAAAGCTATATAAAGTAACAACGTTGTGAAATTTTAAATACCATTGGCGGGAGATTGTTTTAGTCCATAGATAGATTTCTTTAACTTACAAACCAAATTATTATCTTTAGAAGAAAATTTCTTAGGCTGAACCATGCACACTTCTTCCTCAAAATCTCGATTCAGGAAAACTATTTTCACATCCATCTGTTGTAATTCAAGATCAAAATAAGCTATTAATGCCATGATAATCCTAAATGAACCCTTCTTAAAAACTAAAAGAAGGATTCATGGTAATCAATTCATTCCTTTTGAGTAAAACCCTTTACTACAAGTCTAGCCTTAAATCGTTCAATGTTACTAGAAGATTCCCATTTGGTCCTATAAACCCATTTACAGCCAACAACCATAAACCCTTTAAGCAATTGAATAAGATCCCAAACTTGATTTTTAACCTTTGATTCTAGCTCTTCCTTTATGGCATCATACCATAGGGTGGAATTTTCCCCATTTATAGCTTTTGAAAATGAACTAGGATCATCTTGAGGTCTAATATCAAAGTCAGATTCTAAAAGGTATACCAGATAATCACTAGAAATTGCTGATTTACTTTTTCTCATGGATTGCCTTACTCTGATTGGTTTTTGTAAATTTTGAATGGGAGGTTCTTCTTAAATTTGTTGTTCATGGAGTGATTATTCTTGAATTGGTTGCTCTTCAATGATATCAGGAATTTGGAATGGAAAAACCAACCATTTCCCCAATTGATTTCTCAATAGGGTCCCTTATTTCCTCAAACTTAATAATTCGACGAGAAACACTCCCACCAATTTTAAGGGCCTCAAGAAATTTAGCATTTCTAACTTTAACAATTCTAGGTGTATGTGAAGGACAATAAAACCTAAATCCTTTGGAGTTTTTTACATACCCAATGAAAAACGTTGCTAATTGTTCTTGGGTCCAATTTCTTCATATATGGGTTATAAATCCTCACCTTAATTGCACAACCCCATATATGTAAATGTTTTAAACTTGGTTTCCATCCTTTCCAAAATTCAAAGAGAGTTTTAGGAACAACTTTAGATGGAACCCTGTCTGAGACATACACAGCGGTTTTTAAAGCCTTACTCCATAGGTCTATTGGAATGTTAGAATAACTTAGCATGCTCCTCACCATGTCCATAAGTGTGCGGTTCCTTCTTTTAGCCACACCATTTTGTTATGGTGTTCCAGGCATTGAATATTGAGCAATTATGCCCTCTTCTTTAAGGAACCTAGCAAATGGACCTAGTAGTTGTCCTAATTTTGTGTGCCTCCCATAATATTCTCCAACCCTGTTTGACCTTACAATCTTGATTTTATTTTTTGTTTCTCTCTCTACCTCTGCCTTATAGGCTTTAAAAGCATCAAGTGCCTCACCTTTATCTAATGAGAAGTAGAGATACTTATATCGTGTATGGTCATCAATGAATGAGATAAAGTATTTGTGACCATTCAAACAAAGTGGAGTAAATGATCCACAGAGGTATGCGTGTATAATCTCAAGAGTATGAGAACTTCTCTTGTCACCTTTAGTAGACTTATTGGTTTGCTTTCCCTTAATGCAGTCCACACAAGTACCCAAATCAGTAAAATTCAGAGCATTTAAAACTCCTTCTTTTATCAATCTTTTAAGTCTTTCTTTAGAGATATGTCACAATCTTCTATGCCATAACATAGAGGAATTCTCATTGATAATGTTCTTCTTGACGCCAATCCCATCATGAAAGGTTGAAAGGTTACTTTCAAAATTAGGATTTAAATTAAATTTAAATAATTCATCTTTTAAAAAACCTCTGCCAATAATGACATTTTTTTTTTTGGCAATAAATTGAAAGTTCTACTACTAAAATTGAAACTAAATCTGAAAGGTACTAATTTAGAAATAGAAGCCAAATTTCTAGAAAATAATGGAACATATAAAGTGTTTTCATGGTCCAAAACAAAACCAGAATTTAAAATCAATCTAAAAGTCTTAACTAATAGCCTCCATATGTGAACACAACCTATTTCCTGAATAAATGCCTTGCTCACTTATTGTTGGTTTCCTTAGGCTGAAAAAGCCTTGCATGGCATTGGCAATGTGAATTGTAAAACCAGAATCGATCCACAATATATTATTTGGAACATTAACAAAATTAGATTTGTAACACACAACTGATAAAAGATTACCTTTCTTTTCGAGCCATTTCTTATACTTAGCACAATCCTTCTTCATCTGCTCCTTTTCTTATAAAATAAGCATCCACCTTTATTACCATAACGCTTCATTGGCACTTTTCCTTTTTTCTCTTGAGGAACGCCATTGCCCTTATGATCTTTTCCCTTTGTATGAAATGGTAGATTAGCAGTTTCTAGCTTTTCATGCTTCAGTCTTTCTTCCTTTTGAACACACATGGTTAGAAGTTCATTCACTAACCATTTTTTCTTATGTGTGTTGTAGGAAATTTTGAAAGGACCATATTCCATGGGAGAAGAGTTAAGGACAAAATGCACTAAGAATGACTTAGAAATGTCTATCTTCAATGCCTTTAGTTGAGCTACAATATCCCTTATTTGCATGATATGTTCATGCACACTTCTAGTATTATTATGCTTCAAAGCTCACAAATTGCTCTTCAATAGCTTTCAGTAAACTTTTTGCCTTATCACCCTCAGGGATTGAACCCCTAATGCCCTCACTAATATGGGACTTAATGAGCATTAAACTTAGGTAGTTGGATCGCTCCCATCGCTCAATTGTAGCCCTCTCAATCAGCATACTTGATTCCATAGGGGCAGGTGGTTCATCCACAAAGAGCGCCAAATCAAGGTCCATGCACCTCAATGTCAACAAAATTTTATCTTTCTAGTCAGAAAAATTATCACCGCTCAAGAATGGAATACAAGATGATTTGGTACTCAAAATTGAAGTAGAAATAACTGTAATAATCAAGAACGTATTATGCTAGGACAACAATTTAAAATAAAGTAAATTCAAACCTCCTTGTGTGTAAAGGTAGTAACATGTATTGAACCCACTTAAACTGTATTAATAAGACTAGCAAATCTCATAAATCAAAATAAAATATGCCTTTATCTGTGGACATTAGAAAATTTTATCTTAATGCAAACTTTACCATCTTATCCTAATTAAATTAACAAAGAAAAATTATTTCCTGTGGGCCCAAATAATTATTTTCCTTAATTGAGTCACAAGAAATATGTGCCATTAAAATATGGTCAAATGATACTTTTTGAATGTGTTATAAAATTTAAAATCACACATCACAATAATCCAGAATGTTGTGGCTATTCTTAAATTAATGAGATGCTCAAGTTTCTTAAGATGGCATAAAATTAATCTTTAATGGAACAAAACACAATTTAATAATAAAAAATATGAATTATAATCTCCAAAATATTTTGGTAACATTTTGTAAATAATCCTTCTTTTCTTTTGTTGAAAGTATTGCAAACAAAATTATTTACAAAAAATATATATATGCCATTAAAAAATTGTTTCAAAAACACCCTTAGAACTATTTACAGAATGACCCCATTGTTTAGAACTATTTTTAGAAAAATCCTTATGCAATTTTCAAATAAAACCACAAGGAGCATGTGTCAACAGAAGGTCCTAGATTATCAAGCATTGACCAAAAGATCCGTATATGCCCAAATAAATTTTATGTTGATTAATTATCAAACCATAAATACACATCAGACAAACAAGTATAACAATTATACATTATCTATATACTAAACAACATGGACTAAAGGGTGGCTCTGATGCCACAATGTTAGATAAACTACATATGTATATATATATATATATACAATAACTGTAATATATATACATGTATTCGCAGTAGTAATATCAATCATATGATGTAAGATTTGCAATAAACATGTATGTGAATTTAGGAACATAAAAATTATATATTCAATAATGTGGAAGCATACCCGTTTGTTCCATAAATCTTGAATGCGAATAGAAGAGGTATTCAAGATTGAATCTAACCTTGGCAGCTATGGATCTTCCTCTCTATGCCCTAGATCTGTATGATGGCTTTTTATGGTAAAAACACTGTCTTGTTTAGGGTGGAGAAATGACCTAGTCGTATATATAGGGTGAACCCTATCCCTAACCTTACTGGGCCCTCCCATAAAAGGCCTATAGTGGGCTCATTAGGCCCACACTATTAACCATTTAACCACATAATTAATATATCTGATAGGTATACATAAACTCAGTCCATATAGATGACTTCTCTATTGGGCCTGCCTCGTATATCTCAACTTTAAACTTAGGTTCAACCCATTTTATTAAAACCAAAATTCAATTTAATGTGCATGCTCAATTTAAAGAAAATGCTAACATTCTCCCACTTGAGCAAACATTAATTGAAGTTATAATTTTGAAAATCTTTTAAAAATGACTCTCGGGTTAAAATTATAAAATTTGTATGTGGCCATATTTTCAAAAAGTTAAGTAAAGTCAAAAGACAACATCTAAAATAATCCAGTCTAACAAGGCAATCAATATCGAATTATGACTGTCATTACACTATTAGTCAATGCAAGATCACTCATGATCACAAATAATAATCTCCTTATCAACATGGATCATATATGATAGTATGGTGGAAAATAGCACTCCTTAAGTGATCTTCTACATGTGCTACTCCTCTATTAGTCCTCAAATTCTCTTTAACTATATGCTTATTTACCAAGCAAGAGAATTTTAACAGTTTCCAATGAAACTAATATGTCTTGCACATATATATCGAAAAAACTTTACAGTGCAAAACAAGATATATTCCCAAAATGCACAAGTACATTAAACTTCAGACTTTTGTTTAAACCACATCATGAATACATACCATATATGACATATAACATATCAAGAAAATACATATTCATGCATAAATGGCATCAAAAGAAAATAACCAATAACCATCAATAAATTTTAATGATCATAGATACACTGAAAGGTCTCATTTATAATATCTTTTATATAATGTAAGGAAAACAACTCCCACTAACCAAGTACATCAAAAAACTTAACAACACCTATGTTTGAAACATGATTATTAAAAATAATTGTTCCAAGTTGTAATATTTTAGATTTTCATATTGATATAAATTGATAGTTTTTAACACGTTTCAAGTGTAATAATATGTTATTTAAACAATATTAGTCACTAGGAATGACTTATGGTTGAAAATTTTGGAAGTAATGGGCTGAATGACCCAAAATTTGGCATTTTAGTTCGGATGAATATAGGGGGCACCCCAGGTAGAACAACGGATGCCCGGTGCCTCATGGGGGCACCTGAACTATGTAGCTGGAAGATAATATTAATGTCTCCCAGGTTGGTCTGGTTGGGGGCTACTCTATCACATCTCATTACATTGCATTCCATCACATCCCATTACATGAAATTGCATTTAAATTCTTTTCTAGTGAGATGTTAATATAATGTGACTGTGACAATGATTGATGGGATACATAGTTTATATGGTTAATCATGAGTTTGGTTATGAAATAAGAGATATAAATTTAGGAACTACAGTGATCTGATTCCTAAAGTGGGATACGTAGGCAGTTAGGGCTTAAGTAGCCTAAGTCTGGTCTCAACTATAGTTAATAATAATTGTATATATTCTTCATAACTAAGAATTTAATTATCAATATTATGAATTGTGCGACCCAAGGTATGAGTTTGCTATTTACATTTATGATATCATTAATTTGAGAAAATATAAACATGATTATAGTAATTGTTCTAACCGTACAGACCTTAGACATGATCAAAAGAAATGATATTAGGGTGGATTATGTGATTGAAAAATGGACGGTGATTTAATTAAATATTATTTATATGGGAATGAGAAATGATTTTAGGCATTTTGATAGTTTTAATTCAATATGAATTGAATTTGGATTAGATTTTATTGTTTATTTTAGTTTTCACATTCTTCTACCATTTGTCGCGAACAATTAAGTTAGGGGCGTGACAAGTTCATAGTTAAAACTCTGATTTTATATATCTGGCTTGTGGGTTTCTATATAGAATACACAGTTCAATGGCATGCTTATTGAATGGAACATTGAAAAAGAGGTCAAGGATTTAATTCTAGGTTTTATAATTTTTATTGAAAAATATTCCGACTAATTTGTACTGAGGTATTTATTGATTGAGTTATAAAATTGAAAAATGAAGGATGTTACTACCTTGTAACATGAATTGAATCAGTACAAGATGTTTTTAAGATATTAATTTTTATTCTTTTTTTCAAAAATTAAAAATATTTTCTTTTATTTCAACATTCTTTGTGAAGTGATTTTTATTTTCAAAGTGATTTTTCAAACCCATCACGAAAGTCTTATGCTCCCTATGGGACAACTAAGATTTAACTGGATTATTTTGATACAATTAATTGTTGTACTTGAGGCGAGCAAATAATGCACTTAATTGTCTTTCTTTTTTACCAATGTCTACAACTTAAAAAATGATCTCTTAAAAATTACTTGAAAAATGATCTCTTAAAAATTGACAAGTTTTTTTTTTTTTTTTGGGTAATTATTGACAAGTTTTCTATATATATTAATGAAATACATTATACCAATATAAACTTTATTAAGGACATTTAAATTGAAAATTAATTTTTGTAATGACATCTCTATTAAATTACAACTTCCTTATATTATTAAAATTAATCTCGTCTCAACATTATTACAATAAAAAAAGATTTCACTGTAACATGTCTCATTACTTTGAGGTAAAAGTTTTTAGGTAATTTTGAGACATTTTTGTTCCTGCACTTGAAAATTTAAGAGGCAACATGTGCCATAAGATTAAATAAAATAGTTTTTTAAATGAAAATTTGAATTGAAAATTCTATTCTAATAATGTAAAATTTTAAAATTATAAATAAATAAAATTTTATTTCAAGTGCAATTAAATTTTGTAATTAGTGCAATGAGTGCAAGTACAATTGGGATGTAATAAAAATTCATATATTTAAAATTAAAAATTTTTTATTTATTAAAATAAAAATTTACTATAAAGTTCTTTTTTTTCCTAAAAAATTTAAAAAAGTAAGGACATGAACCTCTTTTTAAGCATTAAAATAAAGTAACCATATATTAAAAAAAAGGTAATCATCAAACGTACAAAATACTTAATATATATAAAGAGGTTAAATTACATTGATTTTTCCTAAACATTAGGTTAATTACATATATATCTCATAATATTTAAAACTTATACATGTTTCTCTTATTTTTAAAAGTTACTAACTTCGACTCCCTTCCATTAATTTAGACGCTAACTATGTTGAAATATTTATTATTGAGATAAATTTATCCTAAAAAATATAAGTGAATTTATACTATCCTCTCTTCTTTTTCTACTGAATATTCTTCTCTCTGCTGAACGTCCTTCCCTCTAAGGTACCATTGATGGTGCACTAGAATCACTCATTTAGGATCGATAAATATATAATATGTGGTAATATTTCTCATTTTGATAAAAATTATATATAAAAAATTAAAAAAAATTATCATGCGTTATATTTTTATTGATATTGATGAGTACGACCAATTGCAAACACAAAAACACGAATCATTTTGCATTGTCATTAACAACCATGTTTTGAAACTGAGAGTATCTTAATTATTTAACCATCTAGCATTAATATAATATATATATATATCTAAAATCAGGGGGTTCCTTCTTCCGCGGCCAATGACTTCTTAACCTTTGACCAGACCTTCACTCTTGAGGTGAGATAGCTCTGAGTTAGCGAGTTCACTGAGCGAGTGAGAGAGAGAGATAGAGACAGAGCGAGTCTGTTGATCCGGCAATGGCCGATGGGTCGAGAAAATTGGTGAGAGAGGAAGTGGTAACCTACGCCTACATTCTCCTCTACATCGCCCTCTCCAGCGGTCAGATCTTCTTCAACAAGGTTCCCTTTCCTTTATCTGTCTTTCAATTCCGTAGACTTTTACTTTTTAAAATTTTTATTACGTTTACACGCCCACATATATGTGTATATATATATGCATGCGTAAATGGATTATTGTCGTAATTGTGAAACATATGGTCAGCATTCGTCTTTAATCTGCGATTTAGGTCGCAGTTCGCTCTCCAATTCGTCTTCTTTGTTTGGGTGAGCGAGAAAATCAAGGAAAATCTCTAAGAATGGAAACCAGGAAATTTCTGGTTGCCCAGGATTTGTCTCTTATTGACTGGTGGAAAACAAGTTGAGATCCATGCTATTTCACTTCAATTAGAAAGTTGCATTTACTTTAGATTAGTGAGGGGACAATCAGTTGATTATAAAGAATATGACTGTAAGTCTTCAATCAGGTTCAGGGTGCTTGCAAAGTCATCCCAAAATTTATTAGGGTATATTCTACATACGAATCTGATAATTAAAGACTTTATTTTAGTAGAATGGGGGAAGGGTTGAGCTCAAATTGAACAAGGGATCAAGTCAAACTTTGCAACTTGCTTTACTAAGCTTGCCTGGGAAAGAAGTTAGGTCCCTGAAAATTCTTCCACTTTGTTGTCCTTAATAAGATTGCTTATAATGTGGTAATAGGATTTTCAGGTAGACCATAACACCCTGTGGAAATATCCTTATTATTGACAACCTCATTAAAGAAGGCAAATTACGTTCAATTGGTGTTGCCTTTGCAAACTGGAGGGTGAGAATATTAATCACCTCTTTATTCATTTTGCCTGGACTAGAGAGATGTGAGAGTTAGTGCCTTCAAGATTCGATATGCTGTGGGTGTTACCTTAAAAAGTCAAGCATGTTTTTAAGTCTTGGTGGGAAGCAAAGTTGCTGCAAAGAAGGGAGAAAGGATGGAGGATGATTCTTTTTTGTATATCTTAGTTGATTTAGAGAAAGGAATAGGTGTTCTTGAAAAAGGAATAGAAATGCCAATGTATAGGATGAAAAATAACTTTTAGCATATCTCTGGGGGATCCTGTTTAAACTAATTTTTTGACCTTTGTGGATTCCCTGGATGTGTTGCTGAAATTTTGGCTTGCATCCCCTTGATACTTTAATACAATTATTTGTACTTGAAAAAAAAAAAAATATTTGTGCAGGCTTTGTAGAATGCTGTTAGTTTTTATCAATGTATAATGTTCTCTTCCTGTGCGTTACACTTTCACCTTTTTTACCTATTAAAAAGAGAGAATGAATGTACTGCTGCTAAATGCACTGGTTCGTCCTTTCCTTTGACAAGAAGTTCATTTTCCTTGAACATAGATAGTTTGATCGTTGCTTCTAACTTTTCTTATGACATATGTATGAATGAAGAAAAATATTATTGATAGGCTATATTTATTAATAAGAAAAGAGTGTTAAAGAAGCTGAAAGGAGAGATGACTTGTAATAGGTGCTAATAGTAAGTAAGAGAAGGTTTTAAATTAAGCTGTTGACAGTTGGTTAGCTGGTAAAAAAAAAAAAATTAAAGGAAAACAAAAGATAGGTGATATATCATGAAGCACGCGCTTCATTCTTTATTCTTCTTTTGATCAAATTCATTTTAAGGATTTTGTTTTCTGGTTGGCTTTTTTTTGGGGGGGGTGGGGTTTCAAAAATTGCAGTTTAATTGCTGTCAGTTTTCAAATTTTTGAAAGTTAGTCGGTCTTCTTATAATTTGTTCAGTTTAACAGACCAAATACTACATTAGCACAATGTCTTGAAACACAAAGACTTGAAAAAACAATTGACTTTAGGAGGTGTTTGAACAGATTTCATCCCATCGGCTTTTGAACAATTTGGTTTTCACTCAGTAACCTTCCAAGGGCCACTTGTTAGAATCCGTATTTGGAGTTGAAGGAAAACTGATTACTGAAAGTTTTTGTGCTCAGAACAATCATCCTGCCATGCCCTTTTTATTTATTCTATAACTAACATGGTTCACATGAAAGCAAAGGGCTCGGTTCCATCTCCTATTCATTGCTTGGTTGCTAGGGAACTGTGGGTGTTGCTTTTAGATTTGTTTGGGATGGCGTGCGCTTTCCTATGGTGTGTGTGGACCTTTGCATGGTTACACAACAGGAAGGGGTCAGGAGACACAAAAGGAAGTTGTTGCTTTTGGCACCATTATGTTTGATGTAGATCACGGGATCGTGTTGGGGGAGTGAAATAGGGTGAGTTTTGTTGGGAATGAGGAGCCTATATTCAAAGGTTTCAGAAAGTGTACATCCTTCTGAAACTTTTTTTGATGTTTTAGGATTGGCTGGTTTTTGGATTTTGATATCTTATAGATGTATGCTTGTGCCATCCTTTAAAATTTTTTTTTTCTAATATATTTTTCTTTACGAAAAAAGAGAGAGAAAAATAAATAAAGGCTGGCTTTAAGTGACATGTCTACCATTTGAACTTTTTTATAAAAAACAAATTGTTTAGTTTAGTCATATGTCACTTTCCTTTCAACATTATAATTTTGATGCTTTTTGCATAAATTGAATAATATTACTGACTTTACCTATTACAAAATAATAATATTACTATTATAGTGTTGACCATCATTTTGTCATTCTTTTGTTTTACACAGCTGCCTGCATAAAGGAAGGAAGGTAGGTTTAACTAAAGCAGTTGCTTCACGTCTAACATTTGTTTTTATTTTACCTTATTTTAAATGCAGTGGGTCTTGTCATCGAAGGAAATAAATTTCCCATATCCTCTCGGATTAACTCTACTTCACATGGTCTTTTCCTCTGTACTGTGTTTTGTGCTCACTAAAGTTTTCAAGGTATTGGTTAATAAAATTCTCATAGTGACGCATTTTCATTTAGATATTTGTTTCATTTAGAGATTTATTATGCTAATATATTTTTTTTTTACCAGATTATGAAAGTCGAGGTAGGAATGACCACTGAAATGTAAGTGCTAAATGAACAACTGTCATGATATTTTTAGCTTGCATAGCTTTTCTTGTGACTTTCTAGTCTCTAGTATGCTAACTTGGTACAGTGAACTTCTATGTTGTCTTAGGAACACAAATAGTGAAGTTATTACTGATCAACGAGATGAAATAATTTTGAATTATTGACATTTTATTTGAAATCTATCTTCCAGTTGTAGATAGACAATTGGGGTGCCTAATTTTTAAACATCCTTCTTGCCCTTCTCCCTCTTCAAATACTGTAAAGTAAATCTAATTAAGTTTGAAAATTCAGATATGCTACATCAGTCATCCCAATTGGTGCAATGTTCGCAATGACTCTTTGGCTGGGAAACACTGCCTATCTCTATATATCTGTTGCATTTGCTCAAATGTTGAAAGCAATTAGTAAGTATTGACCAACTCTCCAATTACTAAACTGCATAACTTCAGCCTTGGAGGAATAATTGTTGACTTAAGGATTTATACAACTATTGTTGTTCTTTCTGTTGGTGATATCTCTTTTGATTTCCGACTGAGATCTGCAGTGCCAGTAGCTGTTTTCATTCTCGGAGTTGTAGCTGGACTTGAAGTGATGAGCTGTAAAATGCTTTTTATAATGTCAGTCATAAGTTTTGGTGTTCTTGTGGCTTCATATGGGGAGATAAATATTAACTGGATTGGTGTGTTTTACCAAATGGGAGGTGTTGTTGGGGAAGCTTTGAGGCTTATATTCATGGAGATTCTGGTTAAAAGGAAGGGTCTCAAATTAAACCCTATATCGGTCATGTACTATGTTAGTCCCTGCAGGCATGTATTGTCTTCGTCTTCTGCAGCTTAATTCTACTATCTTTTTAACCTTTGCACATTCACATGCATAAATTTTTTGCCATATAAACGGAATCATAGTTCTTGTGCAGTGCTGTTTGCTTGTTCATTCCATGGATTTTTCTAGAGAAGCCAAAGATGGATGCGCAGGGGACATGGAACTTTCAACCTCTTATCCTAACACTCAACTCTCTCTGTACTTTTGCACTCAACCTATCAGTTTTCCTTGTGATCTCGCATACAAGTGCTTTAACAATTCGTGTTGCTGGAGTTGTAAAGGACTGGGTGGTTGTCTTAGTATCAGCACTTCTGTTTGCCGATACAAAGCTGACAATTATAAATCTGTTTGGCTATGGCATTGGTAATGTTTTCATAACATGTACTATTGTTCTGGATTTTCCCGTTAATTTATCACCTTGGAATTTGGTATTAATTGTGTGATTCTTAAATTTTATCTTCAGTATGTTGTATATTCTCAATATTGTGCTTTCTATATTCCACTCTTGTTATTGTCCACATTGGAACTCAACTCCAGGGAAATAAAACCAAAATCCACAGGATCATACTCTAAAAGTGGATTGGATAAGTGGTTATACTTAACATTATTGTCGTGCTTGTTTTTCAATTTTCTGATGTAAAATTTAATGATTACTTTGTTTATAGCTACACGTATATGTCGCAGTCTCCTCATCATGTTTGTGCCTCATTTTATTTTATTTTTTTTTGAACACTGTTGTGTTGACATTGCTGTGTCCGTGTCTCCTTTCTAATTGTGTTCCTTGGATTCCTATTGACCTACGGAAAATTTTCCGGTCTTTTATACAGCAATTGTAGGTGTAGCTGCATACAACAATCACAAGTTGAAAAAGGAAGCTTCTCGTGGCACCGCTAATGAGTCTCAACATGCTCAATCTATATCATTGGCTTCATCCTCAACTACTGATAAATAGATAAATGGTGATGTCTCGCAGTTTGGTAAGAGGTATGTGGCAACAGTACATGCTTTTTGGCAAGTTTTGTCACAAAAATTGTTAGGTTTGACTCCACACTTGGGGTGGAAATAGTCTAAAATGATGGTAGTGCCTAGTGGCATCCAATGTTTGTTCTGTGAGAAGCCACTGTTTTTGCATAACTTTTATTATATGGCTCATTCTATATGATTTTCATTTTTTTTTTTTTTTTTTTTTTTTGGGCAGCAACTTCGGCGTTGGAGGACAAAACAACATAGACAGTTGTAAGTGATGTGTAAATTTGAGAATTCCTACGTTGTTGTGCCATGAAAAGATTGCACAGTTCTTGAAGTTCGTTCTTTTTTAGGGATCCTTTAAGCGAGAGAGGAAATTTTTGTGTAAAGCAATTGCTTGGTTTAATTCATAAAGAAACTCAATCCTTCTAATGCTGGGAAGAAAAAAGTTAGCATTCAAATGCATTAAAAGTTGAAGTACATTTCATTGGGATGACCGACTCCAGAAGTTTATGACTCTTTGAAATCTGGCTTGCTCAATGCTTGACCTACTGGTTTATTTATTTATTTATTTTTTTGGCGATTCTAATGCATTTCAGTTAAAGCTTCAATGCTTTTCAATGTAGATATTTTCCAAGGGCTTCAAGGAAGAACTTCAGTGCCTTCATAGGTAGATGTTCTCTTCTTAAAGGGATTCTTTAAGTCTGCTCTTGATTCTGTGCTGTTGGGTTTAATTTAATTATAAGAAATGAATGGAAAGCTTGGGTTTGGGTAGGTTTGGAAGATGGACCAGAGGGTTAAAATTTTGTTGTTTTCTTGACATGTCGGGGAGAGCATGCTTTCCAATTATTTATAAAATAGGATAAATTACACTTAAAAGACGATGTATTTTACCATCAGTATCAGTTTTATTCCAGGATCTGTATTTTAAATTGGCCCTATTTTTCCTCTTGTGCATTTCAATTGTCTCATTTTGTCTCATTCCATTAAATTTATTGACGTGAAAAAAAAAAATGCTACATGTTTGTTTTGTGGCATTCTTTGGCACTATTTCTTAATGGTAATTTACAGAAAGAGCGATGTGGAATTGAATTAAATGTGTAGGGTACAAGATGGGACGATTTAAAAAACATATATATTCTCTGCATTTGGTCAAGACTTATTTTAATTACTGTGCTTTTTAGTTACAGTGACATTGGAAAGAAACCATGTTTTTTAATTGCAATGATATTGGCAAGAAACAAGCTAACTAAAGCTTTGTTTGGTTTTAAAAAAAGCTTTCAGGTTTTTGTTTTTAATAGTTTTTTTTTTTTTTTTGTTTAATATGATTTTTTTTTATCAAAATTTGTTTTTTTTAGATGATATAGCTTTTGAGCATGTTAATTGCATTTATAAAAAAAAATCAAAAATTTATGTCCATTTGGTAAGAATTAGAAAAAAAAATTAGCTTTTTTTTTGTTGGTTATTGTCTTACTTAAACAGATAGTTTTTATTTAAATGGATATGAATTTTTTAATATTTTTTAACGAATGCAATTAGCACATTTGAAACTTATAGTTTTTAAAAAGAAAATTAATTCTTGGAGAAAAAAGGTCTTATAGCACACAAAAAAAAAAAAAAAAGTTTTATTTTTGTTCCCCATTTTTTTGGTAACTTAACAAAGCCTGAATTGTTTCAAGTCAATCACAATACAACCATATGTTTACAAAAGGTCGAAGTCGAAAACTTGATGCCCTGCATAATTTGACTGGGCAAGTTAGCAGCATCCAAATCATGAACGGGGGCTCAAATTGAGTCAGTGATTGTTGAATTAATTAAAATTTAACGATTTAGATGTGTTTAAATTATTTTAATTTAAAATAAATATGAATGTATTTAAATTGTTAAATTTATAATTAATAGTCTAGATTACAAGTTACGAAGTATCAATTTTTAAATTATTTGGTACATTGGAGAGTGGAGAATCACGTTAGGTTCCATTTGGAGTTCTGAAAATCACTAAAAATTTTTTAAAATTATTTATTTTTTTTATTTCACTGCATAAATTACGAATTCATAATTTTTTATCAAATTTTATCACTTTATTTGCTATTGGAGATCGGATCTCCTCAATTTGTGGCGTAGATGAAAAGAAATAATATTACTATTATGTCGTCAAAGACGCACCAGAGGACAATTCATTTAATTATTTAATTTTTTTGTGCTGATTTTGAGGGTGTTTGGCAATTCAAAAATTAGTAAAAAAATATCAAAAGTTAATTTTTGTGTGTTTGACAAAATCATAAATTTTTTCACTTTTTTGATTTGTTACAGTAAAAAGTATCACTCCATAATTACAATTTTTTTGATTTGTTACAGTAAAAAACATACCAAATACTCAAAAGTTACAACTTTTTTGCTTTGTTACAGTAAAAAATTTACCAAACACTCAAAAATTACTAAAAAATACTAAAAATTCTACTTGGTTCAACCAAACACACAAAAAAGTACCAAAAAAAAAAAAAAACAACCAAAAAACTATCAAAACTTAAATTTTTTTTTAATTTCCAAACACCCTCACCGTGAATGCGTGTGTTTTCAGTTCGTAATGTCACTGTAATGAAATAATTTTTGTATTGCATGCATTAAGAAGCTGATGATTGGGTTAACTTATCATTGGTGTTATTTTATTTATTTATTTGTTTGTTTGTTTGTTTGTTTTGGTTAGTTTGAAATTTTGAATTGCCTCAATTGTAATGAAATTATTAGAACTTAATTGGTGATTTATTTATTTATATGTTCCATATGTCCAGATTACTAGTGTGAAAAAAAAAAATTTATTTTTTCGTTTGGTAATATCCAAATTATTAAGGCAAAGTTTGGAACATTTTTATTGTTTTATAAAGTAGCTTATATATATATATATATATATATATATATGTATATTGATAATTTTTTTGATTAAAAACAAATATCAAAGATAAAAATAATGAAACTACCGAAAAACTATTTACATGTAAAAAATTTCTTTTTTAATTTTTTCTTTTTGTCCTTTAAATAATATATATATAATCTGATAACTTGTCAAAGAAATATCAAAAATAAAAACTAAATTACAATTTAATAGAAAAATTAAGAAAAAAACTATTGAAAATTATTTATCACAATTATGGGTAGTATAATTTACTCCCTTGTGGTTTGGATAAAAAAAAGGATAAAATAAAAAATACATGAACCCATCCAGTTTAAAAATCAAAATGTAACTTTTTGTGATTTAGAATAAAATGCAAAATTATCAATTAATATTAAATTTAACTAGATTCTTATAACACGTACTGTTCAGGCTCATACATGATTGTCCAAAAAATATTATTTAACAAATAAAAACAAATTAAGCCACTTTAAAAAATAAAATAATGTTTCATTTTAACATAAATATATATATTTTTTATTTATTTTGTCAAACTCTTTTTTTCAATATATTTAGTCAATTTTGGACTTTAGTCCAAATCATGAGAGAAATATATGTCGATTTTTAAACTAGAAAGGAGTTATATATTTTTGGAGTCAAACTCCGAGAGAGTAAAGGGGTTGGAGGAGGCTACAGGTTTTGCACTATAACAACCAAAGTGTAAAGATTAAAAGTCTAGGTTTTATCAAAATTTGGACGATTAAATCAAGACCATAGTTTTGGTCTAACTTTTAAATTAAAAAGGGGCTATATATTTTTGGAGTCAAACTATAAGAGAGTAAAGAGGTTGGAGGAGGTTACAATTTGTGCACTATAATAGCTAAAATGTAAAGATTAAAAGTCTAAATTTTATCAAAATTTAAACTATTAATTCAAGACCATTAATTTTAATCTTACTCAAATTAAATCAAGACAATTAAATGATATAAAGAAAATTAGGACTATCAAATGAGGACCATTAATTTTAATTTTATTCAAATTAAATCAAGACCATTAAATGATACAAAGACAATCAGGACCATAAGTTTAATTTTACTCAAATTAAATAAAGACCATTAAATGATATAAAAAAATGAGTACCATTAAATCAGGACACTTTAACTGCTATAATGTAAAAAGCATTATAAAGTAAAATTACTTAACAATTATTTAGGCTATATTTAATCAAGGATTGGGGGAAGGGATCAAATTTGTTAGTCAATGGGATCACTCCATCTATTATTTAATGAAAATAACTTACTCTAAATAGGCCACTTAGTTCTTTATTTAGTGAAAACAACTTATTTTGAAGAGGCTAGATGCAATCTCCCTCAAAATTGGGGGAGGGGGGTCAGGGACTGCTTTGGCTTTGGCATAGTAGCAGATGAAGTTTTCAGTATCTAATGACTATTATTTAACAGAGATGATCTAATGGTGCAAATCACCCAAAAAAAAAAAAAAAGAACCA
The DNA here is from genome assembly GCA_019916065.1 of Vitellaria paradoxa. Taxonomy (NCBI): domain Eukaryota; kingdom Viridiplantae; phylum Streptophyta; class Magnoliopsida; order Ericales; family Sapotaceae; genus Vitellaria; species Vitellaria paradoxa. The sequence continues at coordinate 39,439,465 of CM034234.1, forward strand.
ATTTTTTTCCCTTTTTTTTTCTTTCACCAACTACTCTCTTTTCTTCCTCATCCATTTTGTTTGTTGGTCTTCATCATCTTCATTGATGATCAATACACATTGTATATCTTCAATTGTCCCACGTAGCCAATGATTGGTTAATTAGATAAATTTTATCTGTTAATTGGGTTTTGTATATTAAGATTCCTGATTTAGAGTTTTTTCTAGTTCCACTAATTAAATAAGGGATAATTGCCTTTTTATCCCTGTATTTAAAATGAAAATCACTTTCATCCCCAAAATTTAAAAAACATACCTTTGTATTTCTTGTATTTTGGGTTAACGCAAAATTATAAACAGTATTAAAATTTCAAGTAAAAAAATAAAAATACCCATTAAAAACTAAATAAAATCAGGAGTAAAGTGTAGGTAATATAAAGTACGTACAGGAGGTATAAATACAATTTTTAAACTTACTTAAAATCAAAATCATTATATTTAATGGATTTTTTTTTTCACTTTAATTCAAAATACAAGGAATGTAAAGGTAAATTTTTAAAGTTCAGATGCTTTCACCTTAAGTATAAGAATAAAAAGAAAATTACCTCTTGAAATAATTGCGATGGATTCAATTAGAAGAAGTTACTAATAAAGAGGTGTAATCAATCTAGATTGAAAGTTTTTTTTAGAATTATGTAATGTTTAATCATTAGGTTAGACATTTTGGCAATGGGTTCACTATAAATAAAAAATTTAGGTAAGGTTTGGCAACCTAAGTAGCTGGCTTTTTTTTTAGCTAGCTATTAGCTTTTGTACTAAATTTATATATTGACATCTATGCCCTTGATATTTCACGCTATTTTCCAAAACTACTTTTAAAGACACGAATGGCCTAGGTCCTTAACACCTAAAAGAATGGGTCGACCCCAATTTGGAGAGGTCAACCCCTTTCTGTTATAAGAATTATATATAATGGCACAAGTTTAATCAGGCATATTATTTCAGATCTATGCTATAAAAATAATATGTTTTTTTACCATTTAAATAATTACATTTAACCTAAATGTCTAGTTAAATGCAAATACAATTAAAAATATGATAATATTGTTAAGAATTTGTAGTGTTAATCTGTGTAATTTGTTATTTCATCCAAAAATTACTTCTACAATAACATAGTTTAACACATACTTGAAAAATAATTAAAAACGGGGGAGGGGGAAGATAGCGTACATGTCCACCATGCCTAATCATATTTGTTTTTCTGATATTACAATCCATAGTACCAATCATGCAAGAGATATTACTAACAGTTAAATTAGAATAACAAAATATTAACTATTAAAGACATTTCCACCTCAAATACATGTTCAATAACAAAATACTTAAGCAAAATCATGTCTATGAAAAAATTAACTGCAAAATCATAATTTGACATAAAAGAAAATACATAGCCAATGCTAGTTTGGGCTTGAAGTTTCTTTTAAAACACAGTCAACCAAATATTATATTTACTACACCATTTCCTTGAACTGCAAGCAAAGATTAAAAGGAACAAGATAACGTCGGAGTTGAATAAATTACAACTTAGTGGAGGTTGTAATCCACAAACAAGGCAACACAGTTCAAAAAATCAAACTCAAACTCTCTTGTCAGAATGTGCTCATCGTTAGCGAGCAATGTGTTAATGTGTCAATGACGATAGCTTAGTACGATCTTCTTTCCCTTACTTTTCTCCTCCTCTACCTCTACATACCCTCGGCATTGTTCATTCAATCCAGACACATGTTTGTCCCACTCCATGCTCCACCATTCAATAAAATCGTTTAGAGTAGGCGTTATATGTTTCTCTGCCATCCTAAGTTCAGAAATTATTTGCTCCATTCGATTTGCCTCAGCCAAAATAACTTCTTTGCTTGCGTGTGTAGCGACTATAAGATTTAGAAATTGCTTCCCAGCTGCCTTGATGACATTAGCTTGCTTCTTCTTTAGTTTCCTCAAGTCATCTTCAATCACTTGAATTGCCTCATTCGTTGAGGCCACCCGGCTATTCATGACCTACAATGTAATCTTAATTTCTTCATACTTATTCTCCTAACTTGCCCTAACCTCCTTTAACTCTTGTTTAACTTCATCATTCCACATTTCCATGCATGAACAAATGCCCCTTAATTCTATAATATGTTTTCTATATATTCACTTCCCTCTCCACCAACAACGGTTGGCTCTCCACGTGCTGATGGATCTACAGATGCGTCCTTCTGTTGATGATTAACCCAAGCATCCAGACGCTCATAGTTATGATTGCAAGTTGCGATTTCACAGTGAATTCATGGATCAACCCTTCATTGAGTCCAACCACGAACCGTGGTGTCATATCCCATTTTCCTCACAGTTTTGGCATCAAACACACTTATTTGTTTATGAGGTTTGCGAGTTTGCCCCTTCAAGTTAACCCCGAAGCCTTTAAACACCTTTGTCAAGTACATCCCATAGGGCAATGCAGTTTTGCTCCACTTAGCGTACTTTCCCATATGATGTAGCATAATGAAGGGCAAATTAAATTTGTAACTGGTGTTGTATGCCCACATAATGAAAGCATCTATGTAGTTTACAGCATTGAACTTCTCACTACGTGGAAGAAGATTGTGGATTATGAAAAGGTGCACCAATCGATTCTCTCAGGTAAGGAGACTTGCGTTAGCAAGTTTGTTACTGTTGAAGCCCAGATCATCCGTCAGTATTTCTCTGACTTCAATCGGACTGAACCCATCTACTATAGGCTGCACATGCGTTCGGATCTCAATGTTGCCATTAGTTGCAATTCCTAATATTTTTCCAAATTTCATATCATTCAGTGTGATACCCTTGCCATCCATTACGGACTTGATTGTGAATGTATTCAGGATGAAAGACATATTTGTGTAAAACTCCTTGCACAAGCTTAGATATATATCCTCCTTTACTGTTAACAATCCAGTCCAACCCATCCTTCCAAATTGTGCTTTGATATCGTAGTTAATGCTCATCAACGATGCGACATTGAAGTTTCTTCCAGATAGCACTTTGAAGTTCGCATAATTTGCTAGATTTCTGCTTGGACTTCCCTGATTGTCTTCTATAGAAAGAACCTTCTGTTGTTTCTTCTTTAGCGCCTTACTACTACTTCTTGCCCTACTCTTACACTTCGTATTTTACATTGCTAGTATTTTTCAAGCCATTACCTGTGTGGGTTTTAGAAATTAACCTGCACATACCCATTATATTAAAAAGATTAGAACCTACTTTCATATATGCTATACATGCAATGAAATTAAGTAAATGAAATAAAACATATATAACTCAACACATGAAAATAATGAACGCATAATTAGATGATGGTACAAATAATTAAGTTATAATTGGAAGATTTCTCCCAAATGGGATCGACCCCATTTGCTCGTATAAGGACTCACATGCCTACTTCTAAAAGCGATTGACCACTTTTCTTAATCGAGTCGACCCCATTTGTTGGCATAACAACTCAAACGTCTGCTATCATAAGGGTTCAAGGGTCGACCCCTTCTCTTGATGGGGTCAACCCCATTTGTTAGTTTAAAGATTCAACACACCTACTGCCAAAAGGGCTCGACCCCTTTTCCTGATGGGGTCAACCCCACTTGTTAGTGTAATGACTCCTATGCCTACTGCCATAAGGGTCGACCCCATCAGGAAAATGGTTGACCCCAATATATATCTCAGCAGAGTGAATGCTTTCTACCAAAAGGGGTTGACCATATTTTGAAAAATGGTCTAGGCATATTTGTTGGTGTAAGGACCCACTTTGGTTGGATATAAAATGGGTTTGACTTTATTAAAAAAAACGATCAACTATTTTTTCTTGAAATCACTTCGTTGCTTTAATATGAAATGGGGTCAACCCCATCACTAAAAAGGGCCAACCCTTATTTGTTACTTAAACACCGTTAAGTGTTGGTGAGGTTAACCGTAGTTTGAAAGTAAGTATGTAGATACCTGATTATCGAAAATGGGTTGACCATTCTTATTGTTGGAGTTTAATTGAGTGTCAAGGTGAATAGTTATGCCATGTAGTGGGCTACAAAATTATACAATATTGACCATTGATTGATCTCATTTTCAACCAAAATATGAATATCGTGTAATTATATATAACATAATGTATAATTGTTTATAATACAAGATAGGTAACACAATTCAATGGCCCTGATTTCGGTGTCTTAAACGTCTTCTACTACAATCGCCGATTAGTTGGACAACTTCATCCCTAATAGTGTCGCGACGTTCATTCATATCATAACTGCCGCATTTTGAAGAAGTGTCGATATTGTAGTAATCATCGAAAATGGATCTTATGCCCCTAAGTGCAGACAACCCTACGCCGTCAGTACTATGGCCATTGAAACCCAAATCTATCAAGCTATTGAGTCGGATGAAGTTGTGTAGTGCCATCAAAATGCCAAGTATTACTATTTGTTCATCAATGGTATACAAACATTTGTCACGAAGAATGGCCCGCCTTTTTTTTTCCAACACCCAAATGTGTGCTTAATCACACTTATAATTGATGAATGTGTTTCATTAAAGAGCTCGTTCGAATTCCACGGTGCAGCACTGTCATGCAACTCCTGGAAGTGGTAATGGTCACCTTTGTAAGGCACCAAGAACCTTTATGTGTTAGGGTAACTAGCATCAACCAAATAATATTAATCTGATAATGCAAACGTTCGCAACATATCTTAGGTTACGTTATGTTAGATTGTAACAATTTTGACAATGTTCAAACCTACTTATTAGATTTGCAGACGTGTTTACGTAATGTACTTATGTGTAGGTAAGGGAAATGCTTTCGGGGATCTGTGATTATATGATTGAACACGCGTGAGTCATACATTGACCTTTCCCATCCGCATGAAACAAAGGTGAAATGCATGTCGAAGTCACAGACGACCAGAATGTCAATAGTGTAACATTGTTTGCAACCATAATTATTGGACCTTTTCATCTTTGGGTGGGATGCACACAACGTGGGTACCATCAAGCACCCCTATACCATTTTGTTAATTTTTTTTAGTAAATGCTATAGTTCATTGCACGAATGTGAAAACATATTTTCATAATTGAGAACATCCTAGTACTCGTACCTTAAAAGTTGCATATTGCCTTCGGCTATTAAGGTGTGGGTGGATGATGTGCTCTGAAAGGAATGGTTTAATGAAATTGCGAGCCTATAGCTTAGCTACTCTAAGGACCTCATGAAAGTGTCTATAAACTATTTCACTAGAGTGTTGGTAGCACTCTTGGGTCCCTCTAACATCCCAATTCTTCGCTAATGTTGTTAAAAACATGGTCACTCATGAACTCCTACCCCTTAAGGCTTTTGAGGGGAGGACAGGCCATATTTGTTTACTAAAACATCGCATAATTTAAGGAACACATCTCGTTCCATCCGCATAGTTTCGTAAATGCGGAGTGGATGGTCTCTTAAAATTTTTCGACCCAGTCTTGCCCTAACTACGCAGATGTTCGACAAGGCGTCTTGGCCATGTATGTTTTGAAATAACATTTAACAAACTCACATGCATACTGTAACATTGCATTTTGTAACTACCATTCCTATCGTGGTAGTTCATCGCCAACTGGTATGGCATCAATAAAAGAGATGTATCGTGGGAGTCCTAAGTTATTGTCCATGTACGACCACGAAATTTCCTGCATGTAATAATTACTAATACGTCAACATATGACCGCAATAAAACGGAAGTAGCTGAAAGACATACATTGAAATCTAACTTCCAATTCGCAGTAGGGACTAACAAATATAAATACTATAAAACTCGAAACAAACAGGACATGTATGATTAGTTAGAGTTGAAACACAGTATAAATATGTAATAGAAAGTAGCCAATATAATCCCTAAACAAGATAAATCCATTCCATCCAAGTACATACTCCATAACTGCATTGTACGGTAGAAAATAGAAAACATGTCCAAACACCAAAATGAAAACATACGCAATGGTAGCATATCAGTGGCCAATAGCTTAGCCAAATTTTCAGATTCCTGTACAACCTATCTATTAACAATTAGGGTTTTGAGGGTCATCCCGCCTATCGATGCAAAAGCAGGGTCACCATAGGGGTTCGTTCCAAGTCTAACATGTGGTACGATAGGAGTCCGGAAGGAGTTAGGATAAAACGAAGCATAAGTGGGAAAATATAGGTATGTGCTATCGTAGGCAAAGCGTTCGATTGGATCGAGGGTGGATTGATAACTACATGACTGTGACTGAAAATGAGGGCTGTTGCTACTTAGTCTACCACGATTAACTTCTCGGTCCATTCCCTTTCACCTCGGATCCATCTCAAACATGAGCTCAATCCAATTAATTTTGTCATAATTAGACTGCGTCGAGTTTAGGAGCTCCCAGTGTTGTGCCTCAAGAATGAGGGCTTGTACACAGGCAAATAATTTCCTTCTAGCTACCAAACCCAACAAGCAGTACAATATTTCCTGTGCTTTCTTTATTATTGGTACATTTTCACTAGGGCTGAGATGTTTCATAGTAATAGAGGAGGTTCGAGTTTTCACTAAATCAATCATTCGCTCCAAGTTCCAACTCAGTTTGATCTTCAAGAAGGCTTTTTTTTTGGACTCAGGGCTCGAGCTCCCAGTAGTTTGACTACCTCTTGATGTTCTCGGTGTCTTCGCAGGTCTTTCGAAGGTGGGGTCGTCCTCTTTCTCCTCCAAAAACTCTGTGCTATTTGGTTCTTAGTGTTAGCTTTGAATGTTGGCAACTTGAGTAAGGTCCCGTTCATCACTTGATCCACTTCCCTCATCTAAGTTACCAAATTGTTCTGATTCAATATCTGCACTCTGTGTCCATTGCCTCCTTCCAGTGGTTGTTGTACCCCTATAAATTTGTGCCATCAAATCTAGGTTCTCCAACCCCTTCCTCTTGAGCTTAAGCACATCCTTCTTGCCAATCTTCTTAAAACATAAAGATAAGCAGTTAAGTTTTGATTGGCGAGTAATGTAAAATCAGTCATAATAATATGATTGAATAGTAGCTAACCTTGGCCATTTGATCCCACCAATGATCAAGAGTATCCCATGTTCCTTTTGTAGCATTTCCAACCCATTCTTGCTTACATGCCTCAAACTTGTTTTTTATTTGTTTGTGGCTATAGTAGACCCTAGTGATGTCAAAGAAATGCTGCATCAAATTGGAGTACCCTCGATTGGTAGGACAGTCGTAGATGATTTTATTTCTAGCACGAAATTCTGAGGCGACTATTCGTAAGAAATATTGGGTATGTTCAGAGTTCCATCGCGCGGGGGTGGTTTCTGTAACACCAGGTGAGGGTTTTCACCATTGGAATTTCTTGGGTTACTGGATTGGCAAAAATGTTGAATTTATTAAAACTAATGAATTTCAATACTCATATGCTTACTGAATTATATAACATTAATAAAGTTCAAAACGGAATGTACAAAAATTGTAATAGTAACAGAAGTAAAAAGTGTGGAACAGGAAGGGCCCGTTTGGCAACGCTACCTATGTTGTGATTGGTTAGTTAATGTTGTTTTCTATTATCCTACATTTCACTGGAATTAAAACTGCAATTGTGTTTAGAAATGTGCTTCCATTGTAACTATATAATTTTTATATTAATAAAGGAGTTAGTTTTATTAATTTTCAAGAAGTAATCTAATTTAATTATGATTCATACTAATTTAATTAAGTAAATTAGTTACTAAATGAGGCCCACATGTACCAATGTGGAACGACACATAAAAAGTACAATAATATTTAGCGGAAACGTAATACACCAGCAGTACTTAGCATTTTAGGCAAAGAGAAGATACAACTGATAGGCCTATGATCAAATGCGAAACAATAAAATGTCAGAGAACACAAAGGACACATAATATTAGTTTGACGCATTGCAACGTCTGTTGAATTTGTAGGACATCAACAATTAGCTTAGGTACGACTTCAATACAGTCATCAAAGGTTGAGCTGGTTGTAGTGTGCATTCCATATGCTGCATCTTGTCTTCTCGGTTGATCACACCAACCATTCCAATTGTGACAAGGTTGGGAGTGACATTGAAAAACATAAATAGTTGACTTCCTCACGTGGACACGAGAATATGAAGGTAGTGTATACAGTACTGATATGTATGTGAACTCACCAGAGGCCGAGGACATGCATAGTATGCTCGTGCAAGATTGTTCTGAGATCGGGAAATTTTAATTATGCAATACTCGTGTCTACATTGACACATAATTGGCAGCCAAGCAGATGTGATCGAAGCACTACATGTAGACATGATGACATTTTGCCATTTACTAAGAAAATGGTATGCAAAACTATTGTTATTAATAAAAAAAAAAAACCTCAAATTAATAAGATAAATAAACCAAAGTTGGTGTGATCACGGGAAATGGGTACTTTTTCTCTAAACTACTAAGGGAGTGGGAGAGAAAGAGTGAGATAAACTTTGGTTGAAATAAACTTTTCTATCGTAGATAATGGTTATGGTGAAACACACCCCATATTCAAGTGTATATGAAGTGATAGATGCTTGTAGGGGAGACCCAAAGCACTCTAGGCAGCGCTTAAATCAAATTTGCAATGCATATATGCAAAATTTTCTTTTTTGCTAATCCATTTTCCCTCCCCCAAGTAAAAGCACGCAAAAAAAGGTACAAACATACATACATGATTCGTTGGTGCCTTTTAGAATTTTCCACTTATGACATTATGTCTAACTAGCACACTTTGGTAAGGTAACATGATTGATTTTGTTCATCATTATAAGAAGTAAATAGAGCTTAGAATTACGGTAATGTTGTCATTTTATAGTTCGTTAGGTTCTTATGTATTCATTTCTCAACATCAGTAGAAGAAAGAATAGCTTAGCGGGCTTATTTACCAAATCTGGTGAAGGTGAGCATAATTGCTTTAAACCAACGGAGATAATTATCACTGTTCCAAGTGACCACTACGGTTGGGAGAGTACATGCATGAGTACAAGGCCCTTGTGTGGGTACTGAACATTAAAAAAAAATTGAGTATAATTGCTTTAGACCAATGAAGATAAAAAAACAAACACCAAAATGGAAAAAAAAAAATAGGGCTACTTATTCTTAAATAAGACAAGGCCCTTCTATGGTTATTGGACCAAAAAAAAAAAAAAAATTCGTGACACTAACTTGTGAAGATAGATATCCTTTATTGATTGTTAATATGAGTTGAGCAACTTATAGTTGTTACTATTAGTTAACTTTTCTTTCTAAATTACGATTTGCCTACTTTAACTCCAGGAGCTACTAAAAATTGATTAAGTAAAAGTAAAGATGTTAACATTAAAATGTTTTAATCAAGTAACTGTAAGTGCAATCAATGTTCTAGAAAAAAAAAATAATCTCATCAACTCTATTAATAACCACATTGTTCAACCCTATCAACAAAAACCTTCAATTCCAAAACTATTAAAAATTGAAGCAAATAGTTGTGTAGATTCAGTATACTAGGCACCAAAGAATCCTGTTAGATTGAATAAACCCAGCTCTTTAAATGACATATTAAATAAATTGAGATTCAACAGGAAACGGAGAACAGAAGAAGCTCCAAGAGTGTGCATCTAATAGCTATTATCTTCTCATATATATAATAGGATAGATGCTAGACCCTTAATTGGCTAGCTAATGTAATTAGCCTCCTAAGACACATCTAGGCAAGCTCAAGTTAGAACAGAATTAGACATCTAGAATCACCAAACAAAAATATGCCGTAGTTGATCTTTCTAATGTCCACACCTTCTAACAGGTTAATTAAAAAAAAAAATTGTGATAGTCACTAAAACTCAACAAAAACATATTATAATCTCAAACAAAAATTTTCAAATAAAGTTAAAATAAATTACATTTAGCATTTTTATAATTTAGACAAAATCTTAGTTTAATTCTTCTACTTTTAATTTTTAATGGTCAACTTTTTGCACTTATGGTCAAATTTTACTTTTAGTCTTTTTGTCAAATTTATTAATGAAAATTCCATTTAATAATCAAATATGATAGATATGTAACCTGTTAGCCAAATTTTTTTAATAATTACTAAAAAATAGCTAAATTAAAATTTAATCACAAGAATAGAAAATCAACTATTACATTTGAAATTATAAGGATCAAAATGAGATTTGGTATTAAATGCAAGAATACAAAATATAATTTACCTTAAAATATATTTACAAAAAGTGCCTAACAGGATTTTATAGAGATTTGTAACTCTAGTAACATTATAGAATTCTTCTCTTCACCTAAATTATATCATCTACTTAGACTATTTTAACAAATATTTTTATTTTACATTATTAAAAATAAGAAAACAAATTCTAAATTACACTTAGTACTCTTACGTTTTACATTAAATCTTATTTCAGTTCTTGGAGTACCAATTGTAATAGTCAACTTTTTTAGTAATAATCAGACTTCACTTTGATCCTTCTGTTAACAATTCATAGGAGAATGTGACTAAAAATGTCATGTGGACATCATATATGATTGACACGTATTATTTTCTATTAATAAATTTAATACAAAAACAAAAATAAAATTTCACTATAATTGTAGGAGATTTGACTGGTATAACTAATAGAAGAGCAATACCTGCCATGGACCCGTCAATGTTGTATACAAAAAAATAAAAAATAAAAAATGGAATTGAGAGGCTAGCCCCCATTATAGATAAAATGAAATAAGAATGACATAAACTGATGGAAACAAAAATATAATGCAATGCTAGGGATGCAAAAATACCACTTGATTGTAAGTGTGTGGAGTGACCAAGTTGATTTAATTTATGGATTTCATATGTAGTACAAGAAATGGCATGTTTGATGATATATATATATATATACTGTTCCTCTTAGACTTTGTAAGCAGGAGCTCATAATCCTTCTTATTTTTCTCTTTTCCCTGTTTCTGTCAGCAAACAACCGAATCTATTAAGATGAATCAAGCCTTTGCGAATCAATTCCTCCCCATCTTCTTTGCAAATAAAGCAAGAAGGAGTCCATCCTTGTGCATTCCAATATTTTTTGAGTTAGAGGAACCCAGATGAGTTTTCTGGAAACCATAATCATCATTCTTTCAAGCGTTCTCTCTCTACACCTCCTGTTCTTTCTCACCAAGCTCCTTCACAGAATATGGCAGACTCCGATTCAGACATAACATCTCAAACAAAAATTTTCCCTACTACTTTGCAGGCATTATGAAGTCCACGGTCTATATGTGTGTGTGTGTATATATATATATATATGTCTATATGTATATATATATCTAATTCATAAAATCATTCAAAAGAAAGCAAAACAAGTTTCCAAATTCCCGTTGAACACCCAAATCAAATACATATTCATACAAAAGTAAATTCAAATTTTAGAAATTAAAGCCCTAATATCAACATTATGCAAGCAATCAACAATCATACACTACCAAAAGAGCATAACCCAAATCATAACACGTTAAAGGAAAACCCATTTTCTTAATCGGGGAAAAAACCCTAACATGTTTGCATTAATTGCACGAAGGACAATATTTGTGCAAATGTGTATGTATAGAATATAAATAAGAGTTATAAGAAAGAACAAGAGAGAAACTTACAGTGGAAAATCTTCGATTTACACAAACAAAACGGGAGGAAGATGAGGCCTTGAGCTAAAATACGGGGGTTGAGCTGAAACGCCGAGTAAATGATTCACAAATTGTTCTGATTCGAAGTGGAGAGCAAGTATGTTGGCAAGAGTAATTTTGTAATTTTAAAATTGGTCAGCAATTAGCCACTACAGTGTTGGAAAAAAAAAAGCTAGCTATTAGTCGGCGTTGCCAAACAGTGCCTTAGTTTCACCTATGGCTATAACTATATATGACTGCTAACATATGGATATTCATATAGATAGATGATGATAAAAAAGAGGAGGAGGAAGCTAGGGGTTAATAGTAGGACTCCGCAAAAGTTGCTCACCCACATTATTTAACCAATCACTAGAGTTTGAATATATAATATAGGTGATGAATTCATATTTTTCTCTAGCGAGGAGTAACAGCAGATGGAGGGTGTGAGAAGGTTAAGGAGACAAAGTGGTGGGTAATAGAAAATCGAAAGAAATAATATTTTAGTTTTTTTTTTAAATTTTTAATTTGGACTGTTAGATCGTCTTTATTAAATCATAGTCATTAAACTATATAAATTTCAATTGCTACTATATCAAAGCCACAACAACCCCCCCAACTCCAATATGGGAGATATATAAGTATAGAATATAAAGTGGACTTATCAATAAAATTTCATTGTCGAGTTTAACGGGGAATTCACGCATAATACTTAACAACGAAATTTTATTATTGCATCAATCGATCACATATTGTATATTTTCATCTTCATACTATTTTTCTGTTCAATTAAAAAATTTTGAAAGTATTTTTTTTAATTTCAAATTTTTATCCCATTCTTCATCCCATTTAATCAACACATGAATACATAATTCTATATAAAATTAATTTTATAGTATATACAATCTTTTACATTATCTCATAAATTTTATCAAGTAACAAAACATTGATATCTTTCATAATTTTAAAACAATACTATGCTCGGATAAAAAAATGAATTTTTGCATTTTTATAAAAATCATACTTACAAATTACAAATGAATGGTCCAATATTTGAAAACATCAAAAATATATATTTTTCAAATAATAAGCTATACATGTATTACTTGGGTCTCGTCTAGTGCTTCACTCTCCCTGTGGGTTGCGTGGGCTACGGCCTGCACTTCGTCAGTCTGGGTCTAGGCCGAAGGGGATGCAGTGGGCGGGCTATCCCACATTGGGGATAGTTAAGGTGTGTGTGTAAGTTAATATACCCTACCTAGCATTCCAACTTTTGAGCTGGAATGTTGGGTTACATGTTTCTATTCAAAAAAAAAAAAATAATAATAATAATAACCTATGCAAATGTGAACTTTTAAAATTAAAAATTGCACATTCATGGAATATTTACATTCATTTAAAAAAAAAAATCCGAAAATACTCTTCATTGTATATTTGTTCATTCTTCTTTTTTTTTTTTGGTGACCCAGAACCTGGCCGATTTATTACAGTCTTCAACGGACCGTGTAGCCGACCGGTAAACCGGGGCAGACGAATACCCCACAAACCTGCCGACTAGATAAATCACAAGCTTACGCTTGTGGTGGGTGACCCTTGGAATCGGACCCAGGCAAACTCTGTGGGAAATGCTCCCTCAAGCCGCTGGACCAACCCCAAGGGTTTGTTCATTCTTCTTTACTTCTTATTTACATTTCTTGCCTCGGCAATCTATTCTATTAAGATCATCTCCACTTCAACTCATAACATAGTTAACCTAGCCTCATCCATTTTTTTTAAATATTTTTTTTCAAAAAAGGTGTTAGTCATTACAACATTTAGGTGCTCATCATAGTTACAATATGTGTCAATCAATAGCACATAAAAGTGCTATAAAGTGCGAAGTAACTTCTGACTTACTTATAACAAGAACTTGGATATTGTAACAATTAAGGGCTGTTTGGTAACATTGTCATTTTTCTGTTTACGTTTATATGTTTATATTTTCTATTTTTTTGCCTTCTTTTGTCATTTTTTTTCTTGAAATAAAAATTGAAATTGCGTTTAGAAATACAATTTTGTTTACAATTATTAATTTTTTATATTCATAAAATATTTAATTTTATTAGCTTTTGAATAATTAATTGAATTTAATAAATATATTTTATATTAGTTTAATTTAATTATATTATTTATTAAAAATAATTAAATAAAATATAAGTATTATATCATTTAATCTAGTAAATATAAAATATACTAATTATAATTTAATTATATTATTTACTAAAATAATTGAATATATTTCATAGTAATTTAAATAATTTACAATATTTATTGAAAATAATTTAATAAAATATAATTCATATTAAATAAATTAATTATTAAATTAAATTAATTATTAAATTAAATTAATTTATTAAAATAATTATTAAAATAATTTAATAAAATATATTTAATATTAGTTAAATTAGTTATTAAATTAAATAATTTAATTTTAATATTTATTAAAATAATTAATAAGATATATTTATATCAATTAAATTATTTATTAAATTAAATTAAATTACATATTTTATTTTATTTTAAATAATTTAATAATATGTACTTCCTATTAATTAAATTAACTAATTTAATTTAATATTAGAAATAAATTAATAATATATATTACATATTAATTTAATTGATTTAATTTAATTATATTATTTATTAAAAATAATTTTATTTTAATAAAATATTTGAATAAAATAATTTAATCAAATATGATGTAACAAAAATAGGTAAAGTATTAGAATTGATAAAATATTTGCAACAGAAAAAAAGAGTGAAAACACTTTTTTTGTTTATGATTTTCTATTTATGTTTTCATTTTTTTGGAAACAAAAACATGTAAACAGATTTAACAAACATGTTTCTGTTGCTAGTTTATAAATTTTTGAAAACATAAACAAGAAAATAAAAAACAAAAATATTATCATACAGGGCCTTAATACTCAACTATTGCATTGAGCAGTAATTTCTTTACAAATTTATTAAAAAAAAAATGAAGAGGCAGGTTAGTTGGTTTTGGGTCTGAAAGGGTGGGATTAAGGCGGGGATAAGTGCGGTCTGGGTCTTGGGATTAGGTGGGGAAAGTGAGGGGGGCGAGTTTGTAATGATGGGTGGGTGTATCATAGGAGTGGGGTTGGGAGAGGTCAGGAATAAACTCAAAATTTATAATTAGCAGAGATAAAATTATATTTTTTTAAAGTAAATAGTGATAAAAGTAAAAAAAAAATAATGGAAGTATAAGCTTAATAATAATAGGACAAACCAAAATTATAAATAAAAGTAAATAGAATTATTAAATAAACAAAATTATTAAAATTTTAGTGTAATTTTTAAAAATTAATAGGAGTAATTGTTAGCACCAGTTGATTTGTTCCTAGGCGGATTGTTTAATAAAAAGAAAATTAACTATTAAAAAAAATTAATTATTTAGTAAAGATATCATAAAAAAGTTAATATGTAAATAATTTCTATGTCAATATTAATGTATTTAAGAGAATGAAAATAATGGACATTAATTTGCTAGACTTTATTTTTTTTGATGGGTATAATTTGCTAAAACTTCATTTATGAAGAAACGGTAGTTTTTTATTTTTAATTTTTCGTACAACTTTAAAGGGGCCCTCTTTAAAGGTAGCACAATCAAAATAATGAAATGGGGACGCATTTGGGGGTTGGGCGAGGGCTGACTGCTTCAACACCATCCCTTCCCCTTCCCTGCCCCATTTTCCCTTTTTTTAATTTTTTCCCACGATTTCATACATACGTAACAACAAAACCCAACCCCCAAATCCACAGTTATTCTGACACGAACGCCAAATCCCAACAACAGAAAACCCCGACGCGAGCTACTGTCACTTCCACCCTAAAACCACCCCCTTACCTCACTTCCTTCCCCCCCGAACGATATAGAGAGAGAAAGAAAGTAATATATATCTATATATATTTAGAGAGAGAGAGGATGCGATCCGCCTCCCGGTGGTGGCGGGGGTTGTCATCTTCCAATGTTGGTTCTGCTGCTGCGGCGGCGCAATCGGAATCGTCAGAGGAAGGTCGTTAATGGCCTTGCAAATGACCTGGCAGCCGAGCCTCCTCCACCAGAAGCGCAAGAACGGTCCTCCCCTAGGGTTGAAGAACCTCGGCAATACCTGCTATATCAACAGCGTCCTCCAGTGCCTCACCTACACCCCTCCCCTCGCCAATTTCTGCCTCAACCACCAGCACTCTTCCTCCTGTAACTCAAACCTATTTATGCAACAACTCACTTCTTATCGTTTCCCCCAATTTTCTCTTTCTGAATTGCTCTAATTCGTTTCTATTCTTCTGCAGGCGATTCTGCGGCCGAACCCGAGAGGAGGCGGGAGTGTCCGTTTTGCATACTGGAGAAGCGGATTGCGAGGTCCTTGAGTGTTGATTTAACCCTAGACGCGCCTTCGAAGATGAACAACTGCCTGAGGATTTTTGCGGAGCACTTCCGTCTCGGCCGGCAGGAGGACGCGCACGAGTTCCTCAGATACGTCATTGACGCTTGCCACAACACCTGTCTTCGCCTCAAGAAGTTGCAGCTACAGCGCCGGAAGGGCGGTGTTGCGAACGAGGGTTTCAGTGGCAGTACGGTGGTTAAGGAGATTTTCGGGGGTGCTCTGCAGAGTCAGGTGAAGTGTCTTTCGTGCCATGCGGAGTCGAATAAGGTTGATGAGATTATGGATGTCAGTCTTGATGTGTTGCATAGTAGTTCTCTCAAAGAGTCTCTGCAGAAGTTTTTTCAAGCTGAGGTTTTGGATGGGAACAATAAATACAAGTGTGAGAAGTAAGCATACTGAGCAACATTGTGTATCTCCCTAATTCTCTGTCTCCCTCTCCATACTTATATATGTACGTATATAAATGTTTTTATTTATAAAATTACGCTTCTTTAGTTGCAAGAAATTGGTGGCAGCAAGGAAGCAGATGTCTTTACTTCAAGCACCAAATATCCTTGTAATCCAACTTAAGGTAGGCTGCTGGTTTTGATTTTGCTGCCATGATTCTTAACAGTATAATACTTTGTGGCTAATGGCCAGGGCTTTCCTATGTTCTGGCTATACAGAGGTTTGAGGGCATATTTGGCGGGAAGATTGACAAGGCCATTGCATTTGAGGAAGTTCTCGTTCTTTCAAGCTACATGTGCAAAGCAAGCCAGGTCTGTAGAGTTTTTAATGTAATGGGATCTAGCCATATAGCTGTGTTGGTCGAATTTGTTAAGCTTAATTTTTTCTCGAACCTTTGCATGGTCATTTGGTTTTTGACATGTTTTTTGAATAGGCCTTGTTATTAGCTTCTAATAACATCATATTTGATACTCAGAGAAGTAAGAAGATTATGATGAAGTGCATTGTAACATTTTTTTAATAATTTATGATTATTAAGACATCAAGG
Source organism: Vitellaria paradoxa (assembly GCA_019916065.1). NCBI lineage: Eukaryota > Viridiplantae > Streptophyta > Magnoliopsida > Ericales > Sapotaceae > Vitellaria > Vitellaria paradoxa. Next base: position 39,456,582 of record CM034234.1, read on the forward strand.
GGATGCCACCCATGTAAAAAAATGGAACTCCCTACTTACTAAACCTCCATCCATATGCTCAACAAAAGAAAAAAAAGTTTTGTAACTGAAATTCAACTATACAAAAAAGATAGGAAGAAACTTCTAACTCTGTACAAAGGATATTCCTAGTGATGGAGCTAGGTTTTGATGCTTGGGGGGAGCAAGGTTGAAAAATGATGAACATGGGCTACTAGGAGTTCAGAAAACAAAAAAATTTGGGGGAGTCTTTAGGGACATTTAAAATTTTAGCTAAATTACGCCAGTCCTCTTAAGAATTTTCTAAGTTCATTTTTTCCTTTTTTTGGTTGGGGGGGGAGTTATTCTGTTCCGCTCTCCCCAAATCAATCAAACTAGACAAAAAGGAATATCTTCCAAGCTTTCGTCTTGTTATTGGCTACCCTGGTAACCCACCAAGATACCAAAAATTGGGTGAACTTATTCGTTAACATCCAAGTCATGCCAAAATTCAAAGAAATAAATCCCATAATCCTTCAGACCAAGAATAATATAAGTACATATGATTAATGAATTCTCCATCCTTCTTGCACAAGCAACACAGATAAATAATATTTTTTTCCCCATAATGTGTTTATGAATAGTGAGTATCTTACTATGAATCAAACAGCAAAACAGAAAAGGTTACTTTTGGAGGAGCACTAAATTGCCAGTTATTCATCCACAAAGGGTCTTTTTCCTTCCTACCAATCAACGGCATATAAATAATTTAACTACAAAAGTTCAATTTATTACCATTCTGATGGATGTCATCTTCTCCATCACCGAACAAGATTCCATCCCATCTTCCTTATCTACTTCCAACTCAAATATATCTGAGAAACATTGATCAATATTCTACCAGAACCTGTCCTCCTAGTCACATCAAAGCTCCAAAGCCATTTAACAAAAACTGAAAAAAAAAAGAGGAAGAAAAGCTTCATTAAACAACTTTAACTTTTGAATACCTATCCTTCCCTCCCTAGAAGGCAAACAAACACACTTCCATTCAGCATGATATTTGAATTCTTCCCCTACCATCACCATTAGTGCAGTGCAACATTAAAGAGAAGTTAACTTAGTGTTTTTTGTAGGAAGTTGAGCATGCTAGAACATTATTCCCCTTATGTTTCCCTTCATTTAAGGGTTAGTTGGTATTCTTGAACACGTGTCATGTGTGGGTCATGATTTTGGAACTGATGTTTTTTATGGACATTTGTTTTGGCCCTTAGACCTTTTCTTTGGAAGTCCTAGAATAAACCATTGTTTTTTTTTTTTTTAGGACTTCCTTCTAGTGATTCTGGTAAACCTCAGTATTTTTATTGGTTCTCTTTTATGGCACTTCAATATTAAGTCTTTTGTTTCTTTATTTTCAAAGTTGTCTTTTTATTTTTCCCAATTTGTTTTTCTTATTTTTCTTAGTCCTGGGATGCTTGTAATGTTGGGAAATGTAGCAATCTACAAAATTTTTATACACTCTTTTTATCAAATAAATGAAATGTTGAACACTTACTGGAAGTTTTTGAAGGTCAGTGTGATGCTTGAAATGTTCATAGGGGATGATTCCCAAAGAACGTTAGGTGAGATTCAATATGTTCTTTCCTCCTTCCACCAGGGTTGAGCTAATACTCGTAGTTTGCATGCAACCCTTATTTACGTATGCCATGAGGGAAAAAAGAAAAAGGAAAAGAAGAACATGTTTCTCACAGAAAAACTTATTGACAGATGGAGTCAAAGGTGGCTGATGAGTGGAAAGGTATTCAATGGTTGTTTGGGGATGGTGGAGAGGATGCAGAAAAATCTAGCTAGGTGGAAATGGAAGTACCTGTTGCAACGGCCAATGGTCACTCTAATGAAGAGCTCGCCATCTGGTCTCCTGGTATACTTTACGTCATTGTTCAAAGTTTGGGCTCAATGTTTAATAAATTAGAAAAGATCTAATAGACTTCTTGTGGGGAGATGGAAGAGATGGATTCAGATACCATCTAGTAGATTGGAAAATGATCTGCCTTTCGATTAAGGAAGGAGGTCCTTAGCATTAAAGATCTGAAATTATTCAATGAGGCAATAATGGGTAGATTGCCATGGAGATTTACTTGTGAGAAGGATAACATGTGGTGGAATACAATTACGCAGAAATATGGGGTAGAGTGGGGGGAGTGGCACACTACTATGATGAATATGCCTATTGGTTACAGCTTGTGGGTTAATATTCGTAGAGGGTGTCCAAACTTCATAGAACAAGAAAGCTGGTGGCTTGGGAGTGGCACTAGAATCAAGTTTTGGAAGCACAAATGGAATCTTGAAGGAAAGCTGGAGATTTTCTACCCTGAGCTATTTAACCTATCGGTGAACAAGGATGCAGCCATAGTAGATTGCTCCGTAAGCAAAAGCTCCTGTCATGATGAATCCTGCGATGTATTGGTGATGCGTATATAACACATCTTGAGTAGTAGATTGTGTGACTTCTAGCAGATCAGATTTTGATTGGGAAGTGGCCCTTCAGGGAAATCTTAATGATTGGGAAATCGCTAGGTTTGCAGAGCTGTTGGAGTTCATTAATTTGAGGAAGCCGGTGGTAGGGGACAACGAGGTAATGTGGGAAGCCTCCAAGACAAGAAAGTTTGAAGTTAGGTCCTACCACGCTGTCTTATGTGGTAGCAGGTATTCTAGTTTTTTTCATGGTGCATGATTGGAAAGAGCCAAGTGGAATATGTTGACCATATGTTCATCCATTGTGGGTGGATTAGGGAACTATGGGTTATATTGCTATCTAGATTCAAGGTTCACTGGGTCTTACCTAAACACCCAAAAGGTTTTTTTTTGCTGTTGGTGGGGTTTGAAGTTGAGGAAGCAGCAAATGAAGGCTTGGAAGATGGCTATCTAGATTCAAGGTTCATTAGGTCTTACCTAAGGACTCAAAAGGTTTGTTTTGCTCTTGATGGGGTGTGAAGTTGAGGAAGCAGCAAATGAAGGCTTGGAACATGGCTATTTTTTGCCTAATCTGGTTGGTATGAAGGGAGAGAAATCATAGAACCTTTCATGACATAGAATTGCCCTTGTAAAGAATGAAAAGAGTTCTTTTTTTTTTTTGGGTGGGGGGGTCAACTGTATAGTTGGGTAGAAATGGGTATAGAGCCAGATATAGATCCTTTTGTAAGCTTTGTTAAGAGTTCTTTTTGATGAATAGGGTGGTTTCTGTATCAGCATTCCCTTATTGCCTTTTTTGATGCCGTCTTTTTGTTCTCAGTTTCATCAATAAAATTTTATGTACTTATCACAAAAAATTCTATTAATTAATATTGCTACAAACATTTTATTCTAGGATTAAGTTATTACTCAAGCAAGTGATGAATGGATAAATGAGTGGTATATTTCTAAGGGAACTGGTGTTAGTGGTGGGCTCATTTGAAGACCAGCTTGGTGGAATGTTAGGTTATTGCAGACCCTCTTTTCGGTGTCCCTTTTTTTTTTGATTTCTGCTATTTGCTCAGGATAGCAGTAGTGGAATAAGTTTGCATTTAAAGCACTATTCTGGATATGCTAGCTATGTGGGGATCACTGCTTGTGCAGTTTGCTGGATGTGTTTTTTTGACGTCCTTTGCTGGGTTTTAGTGGAATTTGTTGCAGATTGGAGGACTTGCGTCCTTGTGGTGCTTGATCCCAATTACTTGTTGCTTATTATTCATATGGATGACCTCGGATGCTACTTGTATTTTCTACTGGGAGGTCTGATGATTAAAAAATTGGAATTTGGTGGGTGTTGATTTGGCATCTTATGCTGCCATGTAGATGTTTTATCAACACTGATTTGTTTTGTCTAGTTTACTAGAGGGTTAAGGTTTTGTTCCTTTTAGTTTCTTTTCTAGTTCGACTAGATTGTGTTGCTTTTAATAAAGCTAGTTTGAGCTTCATTGTAATGCAGGGTATGCCTCGAAGTTTTTGTATTTCTTTTTATTATTAATTTATTTCTTTCTTACTCCTCCCCCCCCCTCAAAAAAAGTTTCTGTACCATTGAGTCCTGTGAATTTAGGGGAAGAAGGAACTTAACAGAAAACTTCTGCATGATCTGGTGCCATACTTGTGGAAACTCTAAAATAAGCGATAGGGACACAAGCATTTACAAACACCCCCCCCCCCAAAAAAAAATATATATATATATAGGGACACAAGCAAAACATGAAAGTGAAGTTGGGGCCAACAATGCACAGCATGTTGTTAAGTTCGAGGAAATGGACTGTTCTAGATTTGAGTGGAGCCCCAATACAGAACTTTTTACTGAAATGGTGTTAGTAGACTGTTCTAGCTTTAGTATGGATTTTGATATATCAATTAAAAAAAAAAACAGTAGGTGAGGGTCATAGTATCTTGTCGATTAAGGAATTGTTGAAAATTGAGGACCCCATTCCATGTTTTCCTCTTTATGAGTAAGTACAACTCAACTTAACTCAACAAAATTTTAATCCTAAACTAGTTGGGGTCGGCTACATGAACTCCTTATGAGTGAAGTGATTGTGTTTTTGTGACTAGATTGGGGAAGAAATGATGTTTCTATTTACAAAGTAGATTGATGGAGACAGGGAAGTTGTGGGGTGACAGAAGAAACATGTTTCTGGACTGATATCATTGAAGTGGTCAAAGAAAATTTGAATTTCTACTAATTGTGAAGTGACATCAGGCAGGTGAGTGATATCACACTTGAAGGAAGGATCTGGGATCTTAATTTTGACTCCACAATCCTACCATTTTTGTTTTGTGGGGCCTTAAAGCATAGGCAGTTTGAGAGGAGTGGAATTTAGGTGCCATTGTTTTACAATAAACAGTAGTAGGGGATGTCAGTTGGGAGGCAATTGGAAACTTGAATGCTTTTCTTTATTTTGCTGGATTGTGCTGCAGGTATTTGCTGGAGGTTCTATGACATTTTTGGATAAGTGAGAATTAAGTAAAGACTTACTTTCTCTGTGTGTGTGTGTGTGTGTGTGTGTGAGAGAGAGAGAGAGAGAGAGAGAGAGAGAGAGAGACCATGGGGCCTTTGTGGTGATGGATGACTTATCCGAAAAAGAAGATGAACATTCGCGAGCCTTCTTCGGGATGGGTTTTGATTAAGGGCATGTTTGTTTCATGGGATATGGGGTTGGATGGGAGATGGTATCCTTGTTCTAGTTTTTATCACACATTTAACTAAAATTTTTTTATTAGGATAACATCTCTCATGGGATGTAGATAACATTGACATCCTATGATAGATGCTATCCCCAGAAAAAAAAAAGAGTGTAATTAAGCGTGGGATAAAATTAAGAGTGAAATATTATCTCCTATCCAATCCCATATTCAACGAAATAAACTCCCCCTAAGTGCATATTGATATAAGTAAATGTGTGTATTATCTCACTTTGTATTAGTCTTCGAAAGGAGGAAAATAAAATTCAAAGTTTTAGTTTAAGAATAAAGTTCCATATAAAAATGGATAAGTTGTATTCATCTTGCCTGTTCAAGAATCTTTTCCTTTGCAATTGCTATTAGATTTTGTTCGTAGAATGTAGGTTTAATTTGGGTTCTAGCCTTTTTTTTTTTTTTTTTTGTTTGTTTTTTAGCCAAAAAGCAGACAGAAAAATAAAGTGAAATGCTTAGGAATTTTACTCTTTTTTTTTTTTTTTTTTTTTTTTAAACCTTAGGCTTAGCTTGGGCTCTAGTGACGGTCTTACCACCTAGGAATCTGTGACTGAGAAATGTGAAGGAACATTTAGGATTGGGATTGGCAGGATCTTTAGAACTTGCTAGCCTGTATAGGGTCAGAAGGGAGGATGGAGAGAACATGATAAAATGGGAGGAGGGTTCCAGTAGTGGTAAGTTTGAGGTGAAATTATTTTATAGGAAATTGGAGAGTGGAGGGGAGGACTCTCCTTGGCTAAAAGTTTGGAAGAGCGAGGGCCTTTTTGGTATGGTGTACAGTCTAGGGAAGGATTCTCACGATTGACAATCTCAGGAAGAAAGGTTTGATCGTGACGAACAGATGCAATTTGTGCAAAAAGGATGTAGAATCCATATACCATTTATTGATTGGGCCAAAGCTATGGGATCTGGTACTGAGTTGCTTTGGAATGAACTGACTATTTCCTTTGGACATGAGGTCGGCCTTGAGATCATGGTAGCGAACGGAGCAAGGATAGACAAGTGACGGCGGAAAAGTTGGAGAATTCTACCTTTTTGCCTTTTGTGTATAGTGGGTGGGAGAGGAATAGAAGAAATTTTCAAGGTATAAAGAAACCTTGTATAGAGAGAAAAGCATTCTTTTGTCTCTTTTGTACAGTTAGTTATCTGGGGCTAGAGATCCGGACATGCACAGGTTCCTGCAATTCATAGAGAACATGGATACTTTATGACAGCTGTTAGCGGGTCACCTTTTTGTATATGGGGGCATCCCTTTGATGCCTTAAATAAAATTATATCTATAAAAAAAATCGTTCCATAAATAACTGATTGAAAATTGGGATGGGACAAGTTGCTTGGCTTCCCTCCGGTTTTTGCCCAAGTGATCCATATCATTGAATCAACTTTCTAGATCTTTTGGTTTACTATTGTATCTGGTTAACTAATTAGCTGGTTCCAATTGTAATAAAAATGATTGGTAAGTAGTGCCATAAAGGTACACTTAATGAGGGAGAAAATATTGGGCTTCCTCTACGTAGGTGACACTTAAGTTCCGCTTCCCAACATTTTTATGTAGTTTCATAATTTATTTTTGATTTTTGAAATATTTTTGACACATTTCGGAGATCTTTCCTTTTTTATTATGCTAAAAATTCATATCAATCCACAAAATTTTAGAATTTTGATGTAAACTAGGTCCTCGGTGGGATGACAAAGTCTCCTTAGTTCTTAATTCATCTTTAATTTATTTTATTGAAAACTTTCATCTTCAAGTTTAAAGATGGGAGATTCTGTCCCAATTTTTCTTTTGCTAGAAACAACTTATAGAAACGAGATTCTGATTTCTTTTTAATAATTTGCTATTTTGGATGTCTTATTTTCAACTTCTGAAATGAGTATATGTGGAAGGATGAACCAAAAGTAATGAAGTTTCCATGAACTTCATAGATTTTCAAATTTCAACCATGACCCTCACCTGGGAAGAAGAAATTATTATTGTTGTTGTTGTTGTTGTTATTATTATTTGGGTGAGGGGAGGGAAATTAAGGAAAATATAAGCAATATGGGTAAATTTTAAATAAATTTATGCTAATGTATTCTTATGATTATGAATAACTTTGTTTTAATTAAAAATATTTTAAAATTAAGCCCTCACACTCCCTTGATTTCCTAAGAAGTACAGTGATTTCTAAAAAAGCGTTTTACCAGTGTCTCAATGGCCAGTAGATCCAAGGCCTATGACAAACCATTTTCATGCCGTCATTTGCCTGCTAAACATGCAAATGAACACAAATGCCTATGAGGTGACCAAGCTCCAAGTTCAATTTTGCTTATTCATGCACCTAGGCAACTGAAGTGTGTTCTACCAAGGTCCAAGTGAGGGTCATCTAGGAGCATTCACGTAAACTATGTCTTGCGTCCTACCATACCTTCATGCGTATAAGCTTATTGCTTAACTTGAGCATTGGACTCCCCAAACTTCGTTGTAAAACTAAATGTGCATGTCTAACAAGCACTGCACTCAAACATTAGTCTAGCAACAAGCTATAGAGCACAATGCCCCAAACCTTCTGCCAAGCATCCTAAGGACCAAGTATCCATCCTTAAAACGTAGCGTGCAAGGCGTAAGCTCCCTATGAAGCTTTGCCTTCTAATCGGCCAACACAAACCCAACGAGACTTTTTTCCAACACCATCCATTGCATAATTGGTGATACGGAACAACACATATTTCCCACAAGTATTTGCACAGCGAAGTTCAATAGTAGGGACGACTGAAAGACACAAGCAAAGTGTTATACTACACTAGTTCACTTTGAGCCACTTAGATCCATCCGAGGTAAATGACATGCCAGTTGATGCATCAATAGCTTATTTAGTTGTATGCGTGTGCGTTCGATATAGCACAATTGCACACATTCCATGCACATGAAGAAATCCCTTCGTCAAAATCACGCCTAGCGTCGGTCAATGTGGCATTCACAGCACCGGTCGCCTTTGCTTTCGTGGGGACTATTGTTGCAACTCATGTGGGCACTGGTAGCGGACCCATATGTCACCCAACAATGGGGCCTCACTGGGTGCAAGCCACTTGTAAATACAAGAAGGAGGTGAAGTCGCTCCTTGACATCCCTATTTATATACATGCTTTATGAACATTTTTTTGTAGATATAGGAGGAAACATAATCTATGTTCGGGGGGTCATAATGGCTCCTGAGAAGTCTACACACCTCTAATTCTCAACCCATCAGTTGCTATGGACTCTTAGAGACATAAACTAAATTATAAATATACCCAAAAAAATACCAACACCCTTTGAAGGCAGAGTTCTATAAATTTAAGAATTTGCCATTCGCTGACAAACAAACCAAGTCTCTAGTCCATTAGCAAACATAATGATCCCGCTTTTGTGCCATTACTTGTGCTAACACCAAGAAGTGACTAGCAAGGCTTTCACCAAAGACGCAACTCATGACCGTACCTGGATGATGTCCATTTTGGGCACGAACACTTCTTGAACACCATCTTTAACACATTTTGGACACTTGTTTTAAGCATGTCTTATTATTTTTCATTAAAAAAAAAAAACTGGACATTTTGGAGGCTTAGGGGGCATGCATAGCCATCTGCTAAAACTCATATGCAACATTCTAATTTTAAAGAAAAAATGTGGAATCAAATCATAAGATGAAAACAAAGTGAATTTGTACCTATTAATCCTTTCTCCTCTACATTTTCTTTTTAAATTTTAGAAATTTTAAGACCTAAAATCTTCAATTTATTTGTGATCAGAATTTCCTAAAGTAGATATAAATGGAAGATAAATGAGTTCATAATACAAAAATGGATAAATAATTTTGATTTCATAATATTTATACATATATACTTGAAATTTCCATGTCAATTTGTTTGTATTTTGTTGTATTTGTGTCTTATGTTCTATGCCTATATCCATGCTTCTTAACACTCGCAATTTTAGAATGGAAATTCTCAAATTGTGGTTGAATGGTGATCTTTCCCATCTGCATCCTTTACTTTCTCCTGAAACCCTTATTTCCAAACACAGACAAGATAATGTAGGTTACTGATTTTTGAATGTGTACGCAAAGATTAGATACTTCCATTCATGTGGGGAATGTTGTGGTCGTGTTGCTCTTAAATTTGCTCCAAATTTTACATGGAGTCTGTGTGTTTGTTCTGTGGTTTAATATTTTCCTCTATTATTTGTGATTAACTGTCTTTTTTTATTTTGTTGTTTACTTTGGTTTTTATTATTTTTATTTTATTTAATCTTTCTGGCTGAATTGCAGGATATACAACCAGAGTATAACCTTTTCGGTACCATTGTGCATTCTGGCTTCTCACCAGATTCTGGGCACTACTATGCATACATCAAGGTTGCTTTCAATGTTTTGTCTATATACATATTCTGTCACATTTTGATGTCAGATATTATTGATATAAGATTGGAAAGAATGTACATTAACTGTTTGCTAATTTTGATTCACCACATTTGCAGGATGCTATGGGGCACTGGTATTGCTGCAATGATTCGTATGTGAGACTTTCAAGTCTGCAGGAGGTTTTGTCAGAGAAGGTTTATATCCTCTTCTTTTCTCGTACTAAACAAAGGCAGGGGCCTGCTAACAGTGCACCAGCTTCCAATGGGGTGAAGTCTGAAGATTGCAATGGCACTGATGCGTCTAAAAGCCAAAAGGTGGCTCACTTAGCAAAAACAGCATGCAAAAGGCAGTCTGTTGATCATTATTTTGAAAAGGATAATTTGACCAGATATAAGGACAATAAAGTGCCTTCCAGTCTTCATGCCAACTTAAATAGCTTTGGGAGTGCCGGTACCAAAAAGTTACCTACAACTGTTAATTTTAAAATTGTTGATCATAAAAGCCAGTCCAATGGAAAGAGTGGACATGCAGCCTCAATTCCTATGGAGAAGGGTCAGAAGAATATGCTATCTTCAAATGGAAATGGGGTACCCTCAATTTCCAAGGAGAAGGGTGAGAAGCGTATGTCATCATTAAATGGAAATGGTGTTGCCAAAGGTAAAACAATTGAAGGAATTTATAATGTGAAAAGACAAGTGTTTCCTTTAGCAAATGGGAATGGTAAAACAAAGAGCATGCCTGCTAATTCTGTAGAAGCAGTTGTACCTGAGGAGAATCATGGAAGAAATGGGGTGAAAACAGGAGTGGCTAATAAGCACGAATTGAAGAATGGACATTTTGACTTACCCTCAGATATATCAGGATCAAAGAGAAAATTATTGGATGGGGATTCATGCATTTTATTCGCCAAAGATGCTCATTCTGTGGCAAAACTTGAAGAGCTCAAAAAATCGTATGTTACATCTCATTATTTGAAAGTTGTTTTTTCTGTGTAGTGAGATCTAGTCAAGGATTGCATGTGAAGTTGTCCTTATTTATGTGTGAGAATTTAATTTAGATGGTATATGTTCAAACACGCTACAATAATTTTATTATACATCTGTGTCTTATGTCATATCGACACTGTTTGTTGTAGTTTTTCTAGCACTCACCAAATGTGACCTCTTGGAGATGCTCCGTTTATTCTTTATTTTAGTAGGTGTTATTAACTATCTCCTAATGGTGGGATGTTGTGCTTTGTTTGAAGGCTTTAAATGTTGAGATCTTGAACATGTTACTTGTGAGCTGAAGCTTGCATGCTTGATTTGGTGTGAAGCCTAAGCCCAATTTTAGTCAGAGATGTACCATTTTTGCCTTCATTCTCAAAGACTGCCTTTTTCTTTTCAATTCTGAAGTGTGTAAAATCAATAACTGTCTTGCCTGTGAGACAGACAGTCACACCCCTCAGAAAAAAAGCAAAGAAAAACGAGAATTTCTTAAATATTATTTCTTTATTTATTTTTCTGTACATGTGTGTGCAGGTGCATGCTTTCTTATATTTTCTTTATAAGCGTGTTGGTTTGTATTGTTATCTTTTTAAATTTAATCATCTTAAATTTAAACGATATTGGAAATTTAACCTTGTTTTGTTGGTAAACAATTATTGTGTGCTCCCTGTATGTTTGGAAAATGTCAAACCATATCATCTATTATTTGTTTATTTCGTTTTTGTTCGCTTTACTGTTTAGTGTCTTTGTAAAATAGATCTGACCTGCATCCCTTGACGCTGATTATGATGATTGTCATCGGGCCTCACTTCTGCATTCCAGTTCTGATCCAGATTCCTTGAAGATCCAGCTACCTGGTCTTCCAGGAAATTCTTTTGGATGGAATCAGAATTGACCTGAGCTTGTTGTGACAGAAGTTCAAATCTGGGCTGCCATTTCTTACTTCGATCCTTCGTCAACTTAATTAGCTCATTCAATTGCAACCGCATCTGTTGCTAGCCTTAGCTATATGAGTCATGGATCAGGTTCCCTCTGCCATTTCTTCTTCCTCCTGGTGTAGCTCTATTACCAATTATAGCGGCCTCTAGGAATTCTTTCTGGACTTACCTATTTTGGAATCGTTTGGAGAGGAAGAAAATGAAAGAACATGATGGATATTGAGAACCTATTCGAGGTGGTTCAAACCTCCCACGAGTATAACTCTCCAAAATTGTTCATTGCATATCTCCTTTCTTACATAAGCATATCCTTTATATTACTTACATAACAAACTATCTAACAATCTAACATAAAGATGCTTTTCCTAGAACGTGGGCCCCGATGACAGCTTATAATATTGGTTTTATTCTGAACTGGGCCTCTCCAACTTGGGCCACTCCCGCGGTCAAGTTCAATTAAGCTCCTACTAGACATGGACTGATATCTCCCCTCGGCCCAATTCACTAATTATGTTGAGGCCTAATGCTGATGACCCGGCCTTTAGTCCATTCTTTATTCCTTCTTGCTGAGTCACCTGCCTTCTAGAAGCATCTGGGTGCCCTTTGCACGTGACTGTGCTTGACCCTCCACATACCACACTCAGCTGCTCAACATTGATGAAGGTTCTGCCTCCACCTACACCTTTGTCGGTTGAGAAATATCTTGGCTGTCCGCTGACTTGATTGAACGGCTGCGATCAAGATTGCCTGAGGGAGAATTTTGGCCTTCCATGTGTATTGCACTGCAGTTGATCTGAGGGCCTAGATTATTCATGGCTGTCCTGTGTATATACTTCATCTTCATTGTATGAGCAACGTTTCATTCATAACACCATGGCTGTGCTGTTTGTCCTTCATTTTGGTCATCTCCCCCCCTTCTAATGTATCCCTTCCTCTGGACTTTCCCCTTTCCATTTCTTACTCGGTGTAAATCTAGTATACTTTGCATTTACCAGAGTTGCACTGCTGTCTCTAGGAGCTCTTTAGTGCGTAGGCATATTATCAAGGTGTTTATATATTTATACAATCATATGAATTAGCGGGCAGGTCTCTTTTAAAGAGGACTCAATTATTATACGTTTGCTGGAACCAGGAGTGAAAGTTTTGGTAGATAAGGATCCCATAAATGCTTCTTTTGGGGAATTGACTGTATATAATTTTATTATATATGTTTTTGTTTTTGTACTAATCTACAAGACTGCAGAAATAGAAATCCTTATATTTATGCCTCAAGGGTTATCTCCTGCTATCAATGGTAATGCCTTACGTTTTTTGGGGGAAAACATCAAGAGAAACAGAGGCTGGAGTTTTGAAACTGAATATCTGCCCGCTCTGCCAATTCTGTGCACCTATATTTTGTGCATGTGTTTTTTCCTTCATCCACTGGGAATCTGTGAATGAGCATTGCTATGTGCACTTGTGAACACCCCCTGTTGATGAGTGTGGGAATGGGAAGCCATGTATGAGAGCAGTCACTTTGCACAAATAGCGCAAAGATTAGGTCTATCGAATTTTACTGCTCCTAGAATATGGTTGAGACCTGTAATGTATGTCCTATGTTTGGTTAAAGTTATTGGTGGTGGTAGACATATTTCTAATATTCTTTTAAGGGTTCTAAGGGCTTTCATCATTGCCTCCTATGTTTGTTGTATGGCTGCTTGAGATTGTTGAAAGATTAGGACTTGTTCAGTAAGCACCCTTACTTGGTCCACCATGGTGGACATCTTTGCTGATGACTCTCTTTCTTGGGATTTGCCATTTTTGCCTTGGTCATTGGCCATGATCAATAACTTAACACTCTTCCCCAACAAAGTATGTTTATTTTTTTTTGGGGGGGGGGGTTGTAGGTTGACTTGGAGGGGTCTACCCTTCTGGGAATAATATTTAACTACCAAATATGGCGGAGTCACCGGATTTCGGTGGAGGGATGAGATGTGGATATGGGTAGTAGAATGGTGAGTGCTTGATGTTGGACCCTTCAGAGGAGGAGGGTTTATATAGGTGAGAAGGAACCTTTTTAGGTGGGAGTCAAGGTTTCAAATCCGTTAGGAAGATGTTCAGCCTTGACTTGGCGCGCTATAATGAGATAGGAATTCCTTGCATAAGTCTCTCTCTAGATTGGTTGGGTGAATCCCTAGCGGTCCCCTTATTCTATCCTTCAATCTGTTGAATCCCCAATGATCTCGCAAGTTGTTAGTCTATTAGAGAGATCCCTGGACCTTGTTCTTAGTCCGGGGTAGAACAAACATTTTTATGGGGGAGCTACTGCCGTAGGCGGGATGCATGAGCTCCTGTGTTTGACTAGAGGTGCACAGCGCATGAGGCATGCGGGCGGTAATAAATGGGATAACCTTGGGCCATATGGCTGTGGCCCAGGTACCCACAGTTGACATATTTCTAATATTCTTTTAAGCCTTCTTATTTACAAGAATTTATGAAAATTCGAACTTCTCTCTCTCACGCATTGAGAATGGTCATTCCAAAATTTTGTTTATGTGATTTATATTTTTGGTTGACCAATCATTAACTCCTTTATTTTTCCTTCCCTTTCTGTTTTCCATATATATATATTTTAAGACTTTATGTGGGGCTGCTTATATTTTTTGTGTTGACATAATTACTTCCCTTGTGGATTTTAAGATATATCACTTTGTTTGTCGCAGGCTACAGAAAGAAGCGTCTTCGGATCTGCAATCATGTGGTTGGACTGAGGATGTTTATCATTACATGTGTTCTAGAAAGAAGTTGTGTTGCCAAGAAGCAGGTGATACGGCATCAAATAGCAATGAATTAAAGTAAGTTGTCTCAACAACTTTTACATATTTATGTGAAAGGTAGTTCCATATGTCTGTTGGGAAAAAGAAAAAAAAAGTTTGTGATGTTGAATTTGTATGTTTTTGAAGTGTAAATGTGTAAAATCCTTGACTTATCAAAAATAAATAAATAAATAAATAATAAGGAGAAAAATCATGCGGTGGTTATGAAGTTTATCTTTTCTGCACTCGGTAATGTAGTGTGTGGCTGAGGGGTGCTAAAGGAAAACAAAAAAAGCCTGACCATGTTTCACTAAATCTGAGGCTTCACCTAATTCTCAGTGTTTCCTTGTTATATAATACAATAGAATAGGTTAGTGTTTTTTTGAACCTTGAACTTGAGCGTTCAAACTGATGGATATTTTGCTATTTGATTTATCTATATAATTAACTCAATAGTGTTTAGGTCAACTTTTAATAAGATATCTCTTTTTATTTGCATTTCTTCCTTGAATAAGAATAAGTACATTCGTTGGATGTTAGAAGTGGCACCAATTGACGATATAAGTGGAAGGAAGGTTGATTAAGATGATTTGGTTATAGAGGCCAACTAAAGCACTGGTAAGAAGAAATGTTCTGATATAGTTAGAAGGGTGCCAAAAGGATGAGCATAGGTTTAAGAAAGACATAGGTTAGGGTGGCTAGAAAAAACAATAGCTTTGGTCTAAACCAATGATATTGCTTTGGATGGATGCAATTAAAGAAAATAGATTCAGGCAGCTAATCCCAAATGAATGGGTTTTAAGGCTTATGCAAGTGCACAGTATATATTTTTATATGTAGTATGTACAAATACATTCGAAACATTATATTCAAAATTTGGAGCTTTAACAAATGGTTCTCTTCAATTGGATATTAGTCATGGATCACTTAAGTAGTTGAAGTGTGTTTTGGTTTATCTGCAAGGCTGCATGCATTCATCTATATTGGCTACCAAACTATTACAGCTCATTATCTTCTATGCCAGTCCCTTGAATTGGCAAAAAATGATCCCAAGGTTCTTGAAGCATTCTGCTTTGCATAATCAATCTCTTGCTTACGAGGCCTTGAAATTTCAATTGTGAGGTATATATAATTTTGACATTTCAAATAGCATCTCCATGTTTTATGGAGTCTTCAGATTGTGTGGATCGTGTGGGTTGGACACAGGATATTTGGTAAGGTGATATGGCATGCATCTGAAATTTCTACTTGTACATGTTTTTGGCAAGAAATTCTGGTAATTCAAGTTTACAATATGATTGTGCAAAAGAACTTGTTACAATGCTACTTTTTGTGACATTTTCTTTAAAATAGTGACTCATTCATAATATTTTATCCCTGGAAATTAAGAAATATGAATATTTAGCTGTCCTAAAGTCCATTGAGAATAGATGAATGCTGCACCCAATGTACGTACCCTAGCTTATGCAGCTTTAGGAGTATTACAAATTGACAAAATTCCGATAAGAGGCACCAGTGTCAAAACTTTAATGATTTGGATTTGTAGGAATTGCATATGGATGGACCTGATCTATGTGAAGCAAATGAAATGATGAACAAGTGTAGAAAACAATTTCAGGATGAACAATAAGATAGTTCACAAATTCATTGACTTTTTGAAGTTTGTGTGACATTCTTTTATGATGAAATACAAGGCAGCATTTTTTTGGGTGTTGTTTGGTGTAATGGATCTTTGATCAAGAACTATTGTTTCTTTGGGGTCATCTGGTTGTCATCTAGAAGGGGCAATTTTTTACTTGTAATCTGTTGTGAGAACATCTACTAAAGCGATAAGAAAATAAATTCTTGGAGTCAGGGAAAGGTCCTTTTAGCTAGGATATGTCGTGGTGGGATGAGGGCGTGTGGTGTTGTAAAAATAGTGTGAATATTATAAAATGTGATAAAAATGTAAAAATGAGAGAGATCTTTGAGAGAGAAGTGCATTAGGAACAAACTAGAAAAGCGGATAAAGATGCTAAATCTAAAGTTTATGATGATCTTTATAATAAATTAGGAATGAAGGAATGGGAAAGTAAGATATATGAACTTGCTAAATTGAGAGAGAAGCTTGGGATTTTAATTGTATAAATGGATTAAGCATAAGGACTCACTAGTATTAGTTAAAGACAAGGAAATCAAAAAGAGTTGGAGAAATTATTTTTGTCAAGAAAGGGCCAACAACACAGAAAAAAAGGGAGTTTCAACCTTAAAATCTAAGTATTAAGATGAGAGAAGTCTATCTCTTATATTTTAGAAATAACCTTTGTCATGGGCCTTATGGACTTGCGCACAATGTGGATTGTGGTGAGAGCTAATTGAAAACTCGCTCTAATAACATGTTAAAGTGTTGGTCACCATCTCACCTAAAAGTTTTTATCATCTCATTTGATAGCATTTAGAGGTCATATCACGCGGGCCTAATTTTAGAGCGATCACAGGGAGCGGCATTATATTCACATAAATCTTGCCATGAAGGCATAACAATCTCTCCCTCATGGTGACGTTCTTGCGACTTGAACCCGTGACCTCTGACGCTAATATCATGTTAAGTATTATAGTTACCATCTCACCTAAAAGCTTAAGATACTAGGGAGGGCAGCAACTTTATTATTTATATTTTCTTTTCTCTCAATTGGCCTCCTTTTGTGTGGTTGAACTAACTTTAAATGGGTGAAACCCGTGGAACTTTCATTTATTTGGTTGTCGGTGAGGTTTGCATTTAAGACCCTGCCTGCTTTGATATCATACCAAGAAAGGTCCAACGACACTTAGAGGAGGCGCTTCAACATCAAAACTCGTGTTAAGATGAGATAAGTCCATCTCTTATATGGAGGAAACAACTTTTGTCATGGGACGATGTGGGACAACTTTTGACAATTTTGATAAATTATTTTGTGAAAATCAAATAGGAAATATATGTCTACAACTAAATGATAGCGGGGAATAGATTCTTTCGTAAAACTAGAGCATATTACGTGTTGAAAAAGATGAAAATAGAAAAATTGTAAGGCCAAATGGATTTTGATTGAGGTATGGAAGTATTTAGGTGGTGTAGGCATACCTTCGTTAGCTAATGCATTATCAGAACAACTGTTTGAATATTTTCTAATCCATTATCGAAACGAAAAACTTTAATTATTTTGTCAAATTGAGTTACAGTTTCATTGTAAAAGCGAGAAATAATAGAAAATAAATCAGACCATTGTTTCATTAAAAAAAAAGCCATGTCATATGAGAAAAGTCATCAACAAATATCACAAAATAAGAAACACTATTAACACTTTTAAAACGGGAGGGTCCCCAAACATTTGTATGAACTACATCGAAATGTTTTGACTCACGACTGATACCATGACTAGGAAAAGAACTACGATGATACTTGTCAAGTTGGCAAGTTTCACATTCTAAACTAGACACTTCACTTAAATTTGGAACTATTAACTATAACCTAGCTAGACATGGATGACTTAAGTGAAGGTGCCACTGAAGAGGAGAGACAGGGGTGCGAAGAGCTGTAGAGGGTATATGCTCTGGAGGACGATCATGATCAAGATAATAAAGGCCATCTATCTCATGCCCCCAACCAATCATCTTCTTCGTTGTGAGATCCTGAAAGAAACAAGGAGGAGGAAAGAAGGTTTCGGAACAATTTAATTACTTAGTTAGCTGACTAACAAATAGTAAATTAAAAGGGAGTTGAGGTACATAAAGGCTAGAAGGGAGATTAATAGATGACGAAGGGCGAAGACCCTCTTTACCAGATATAGGACGAGAAGAACTATTAGCTAACATAATATTATGATGAATAGGAATAAGATCAGAGAATAAAGAGGAATTACTAGACATATGTGAACTAACTCCTGAATCGATGGTCCAAGAGGGGGAAGATGAGGTCACAAGAGCCGAATTACTTGAGTTGGCCAACATAGTAGTGGAGGCAGAAGAGTTAGAATCACGTAAAGACTAGATGAGCTTTTGAAGCTGTGATGAGCTTAGAGTAATTGTCTTTTTAGAATCAGATGTGGTAGCTCCACTATCAGATGCTGGAAGTGGTGAAGGTGCATGATCAAAAACTTGGTGTGCCTGCTCAGGTTTTCCATACTTTTTCCAGCAATAAGGCTCAGTGTGCCACTGCAAAAATCACACTTGCGATCGCCTCTACTACTCGGGAAGCGCCCTCCACCTCTAGAACTACCGCAAGAATTTTGTCCACCACGAGTGCCACGAGAATTATATTGGGAAGTACCTCCACAGCTCTGATAATTATTGACAAGAGCAGAAGAATCAGTGGTTGCCAAATGATCATTAGCCGTGGTCGAATGATTGCCCAAGGACGATTTTTGTATGTGGGCATAGGTACTAACAGTAGTAGGTAAGGTTTCACTTGCTAAAATCTAATCCTTAAATCGTCAAAGAGTAGGGTTAAGGTCAGATAAGAACTTTGCATTCATGAACTCCTCCCAAGCGTTAAATCTTCATTGAATGATCGGTATTGCAACAACTGCTCGTATAGGCTTTTCAAGTGACTGTTGTAATTAGACAATGATCTCTTGCCCTGTTTTGCAGATAACATTTGCTCATACAACTAATAGACTCGAGAAATATTGCTTTTCTGGGAGTAAGACTTAGCAAGACAATCCTATATCTTCTTAAAGGAATCACAGAACTCAACGGTAGTGGCAACTGAATCCTCCAGACTGTGCCATAATAATACCATAGTAATAGCATCCTCACTCATCCACACGTGATACTGAGGATCAATTGAAGAAGGTGGCTCATCTGTAATATACTGTAGTTTGTCTTTTCCCTGAAGAAAGGTTTTTACTGCATGTGCCCAACTTAAATAATTTGTACCATGTAATTTTTTGGGTGTGATAGAATGAGGGACATTTTCAACCTTTAGAAATACAGATGGAGGCATGGTTTGAGTAGTAGAGGACTCACTTGTGTTTTCAGGCTTTGACATTGCGAATAGTAACCAATTAAGTTGCCAACAACAATAATACAATCAAATAAATCTTCAAGAAAATAATACCAAGATGCACAGTTGTCAAGAAGCAAACCGGAAGCAAACAAAACTTCCTTTTGATGATAAAACCATCGCAAACAGAACATCAGCAGTGAATCAAAAAGCAAAACCAGCAGATGAAACCATCAAAATAGAATCGGTAGACGAAACCAACAAAGCCGAACTTGCAGACGATTGTGCGACGATACTTCAATTAGATCAATAAATGATCAAAAAGGAGAAAAACAAGAGGAAGACGACTCAGCCTACATCAGGCGAGCATTGATAGGACTCGCCAGAAGGTCTCCGGGAACCCACGTGCTAGAAAGAACTGGGCACGTGAGATCTGGACTGTGGTGGCAATTGGCGCGTAAGCGCGCGTCTAGCAGTTTCCAGCGACAAGCTCAGGCAAGAGTTGATTGCCGGAGGTTGGTGCCTCTAGTGTGGTCGGGAGTCACCTTCGATAGTCGGAAAGTCAACTAGTGGCGAGAGACGTTTGTGAGCGAGAGAGCTGCGAACGTTGCACTTTAGGGTTTTTGTGTTTTTTTCTTTTTTTTTCCCCCAATTGAAATCAAACAATGCTCTGATACCAAGTTGAGAAAAAGAGACAGAATAAAATACTTCCTCTCCCTTCTCCTGTAAATTGTATTTATAGATAAAAAGGTTTACAATTAAATAAGGAATTACAATCATATAAGGAATTTGAAATCACAGCTGTAGCTACCAATACTAAGAAATAAAATCAAGGATCCTATATTCTAATAGAAATCATATCAATCAAGAAAATGCCAAATGAAATGAGTGAAGAACAAGTATTTTAGTACCAATTTACACAAATAAGGGGATACCTAAAGTTGCAATAATTATAGGACATTGAACTTATTAGTCATACAATGAACCTGTGGAAACGAGTAATGGAACATACAACAACAACAACAATACCATAAGTCTTATCCCACTAGGTGGGGTTGGCTACATGGATCACACGGCGCCATATCTTGATGTAAATCATTTATAATAAGGTCTCTTTTGATAACTTATCCAAGTGTTCTTTTAGGTCTTCCTCTACTTTTTCTTATTGGACTAAAAACCATTCGATCAACTCTCCTCACTGGCGCCTCTAGCGGTCTTCTTTGCACATGACCAAACCACCTTAACTGGGTTTCTATCATTTTCTCCTAAATAGGTGCAACACCAACTTTCTCCCTAATACAATCATTCTGAATCTTATCTTTTCTTGTATGTATACTCACCCATCTCAACATTCTCAACTCTGCTACACCAATTTTTTGCTCTTGTTGTCCCTTCAGTGCCCAACACTCGCTTCCATAGAGCATAGCTAGTCTTATAGCAGTTTGGTAAAACTTTCCTTTAAGTTCATTAGGTACCTTACGGTCACAAATGACTCTCGATGTGTTTCTCCATTTTAACCACCCGGCTTGTATCCTATGTACGATATCCCCGTCAATTTCTCCGTTATTTTGTAAAATCGATCCAAGATATCGAAATCCTGACACTTTTGGTATATTGTGCTCTCTAATTTTTACCTCCAAATTATTACTAGCTTGTCTCTTGTTAAACTTACATTCCATATACTCTGTCTTGCTCTTACTTAAATGGAAACCCTTTGATTCTAAGGTTTCTCTCCACATCTCAAGTTTAGCATTAGCTTCCTTTCTCGACTCCTATACTAAAACTATATCATCCGCAAAAAGCATACATTTAGGCACTGCCTCTTGGATATGTCTAGTAAGTACGTCAAAACTAAAGTGAAAAGGTATGGGCTTAAGGATGACCCTTGATGCAACCTTATCTTTATGGGAAAATCTTCAATCATACCTCTAGGAGTTTTAATACTTGTTGTTGCTCCTTCATACATATCCTTTATAGCACAAATATAAGCTATACGAACACCTTGCTTTTCCAATGCCTTCCATAAAACTTCTCGTGGCACCCGATCATAAGCTTTTTCTAAATCAATGAAAACCATGTGCAAGTTTGTCTCTCTACTCCGGTACCTTTCCATCAAATCTCGCAAAAGGTATATAGCCTCCGTTGTTGATCTTCTTGGCATAAATCCAAATTGGTTCTCTGATATACGAGTCTCTTGTCTTAATCTGTACTCAATCACTTTTTCCCAAAGTTTCATAGTGTGGCTCATGAGTTTGATCTCTCGGTAGTTTCCACAGTTTTGAATATCTCCTTTGTTCTAGTAGATAGGTATCAGAGTGCTCTTCCTCCATTTGTCTGGCGTTCTCTTGGACCTTAAAATCTCATTAAACAACTTAGTGAGCCAACAAATACCTTCCTCTCCCATCCTCCTCCACACTTCTATGGGTATGTTATCTGGACCTACAGCCTTACCATAGTTTATCTTCCTAAGTGCTGCTTTTACCTTTACTTCCCGAATTCTCCGATAGAAAGCAAAGTTTTGTTCTTCCTTTTGAGTGTTTAGGCCTTCCATGTCTATACTCATCTGCCCGTCATTGAAAAGCTTGCAAAAATAACTCTTCCATCTTTCTTTGATATCTCTGTCTATCACCAAGAATTTTCCTTCTTCATCTTTGATGCATTTCACTTGATCCAAATCTCTGGTTTTCCTTTCCCTGCTTTTAGCAAGCTTATAGATTTGCTGTTCGCCACTTTTTGTACCTAAAGCTTGGTAAAGCCCCTCAAGAGCTTTAGATTTAGCCTCACTCACTGCTTTCTTTGTCTTAGTTCTGGCCGCTCGATACTTTTCCCAATTTACCCTGTTGTTACATTAGTGTAAAGCTTTGAAACATTCTCTTTTAATTTTAATCTTTTCCTGAACATTTTCATTCCACCACCATGAATCTTTACCTTTAGGTCCAAATCCTTTTGATTCACGTAAAACTACCTTGGCTACCTTCTGAATCCTATTGGCCATTTCTTCCCACATACTATTGGCACTCCTTGTAGCTCCCAAACTCTTTCCTCCATTAGCTTTCTCTGAAAAATCAAAAGTTTGTCATCCTTAAGTTGCTACCACTTGATCCTTGGGCTTATAACTTGTCTACTTCTATGTTTCTGACTCTTGACTTGCACATCAAGAACCAAAACTCTATGCTGTGTAGTTAAGCTCTTTCCAGGTATGACTTTACAATCCTTACAAATCCTTTTGTCTGAATTTTTTACCAAAAAGAAATCTATTTGTGAGCTTGAGACCCTACTCTTGTATGTAATTAGATGTTCTTCCCTCTTCTTAAAACAAGTATTTGCAATCTTGAGGTCATACGCCATAGTAAAGTCCAGAATGGCTTTCCCCTCCTCATTGAGTACCCCAACACCAAAACCACCATGCGATCCAGCATACTGTCCCGCTTCTTTTCCAACATGATCATTAAAATCCCCACCTAAAATAATCCTCTCGTCCTGTGGAATTCCTTGCATTAACCCTTCCAAATCTTCCCAAAATCTAACCTTCTCTTGTTCCCCCAAACCTACCTATGGTGCATAGGTGCTTATTATATTGAAAGTCTCATGTTCAGACCATTTTTATGGATAAGATCCTATCTCCTACCCTTTTAACCTCCACCACATTGTTCTTCCAAGTCTTGTCCACAATAATACCAATCCCATTTTTTGCTTTGACCTTCCCTGTGTACCAAAGTTTGAATCTTGAAGTGTCTAGTTTCTTAGCTTTTTCTCCCACCCACTTGGTTTCTTGAAGACACTTGATATGGATCCTCCTTCGCATCATGGTATCAACAACCTCCATAGATTTCTCTGTTAAAGTTAGATATTCCAAGTCCCAAGGCGTGAGTAATGGAACATAGGTTAAGACTTAAAACAACCATATCATATAATCATTTTGAATTTATGTTAAGAAGGTCAACCGTGGAAACAAACCTATTAATTGGACTAATGGATATAGAGAGAAGAAGAAAGAACTTTATATAATTGTTATAGATTTAGAGAGAGGTAATGATCTAGAGACTTGATTTAGTGGGTATTGAGAAATGTGTCATATATGGGTGTATGGAGATGATACAAGCCATGTAGAGACGTAGGGGTGGGAATATTGGATACAACATAGTAACACTACCCACACACTGCATGAACATGAAATTATTGAGAGAGAAACACAAATGCAACATGACACAAATACATTAGCATAAAATTGACATGATTTACATGATTTTGATATAAATTATTTATTTAACATGTTCATTAAAGTTTGAGATATTTGAGTGTAAACATGAATAGACATTATTATGAACCCAAACTCGACCCATCAGCATGAGTTGCCACCCATATATAGCGGAGCAACAACCTTATTGAGTCCCAACTATTGGAACATTAATGAATTTTCTATGACTCTATGTCTTCATCAAGGGTCTCCAATAAGTCCTTGTTTTATTATTTATATATTTATTTATTTATTTTTTTGTTTTGGTTATGGTTGAATTAACTAGATATAAAAAAACTAGGTGTCACGGTGCATGCTATTTGCAAATGATATAGTTATAAGTAGACGAAATAAAATATGGAGCACAAGTTAAGATTGTGGAGAGAGGCATTAACTTAGAACAATAAAAAATTAGGAAGGATTGCATGTGTCTTGTTTGTATAGTTGGGTGGTGGGGAGTACAAAGCGGACTTGTAATCTTTTATGAATTTCATAGAACACGTGATTTCATAGATGAAGTATAGATTTTGTAAGTCTTTGGTTGGCATTCTCTTAATGCCAAAAGGAGGGTTTGCAATGAGGAGGAAAATTTCTCAGGTCTCATGAAAGACCTTCAACATTATATATGAAGGTGGCAAAAGCTTCTTTATGTTCAAATCCTCTAGAGGCTATGGGAGAGAAGTTGTTTTGCTGTCGGAAGAAAGATCTTGGGTAGGGCAATGCCTTTGATAGCTTTCATCCTAGTTGTGGAGGCACGAGGTGCCACAGCAGATGTGTCGAGGCAGCCAACGAGTGCTGGTGAAGGGACTTTCCAATAGAGGAGGTGGGTTCTTGATAATTGAAGTGGAGGAAGGGAGGATGAGGAGGTGAGTTTTTGTGCTTGAAATGGAATTGGGGGGGGGGGGTTGATGGAGGTAGTTAGGGTGTTATGCGATTTTGTACAAGGAGATAGGGGTAAAGGAAATATGGGCTTTGATCGATTGTCCTAGGAGGTTGCAAAGATTCTTGGGTGGCCTTCCTAATTGGAAGGCTGTTTCAGCAAGGCTAAGTTCAGATTGCTACTTGGAGCTAGTCTCGAAGATGGGAGGACCACACTAGATTCTCTGCACTTTGTTTGGTGGGTCATATTGGGGGTTGGCCAGAGGAGGTGCCAATGGAAAAAGTTAAGCCTGGGCAGAGAAAACGTGGAAGATGGCTTTTGGATTGGAGATAAACGACCTAAACAATGTATCATTCTTGTTCGTGCTTTTGTCGGTGACGGAGGTGAATAGAGTTCTGGGATGAAGCTGTTGGTTTACCTAAACAATGTATTGTTCTTGTTTGTGCTTCCATTGGCAGTGGAGGTGGGCAATGCCTTTCATAGCTTTCATCCTAGTTGTGGAGGCACAAGGTGCCACAGCAGATGTGTCGAGGCAGCCAACGAGTGCTGGTGAAGGGACTTTCCAATAGAGGAGGTGGGTTCTTGATAATTGAAGTGGAGGAAAGGAGGATGAGGAGGTGAGTTTTTGTGCTTGAAATGGAATTGGGGGGGGGGGGGGTTTGATGGAGGTAGTTAGGGTGTTATGCGATTTTGTACAAGGAGATAGGGGTAAAGGAAATATGGGCTTTGATCGATTGTCCTAGGAGGTTGCAAAGATTCTTGGGTGGCCTTCCTAATTGGAAGGCTGTTTCAGCAAGGCTAAGTTCAGATTGCTACTTGGAGCTAGTCTCGAAGATGGGAGGACCACACTAGATTCTCTGCACTTTGTTTGGTGGGTCATATTGGGGGTTGGCCAGAGGAGGTGCCGATGGAAAAAGTTAAGCCTGGGCAGAGAAAACGTGGAAGATGGCTTTTGGATTGGAGATAAACGACCTAAACAATGTATCATTCTTGTTCGTGTTGTTGTCGGTGACGGAGGTGAATAGAGTTCTGGGATGAAGCTGTTGGTTTACCTAAACAATGTATTGTTCTTGTTTGTGCTTCCATTGGCAGTGGAGGTGGATATAGTTTTGTGGGGAAGCTGGTGGTTTGGGAAATCTCTCTTTCATGTATTGGCATGGAGATTGGATTTTGGTTGCTATAGATCTATTTTAGAGTCAAAGGCGATTTGGATTCGTGCATTGCTTTTATAGGTTCATATTTGGGTAGGTTCATTTTTAGGGGTATCAGAAATTGACGTGGGGGCTTTCTAGGTGTTGACAGGGCCACATCAAAGAAGTATATGCGGTGGGCTCGTATTTGTGTTGAGGGTCAAGGCTGAAGATTCTAGCGATAGTAGGAGTTGGACAGGGCAATTTTGAAGTTTTTGATTTTGATTTGGTCATAAGTGAGACCTTGGGTGGTGAATTCCCAACACATTCTTAATGTTGTGCTGAGAAAAGCTGATAAAGTGCAGTTGGAGATTGAAGAGTTGGTGGCATGTGAGCCACAATTGCATGTTGGGTGCATGGGAGTGGTTGGAGTTGTCAGACAGAGGGGGCACCTGGTGGTGTTCGCAAGGCCAAGCATGTTCTGAATTTTGGATCCTTATATGGGTGTAGTGGGACAGCTGGCATCCTATTGAGGTGGAAACTTGGGGGGGAAGGAAGGCTCTAGAACCGGGTTTAAGTCGAGTGGACTTTTGAAGGAGTGGGGTGATAGAACTTTATATAAGGGAGCCTTAGTTTTTGAGCCCAAATAAAGGACCCAGATGGGATGAAGCCCGGAGACCCACTTTTGGAAGGGGCAGGTTTTGAGCGAACCTGAATGATGTTAAAAAGCCCATCCTTTTGGGCAGATCAGAGGCGACAAGGGGGCCTGTTTTGGTTTGTTCAGCTGGAAATAACAATGGATTTGATTTTTCTTTTTCAAACCTAGGGGTGCTTCTTATTCTAGCACTAGTGGACTAGAAGGGGCAAAACTGAAGTGAGAAAATTTGTTTACCGCTTTGGTGAATGGCATCTCGGCAGAGGACCAATATGTCTTGGGTGTTTTCGAGGACACTATCTCATGTTTTGGTTGAATGATAGGGTGCTAGGCTCAGAAAAAGAGATGAAAGCATGGAATTTAATTGGGTGAAAGGAATAAAAAGACATTCTAACAAAAAGAAAGGCCCTTACATACACTAAAGGGTTTATTACATGTTGTATGACTGGGTCTCCAGAGGTGTGGACCAGGATATTCATGCGTTTTTTTTTTTTTTTTTTTTTTTTTTCAATTCATTGAGTGCTTGGAAGCATAGGCTCTGTCCTTTTGTAAATGATTAGAACTTTTGTATGCAGGTGGCATCCCTTTAATGTCTTTTAATACAAATTACTTAATATATGTGTGTGTATATATATATATTTGGGGATTGGTACAAATTATCGATACAAATTACTTATACTTACTAAAAAGAAACAACAAAAAATTAGGATAAGTAGGACTAGAACTAACCATATGGAATGTAAATTTAGTAATAATCAAAATGCAAACGAAGGAATAGTTAGTATCTGAGGTCAAAAAATACTTAAAAGATGGTTACTTTCAATACTTACGGTCTATTACATAGTAGGTGTGTCACCGCTATCTTGTAGAACTTTCCTTGAAACTTAGAGGCATATGGAGATTGCATAAAACAGATGATGCATTTCTTCATTTAATTCAGGCCATTTAAAGGTCTGTTGTATATGTAGAGTGAGAGATTACTGGGGATATTACATCGAGAACAAAGACTTGGAATAAGTGAAAGAATGCATTCAATATTTTATGCGATCATATGCCTTAAGGTTTCAAGGGAAGTTCTAGGATAGCAGTTACACTTGCTATGTGTAGGTAATTGTTGCCTTGCTAGTCCTACATTCGGTACCACAATCACCTCGTGGCAAGACCTCGTTGCGATGACGATGACTCATCATGGCTAGGCCACCAAAAATGCTTCTCTCATAGAACACCTCGGTAGGGGCATTTTAGTTTGGGAGCATTTCGGACCTCCGCTGTGGTGTTCTTTCATAGAAGTTCTAGGCCATGGTTCAAAGTATCGACTGAGATAACTGTTATCTCGGTGTTTCGGCTTGGTATTGTGAGTGGCTGCGCCAAAATCTCACCCTACATCGACGATTATTGCCGAAACTATGTAAATCGACTTCTTGCAACCAAGATATCCCAAGAAATTGACAATTCTTCAAGATGTGGAGAAATCACGGCGATATCTCAGCACTGTGGATGATGTGGAAGCGAGATGCTCTCGGGAAAGTGTAGAGCTCTATTTGAGAAGGGTTAATCCAAAAATGGGACTAAAGCATTGGGGGGGGGGAGAGAGAGAGAGAGAGAGAGAGACCTAATTGAGAAAGGGGGAGAAGGCCCTAAAATTCCAGATCTGAAGTAGGAAGATAGAGAGAGACCTAACCGACATTCGTCAGTCGCAAGCAGTAGCCGCTGCTTTCCTCGCTATTGTAGCCATTGATTGTGGTCCTTGCCACATCGATCGTTGATCCTCCTTCCCTTGCCTTAGCCTCGTTTTCCTTCCAGATTTACTTTTGCCGCCGCTATAGCCGTCGATCGTCGTCCCTACCACGCCAATTGTCGATCCTCCCTCGCTGCAGCCTCGTCGTCCTTCTAGATCGTTTTCCTGTTGTACTTTTCGTTTTATTTTTCTTTTACTTGTTTTTTTCAGTATATGGCTACGCCTCGTCTGTTGTCATTCATGTTTCATTAATGCTATCTATATATACATAGATTATTTGCTTCCTTCTATATATTTACTCAAAAAAAATATAACTTTTTTTTTTGGTTGAAATTACTTTTATCACCCATTTAATGTTAAAATTTTCTAAAAATACTAGTGCAGTATAAAAAATTATATAGAAGAACAGGTGTGTGTGTATATATATATGTTTGGGTAAAAGTGAAACTTAATTGGTATATTTTCCTTTCTACTTTTAATTTGTTTTTTTCTTGATTATATTTTCCTTTCAATTAATTGGTTTTGATGGGATACTTGGAATTGGAAAAGCAAATGAGGAAAATATTGAAAAACAATTAAAAAAAAAACTACGCTATTGTTAAATAGCTAATTGAAAAAAGATAGTACGCTATTATTCAATAATTTTTTAATTATTTTTTATGAAACAAATTATCAAATTATAGTAATTACTGTGAGCAATATATTGGAATCACATTATTTAAATAGCTGATTGAAAAAAAAAAAACACTTACACATTGATTTTATTATATAGAATTTTTAGAAAATTTTCATTATTTTTTTGATTTTTTAAAGTTAAAAAATGGTGAAAGTTGTGTATTGTCGTCCAATACCGCACTGTGATGTCGTGATCGCATTGAAATTTCTCTGGTCGATACGGCGACCAAGACCGCGACTTTGAGCCATGTTCTCGACCCCTCATCATTGGACAATTGTACCCCAAACTAAACTACCTCCGCCAAGTGACGCCTTCATATTTTACCTATATCCCCATATTGCTGTACCTTAGACTGACATATGAGGATTCGTTATAATTAGCTCAAATCCTTGTACCTTAGACTAACACCTGATGAGTTGTCACTATTAGTCTCTCTGGCGGCACATCTGATACACTTCGCCCCTTTCACTCCCGTCATCATAAGTCTAGTTTCTCTCTAAGTCCAGAGAACTATGTATACCGCAAGACCCACCACATTTAAAGCTATCTTGATCCGAGTTGCGTTAACTAACTCTTACCTTGCTTGTCTCCGGCGAGTCTTGCAATTGACGACATTTGACATTATTCCTAGACGATCATAATCTCCAACATTGATTTTGACCACCCACACTATGTTATATAGTTGATTCTAAGTGTTGGCAATATAAAAAAAATATGTTAATAAAATGAATGTTGTCGAGAAGGAAACACTAGTGTGGATGTGTGGTAAATAAGAAAAGATAGAATTAGCAATGACTGGATTTGTGAAATTGTAGGAGCTTCAATTGAAGATGAATTGGGAACAATTGGTTTCGACAGTTTGCCCCCGTAATGGAAATCGATGGATGCATCAATAAAGAGCAGTGATAGCATTCAAATCGTAGACTTGATAGCATTCAAATCGTAGACCAAAAGTAACGTGGGTAGAAATAATAAATAGAGACTTGGCTTGATGTGGTTTAAGGGAGGAAATTGCCCTTAATTGATCAGGGTGGAAAAAATGATTCCATTTAGTTAATAACGCTAAGTTGAGTTGAGTCACTCTTTTATGGGGAATAAACATTAAAGTAAAATAATTCAGGAAAACAATATTTAATGCTAATTAAATGTATGGGAAATGATAATAGCACGTCAAATTTTGTTGCCCACACACTATCCCCTCTCATAATAAATAGTGCTTTTTAGAGTGAGGGAAGCTAAATTTGGAGTGCTCATTCCATTTATCTAAATGTATTTGTATTCATTGTTTTACCTTAAAGTACCAAAAAAAAAAAAAAAAAGAAAAAAAAGGAAAATACTACACTTGTATGTCGTCGCATTTTTTTTTGTTTGATTTATGGATTAAAGTGTTAAAAAATGGTTGCTTGAATTTTGCAAGTGCATGGTGTAGTGACAATTTAAATTTATAAAATGGTAAGTGTTGGTCTTGCCCACATTTAGAGGCTTAGTTAATTCACAATTTGTATTGACTAATGGATGTCACGCAATTAAAATTAAGGAAATTCGATTTAAATTTTGAAAGAAAAACCTACCTACACTTTTCGTCAAACACATAGGAGGTGATTAGGTAATCAACAAAAAGTTAATGAAAAACAATGAGAAATTAATTCGACATCGGAGCGTGGTTTAGAAAGTAGACAAGCAAATATGAATTAACATGAGGTTTTGAAAAGACTATTGCTTGGACATTGGCGAATTCAATTCTAACTAAGAGGCCATCAGACCAAGGTACTCTGTTGCCAAAATCATAACTTAGCCGAATGGGTTTTTAAAATATAAAAATGTAGTTTCTAATTGGTGAGCCATCAGATAAAACATAATAAAAACCCTTAATCATTACTTTGCCATAGCTAGCTTTGAAATGATCTAACAAAATTAATGGAGTTGATAATATCTTAGAATTTAGAGAAAATCCTTTTTAACAATGCAAGTCATCGAATTATTTAGTCCTAATAGTAATTCCTAATCTTAACTCAACCAACATAATTTCTAAAAATACGAAAACATAGAGTCAATGAGATTGGCTAGCTGATCATTTAATCACACAATTAAAACTTATAATCATAACTTTGCAAAGCTAATCCCTAGGATTACTAAGAAAAAAATCCATTCATCCATATTGCAAAATAACAAGTGAAAGAATAAAATAATGAACGATACCTACCCCAAAAAAAAAAAAAATAATGAAAGATCGAGATTATCTCATGATGAATCTACAAAGCACGAATACAAACTGCCCCAAAGGTCCTTAGTTAAAATTGAAGCTGCAAACATGAAGAATAGAAGAAACTATGAGGAAATTACATAAAAATGTAAACCCTAGGTGAGGAGAGGTTGAGAGGCTACTTCTTCCTCTCTAATCTACTTAGCCAAAAACTCTGCAATTTCTGAGCTTCTAGGCCACTGTCATCCGCACATAGGTGCACATGCCAGCTGTTTGAGGTAATGTCCAGCCTGCCAAGGATGCTGGTGGAGGTACCTATGTGTGTGCGCGCATGCGGGACACATTTAAGTGTGTCGCGGCTGGGTCCACGTGCGCTGTAAGGCTTCTGACAAGCGTGTCTGGTGAGGTGTGTCCCGCATGAGATTGGTAGTGTCTTGTGCCCTGCCATTTGGAGGCCATTTTGTGCGCATGAAGGCTGCTGTGATACCCTGTATGGCGCTACGGTGCTGGGTAATGACTGGTGTGGCCTGTTTTGGCTTGGCATTTCTTTGGGTGGATTTGGCAAGGTCATGGGCTGGTTAAAATTGAGTTGAAGACGCGTGGGGTGTATAAGAGCTGTGCGATAGCCCCATTGCCATGGGCTGTGGGGCTGACTCCAATTGTTTGGTGAAATGCCTCAGTGACTCCTAAGCCATTGTCTTGCACTTTTGATGCATCCTCTTGTCTCGGCTCCTCTCCACCCACATCGTTGGTGTCTTTAATGCCTCGAGTGCCAGATATAATGCTTGAAATAGTACAACATCATGAAGTACAAGTGAGAAACATGATAAAATTGAGGCTCAAATGATATTATTTATGGAATTAGGGCACCTAAGTGGTGTGAAAATATGCAATATCATGTGCTATTCAACAAGAAATTAAATTACCAGGGAGTCCTTTGAGATTGATCAAAATCCTAGGTCCTGATTATGCTGTATCCAGTTGGATATATCAAGTTATTATAGTGT
Organism: Vitellaria paradoxa; assembly: GCA_019916065.1. Classification (NCBI taxonomy): domain Eukaryota; kingdom Viridiplantae; phylum Streptophyta; class Magnoliopsida; order Ericales; family Sapotaceae; genus Vitellaria; species Vitellaria paradoxa. The sequence goes on from CM034234.1 coordinate 39,488,356, forward strand.
TACCTGTACCCCGTTGGGTCCACCGGGTCAGAGTCAACTTTGCATATATTTCATTACCTCCGTTAATTCTTCTTTCACAGTATATCCATTTTTTTAATGTTGTTGTTCTTTCATGAGTTGGAAACTGTAGTTCATTTTTTTGTCTGCTTTTGTAATGCAGGAAGGTGTTGCTGACAGATGCCAAAAAAAATTTCATTCCACAAATTCCGGAACCATTGAAAGAGAGACTTATTAAATGCCTCAGATCATTTATGGGGGAAAAACAACCTTCAGGCCCTTGAGCAACTTAGCACAGGGTATGTCAGTGTGTGGAAGCATCTTTGCTAAATGTTCTCCAAAATTTTAAATATTGAACCAAAAATAAAGCGGTTTAACTGTCAAGGGCTATTATTATTAGTTTGCTCATTTTATATAATTGTTATAATTATTTTTTAATGCTATTGAGTGTTTTTATTGGTAAATTCTGCAGATGTAATTGGTGGAGCTTGTGTATAATCTGTAATACTGGTTTTTGTCTCATTTAGCGGTGACATCTTCCGTGAGCTGACTGGGGGGATATGCGGTGATCTGCATTTTTTACACGAATTATGAGGTCAAGGGAGAGGTTGGTTCATTACATCATTTAATCCTTTTTCAATTGCAGAATGTAGTTGCTTCACTGGTCAAACATGAGATTGGAGGGCTGAGTTCGGTAATTGCTTAAAGTTTTCCTCCTTTTGCGCCTGTGAAGTTTTTTTGGCAGAGAACGAGTGTAGAATTCTATTCGTTTTGTATGATATCCCATTTTTTTTGTCTCCATTATGGTTAGCATTAAAATCCTCAATTTGTGGATGCATCACAAATTTTCCATAGAAATGTGGTCGGATGAGATTATTAGAAGTCTTGGTTGGATCTATACCATCATTGAGTTCTGCTATTTTCTTTTTCCCTCTTGGAAGTAGCCATGTTATTCCTTACTCTTCATTTCTGTTTCTTGCTGAGTGATGGTTATACGTATTTAGGGCAGATTTAGTTTCTCGTCGTGCGTTGGGGAGAGAGAGACAGAGAGAGAGAGAGAGCTAGTCGTTTTTGTGTTACATAGTGTTTTATTGCTCTCAATGTACTGCTAGTTTGTTTGGGTTTTATTTATTTAAGTTTTGAGAATAACTGAATGTAGTTAAATCTCAATGATACCAAGGATCATGCGGTTTTGTATGTCAAGGGGCTTACTCTTTTTTTTTTTTTGGGGGGGGGGGTGCGGTGGTGGGGTTTGTTTGAGTTCAATATTTATCATAATGATATCACTAGTAGTAAAGATAAAATATAATGCTCATTAAGCGTTTACCAGTAATAAAGATAGTGGAAGGCTCATTAAGCGTGTTTTTGAAGTTGCAGCAGGGTGATGAAGACGAAATTTGGCTAATTTAATTATAATTTAATTAGGTTATTTTATTATTTTAGGAGTTAATTTTATTCAAATGTAGGATTTTTAATAAATGATGGAAGTAGAACTTAAAAAGATTGGGAAAATATTTTAGGACTTAATTTTATTTAAATATAGAATTTTAACTAAAAATGGAAGTCGTGTCAAAAGGATTGAGAGATTATTGTAGGACAAGCTAAAAATTGTGTGGAGAACAATCCAAATTTATTACTTCAATTCCTCTTCTAAAATATAATATTTGCATTATATCTGAAGTATAGGCTTCTACATTTTTTTGTTTATTATTTTACTTATTTATTTATTTATTTTTTTTCTTTGGACTTTTTGCGCACATTATGGACTTCTGCTTTAAAAAAGATGTATCTTAATGTAAGACACGTCAAAGATAAAAAGGCTTACCCCCAAAAAAAATAAAAAAATTACCTAAAAAAAAAGGCTTACCAAAGATAGGATACCTAATTGGGGTCTGTTTGGGAAAAAGAAATTAATTTTTGATTTTCCTTTCAGCTTATTTTCGTCTGACATTTTTTCAACAAATTTTGATTTTTTTTTGTTTAGTAGTTTTTGCGCATGTTTTTCATATTCCTCAAAAAAATTAAAAAAAAAACTTCTAAATAGGAAAATTTATGCATGTATAAAAAATTTGGTCTTTATTAAACAAAAAAAAAAAAAAAAAAATCAAAATTTGGTTATAGGCTTCCAAACTAGTGATAGAAAATTGGCTGGATTGGGTCTGACCTGCCCTTGACCTGGATTTTCTCGACCTCTGGTCGTCTTTCCTTGCCTTGCCCGCCTCTCTTCCGGGTTGGGTCGGGTCGGTCATGGTCAAGAAAATTCTGCCCTACTACTTCGTCTTATTTTTTTAATATTTTTAATTTTCTATAAAATTTATAAATACAAATAAAACTTATAAAAACACACTAAAACATATAAGGGCAATTTGATAGCATTGTTGTTTTTTTGTTTATGTTTATCTTTTTATATTTTTCTTTTTTTGTTTTCCGTTGTTTTGTTTTTCTAAAATAAAAATTGAAATTACGTTGGGAAATGTAATTTTGTTTACAATTATTAATTCTTTATTTTAATAAAATATTTAATTTTATTAGTTTTTAAAAAATTAATTGAATTTAATAAAATATATTTCATATTAACTTAATTTATTAGATTAATTAAATTAAATTAATCAATTAAATTAATTAAACTAATTTAATTATTTTTAAAAAAAGGAATTTAATTCTTTTTTTTGAAGCTAAAAAGGAATTTAATTCAATAAATATAAAATATGTTAAATTATAATTTGATTATATTGTTTGATTTGGTAAACATAAAATATATTAATTATAGTTAATTATAATATTTATTAAAAACAATTGAATAAAATATATTTCAAATAATCTAAACAATTTAATTATGATATTTATCAAAAATAATTTAATAAAATATATATAATAATTAATAACATTAAATATATTCCATTAATTAATTGAATTTTATTGTTTATTAAAAATAATTTAATAAAATATATTTCATATTAATTAAATTAATTATATTATATTACATATTAATTTAGATAATTAAATTAAATTAATTGAATTATATTATTTATTAAAAATAATTTTAATTTAATAAAATATTTGAATAATATAATTCCTTTTAATATGATGCAACAAAATTAGACAAAGTGTTAAAATTGATAAAATGTTTGTAATAGGAAAAAAATAGAATGAAAATATTTTTTTTTTTTACATTTTTCTATTTAAATTTTCATTTTTTTAGAACAAAAAACATAAACAGATTTAAATAAATTGTTTCTACTACTAGTTTACAAAATTTTGAAAACATAAACAGAAAAACAAAAAATGAAAACGTTACCAAACTGGAGCATAGTGTTATTGATCGATAAATTTTATTAAGAGATAAATATTTACATAATTAATATTGACTTCAAATTACAAATATAGAATTCTAATTAAAAAAATTGGCAAATAAAATTAATTACTAATTTACAATTGCAGAGTGACAAATTTTTAAATTACAATTGTAAAATGAATGGTAAAAACTAATATATAATTCTAGTTACAAAAATTGTCAAATAAAAACTAATTACAAATTTACAATTATAGAATGATAGGGTAAATAACTAAGTACAGAGGTTTTATTCATTCCAACTAAGTTGGCACCTATGAGCCTGACTATTATTTACAAATATTATTTTATCTATACATCAATCATCACTATTATGTTCTTCTGTTTCATCGAAATACATTGTTTATAAAATAAAGTTAATTTTCTATTTTTCATCGGCTTATGGTTATCTTATTTTAACAATGCGCAATCTTGCAAACATATTATTGCCTCTACTATTTGAGATGTCAGCCAACTTCTTTGTAACTAACAACATGTCCACTTGTGTGAACATTTGCTTAGATGCTATAGCAGACATTAAAAAAATTAAGACATCGCAAGTTATAGTGGAAAGTACTGAAAACTTATATTATTGTTCATTCCACCAATCCAAAGGATCGAAGTCATCATCATGGTATACTTTAGGTAGATTCTGATGATGTTACAACTTTGATAAATAGGAGTCGCTATTGGTTTACGCTAAAGTCTGTTGAGATTTGATTTTTTTTTCTCCAAATTAAGGAGCTACTACGGCGAGACGATGTAGTTTTGATGGTCATTTATGTAGGTGTAGATTATTGTTATATTGGTTAACTAGGTTTTACAAATATTCTTTAATAGTTTTTATTTGGTCTTAGGTGTTTGCAATGTCATAAATTATATCTAACAATACAAAAAAAAATTATAGGGTCTAAAAATGTTTGGAAGTGGATAAAAATATTTATTAATTTTTTTTTGCATGCTATTAACCACGTAGTAAAAATATTCATGAATAATATATTTTATGAAAACCTTATCAATTGAAATTAGTTGATACATAACAGTAGAAGATGTAAAATAATAAATGTCACAAAATATTCTAGTTGCAACATAAAAAATACGTAGAAAATTTTTGGAAAAAAAATTGAGTTTGCTCAATCAAGGGACTTAATGGTTACTAACCTGAAAGTATGATTATTTAAAATAAATAAATCAATTATTTTTTGGATATTTAATAGTTATTTTCAATACTAAGTAAGCTAAATTTTATCTTATATCTATTGACAATGTTTTACATTTTAGAACGATTTGATTGCAAAAATTTTCAAATAAAGCAATTATTTTAGGAGAAAATATAATAGAAACTACAATTTGTTTGATTTTAAAAATAGACAAATCATAAGTCCTCAATCATTCTTTGACAATTAAATTTAGTATATGGGTACAACAATGGCTATGAAATAAAATGCCTTGTGTAGGTAGTGAAGAAAGAGCATTAACCAAGTAACAAAATATAGAGCATTATCTAAATTAATAGAAAAGATTTTTTTAGTTAAACCCCACATTGTAAGTTCATTGAAAATCATTTCTACAACACTCATTCTAGTGTAAGGTTATTCATTCAATTTAATTAATTCATTTATTTAATTTTCAATTCTCATTAATATAATAAGTAGTTATGCATTGATATTCAATACTTTGACAAACAAACTTTTTCCTCCAAAATTTTAAAAATATGTTTTTAGTTCATCTTTATTTATTTTAAAATCTCTTGAAACAAGATTTTTTTGAAGTATTTATTAAAAAATCATGAAATTATGTTGTAAAATTATCGTGAATAAATTATTCAAAATTTTGATTTTCGCCTATAATAAAATGTTGTTAATCTTTAAATCTAATCAAATTATTTGGGTTCTTGAAGAATCATAAGAAAATATATTTAAATTGCCCCATTTACTACCTGATTTAGTTTGTGTAGTTTGTGGGACAAAATGATTAATTATAGCGTTGACACGAGGATCGTGTTGGTGTTTTCTATTTAGATGTCTTTTTAAATAATTAATTTCAGAATTAGTTCTACTATCTAATAAGTCTTCATAAATATTACATTTAACCTTATGCATTCCATTATCGCGTACAATTTTTGTAAAATGGTCCCATACTTTGAAAGTTGATGTAATAATTGTGATGCAATAGCAGCACCATTGCTGCTTGTTGGCATTGGAATTTGTTTGTTGGAAGGAGAATTATTTGAGTTCCCATTCTGAAGATAAAAAATATAAGCTTCCATCCATTTGATAAAAAATAATTTGATTAAAAAAATTTAAAGCAAGTGAATTAAAAAATTTAAAGATGAAAATTAAGAAAATTAAGTATGTAAAAAAATTAATATAGAATAAAATAAAATTTACTAACCTGTAATAATTTAAAGACTCGATCTTTCAATCTGAACTTCAAATTTGAAAGAGTTGTGTCACACCCCTGACCTCATAGTTCGGGACGGATAGTATGGGAATATGAGAACTTAATAAAATAAAATAAAACCTAGTCAAAGGTTAAGTCATTATAAATAATAACAATTAGAGCATCTATTATCGTCCCTCATTCTCATATTAAAATAATACAGATGACATTATCAAATCAAAATTCAACGTCACACTTCGGTGACACAATCTAAGGCTTACACAGCCTTAATAAACATTATCATGATATAATCTCAAAATATAATAAATCTAAGATGCACACCCCAGGTCGCACAAATAAGAATATATAGTAATTCATCAATAAAATAAAATAACTAGTAGGTCATAACCATTGGTCTTTACTAAGCTCTGGGTGATTGCTCTCTAGCATCATGGGGTCACTTGTAATAAGGAAGGGGTAAGCATCACCATCAAGTAGGTAGAATTGTGCAAGTGTGCGCAAGTGTGCACAAGTGTACAATAATCAAGCGTGTAATATAACTCACAATAATTTTAACAAAATGTAATATAACAGCGCATATGTGATGCAATTGCCAATGCATTCTTTAATCTCCATCTACCCCCAATCTTATCTTGAGATAGGTGACACTTTGCAAATAATGCAGGGCCACCAATCGCGTCGTTTACACTTGCAGCGAACATCTATCTCAATATAAATCACGAGTGGGGAACTGAGTTGTACCCCCACAGGTATAAGACTAAAGGGAGTCGAGTTACATCCCCTAACCCTTCTCTTAAGAAATTAAGTTACTTCCCTAGTTAGGCATCTGCTTATCTCAAGTAGGGTTCGGCTGTAGTCTGAAGAAAATTTTACAATAATAATATCTCAACGTTAACGTCCCAACTCTAATGATTAATCTCTAGTCATATATCTTGATTGGAAATCATTTTGTATTTTCAAAATCTCATATTTTCATTTTTTTTTTTCAAAATCATAGATCCAATCTATATAGTTGACCCGTGCCTCGATGGTTAACAATATCAACATGAGACTCTCGGCCAATCAACAATCATAAAATCAAACGGATAATGCAATCACAACCCTATGCAGATGATATACTCAATCATGTAAATAAATAGCGTCTCAATATAACATTACATTCTTGTTAGAGTTGATGATGATTTGGGTTTAATTTAATCTTGAAAAATCAATAACTAACGGTTCTTGGCACCAACTATGATTTAAAAACTCAATTTTTATTTTTCAAAAATTCATCAAAAGCCTGTTTGAATGGAAAAGCCCATTGTCCAGTCCGAACACTTGTTTGAATGACAGTGACCGAGAACATTTTTTAGGGTTTGTTTTCAATAGAACTCTTGAACCAAAATCAACCCAAATATTGAATTCAAGTTACAAATTTAACAATTAATCACATATAATAATGTAAACATCTCAATAGCCTATTTATCTAGAATTTATTTCAATAATAACCTAAAGGAATGAAAGATTTTAGCATATATATATGCATATATATACACATTCATTTATATATATACAGCCAAATCAGCCAATACTTAACCAAATTAAGTATAAAATATACCAAAATCATGCTAACAACATATACAAACATATATTTAAGCCCCACCTACCTTAAATCTGAAGAAAGAAGAAGAAAATAGAGAAATCTAATTTGGCCTTCCAAATTATTACAAACTGCATCTTTTACCTCAGGCCAAATCATCAAAAACCATCGCTATCACAGCAATTACGACGCTGAATACTCTTTGATCCAACTGGTTTCCCTCTCCAAACACCCATTTCTCTTTATCCTCACTTTCTTTCTCTCTCGTGCGACTACTTCTTCTGGAAGCACCAAAAGAAATTAGGAAAGAAAAAGAATAGAAGAAGGAAAGAAAGAATAAAAGAAGAAGGAAGGCTGGGCTCTTAGCCCAATCGTCCAGCATAGTACAACTCAGGGCCAAATTCAGCTAGAAAAAAATAAACCCAACCATCCAAATCCAATCGTAGGTTCAACTATTTAATTGGTCCAAAATCTCAAATAAAAACCAAAAATAAAATATTAGGAGTTATAAGTTGAGAGTATTTGAGTACAACTGAAGAACACTGTTGAGAGTTGCTAGTTTGGGAGTATATAGATTTGAAATAGCATGAGAGAATTTTGTAATTTTTTAGTTGAATAAATGTGAAATATTTATAATGGAAGATTAGGGATTTGTAATTAAATTAAGGACTTCTTGTGATTTAAAAAAATTTTTTACCATTGGAGAGCTATTGCTAATGGCTAGGAAAAAACATTAAATTCCGTGTGGAGTCGTAAGCTGGAGTAGGGTGACCTAAGTTGTGACCCAAAAATTTGGGTCAAACTATTTGGGTTTGTACAGATAGAAAAGGTGAGTTGGAGCAAGTTGGGTCTCGGGTCAGACTATGCCAAGTTAGAGCTGACTCGCCCTATTTAATTCTAGATCAATCGTTGTTTTAGTTTTGAAGTCCGAATCAGTTTCATTCACTACGCTGTTGCACAGTATTTCTGATTTTTCAGAATCAGAATCTAAGGAGAAAACATATTCATATTTTTAAATAGATTTTCATGCTAATTATAGAGATTTGCATTTGATTAAACAATTTATCACTCTCTTTCACATCATTTTTATCCTTATATCTAGATCTTTAATATTCTAATATTTCTTTATCAGTTTGGAAATCTTTATAGTTTTTGTTACTACTAAAATTTCATCAAATCCTCTTTTTCCTCCTTTGTATGAGGTTTAGATTTTATCATTTTCATTTGTTTGAAGTGTAGATGTTTCACTTGCATAGTCTTTGTTGGCTAATTGTTCCAGTAAATGTTTTGTATTTACTGGTAGATCTACATTATTTATTTTATTTTCTATTTTATTTATACTATCAATAGTTTCAAACATACTATCTACTTAGAAATTTAAGGTTCTAACTATACTTAAACTGCTTGGTTCTTTTTAAAAAACGTGAACCTAATGTTCAAATGCTTTTTTTCTATTTTTTTCTATGCATAAAAATTCTTTATTACTATTATTAGTCATTTCCAATTGTTTAAGCTAAGATCACCTCACTCATAAGTTCAAATTTGGCTTTATATAATCCTAACGACACCTAATAGTAGCTTTAAGATGAATTAAAGTTGGCCTAATTTTCTACACTTATGATATCTTAACTTGGAAATAACTTTTAATAGTTTTAAATTGGCTCTTATAATCTTAACAATGCCTAACAGTGACTTTAATATGTATTAAAGTTGGCCTAATCTTTACACTTATGATCTCTTTATTTGGAAATAATTATAAGGTATATAAGGTATATATGTAAGAGAAATAAAATTATAAGGTCAAGTTTACAATTTTACTAAAAATAAGGGATTAAAATAGAATTTTCTTTTCTTTTTTTTAGAGTTTCAAAAATTTCTAAAAAATATATAACCATTTTCTCTTACACAAGATATGATTGCAAAATACTACTAAAAGGTTTAGTTTTCTAATATATCAAGTGAATTACAAGTCAAAATGGTACTTAATGAGTTTTTGTCAGGAAATTTATGTATAATTGAATTTATGCTAAATTTCTCTACAACTTCTCTTTCAATATGTATAATCAATGCATTTGTTAGAAAATCATTTTTTTTATCTTGTTTCAATGTTTAGTTTGAACAAGATTTATAGTTGAAAATGCATGTTCCGTAGTTGCAGTAAAATTAGGAAGTGTAAGGACAAGTTTAACCGGTCTATAAAAAAATGGATAAATCTTTGAATTTCTTGACTTGACCAACTAGTCGCATAACTCAGAAATAATTGATAATTTCTGCAGATCTGAATTTTGAGATATTTTAACCTCATAATGTCTTAGTTGCCTTCACAAATCCTCTTTGTCTAGCTCTGTTAATTCTTCTAGGTAGAATTTATCTACAAATTTGTAAATATCATCTATATTCAAAGAACTGCACTTATCTCTAGGTCCAATACACAATTGAGAGTAGCTAGCTTCATTGTATTCTCATTAAACCTATGATTCAATTCTTGCAACATCTATTGTAGTGATAAGAATATCTACTTTGTAATGATACTCTATTGTAATTTGATCTGCTTGATGGCGAGCTCGACCTCGTCTTATAACATATAAAGAACTCATATCCAGGACTTTAATGCAATGTTCATCAAAAATGGACTTCACTTTGGTAAATTATCCTATCCATTTTCTCAGCTATTGATAAGAATTTTTGTGGTTAAGGTAAGGTGTAATGCATTCAGAACATTTTGAGATTTGCGTTGCAAAGCTTGACAAAGGATATCAGTTATCTCCATGACTTCTTTAATAAGATGCAAGATGAATACAAATTCGAAAGAAGTCATTGTCGTTGATGATGAATCTGCATCTCAACGCTGAGATAAATTAGTGCCTTCATCAATAATATTATTCAAAACAACACATATTGCATTTAACATCTTGATCAAGTTTAAAACGAATCTCAAGTGAAAACGCCAACGAGTATCACCTGTCCGCTGTAATGTACTAATCTGATTAAGGCAAGCTTTAGTCTCAAGCTCGTCAATAGAGATCAAATAAGCAACTTTAAGAGCATAAGTAGCTTTCAATTCATCATTGTGCTTATAAGAAACACTAACAATATTGACTATAAAAGCTAACTTCAAAAAGAATTGGCAATCAATGCCAATTCTATCATAACCTTAACCTCGCATATTATTTGCACTATCATAACCTTAATCTCGAATATTTTGACAATCAAGATTGTGACGAGAAAGGATGGAAAAAATTGCATCTTCAAGGATAAGTGCCGCAGTGTCATTAACACGAACGAGACCAAAAAATAGTTCTCGCACAAGACCATTCTTATCGACAAATCTCAAGACAATAACTATTTGCTTCTTCTTTGACTCATTAGGAGCTTCATACTAAATTATGCAAAATTTTGAATCATCAATTTCATCACGAATTGCTCTTATGATTTTATCTGCTAGCATGTACAAAATCTCCTTTTATGTATCTGAAGATGCGTAAGATGTATCTTTTATAGCATTACCTAGCTAGCATAACTTTCACAACATTCTCATTATAAGAAGCCAAAAGTTGTATCATTTGAAGATAATTTCCAGGATTTGTCGAATCTTTACATTCATCATTGCCTCTAAATGCACAACCTTGAAATGCAAACAATCAAATTGCATCAACTGAGACCTTAAGCCTTAAACGATTGGCTATAACGTCTTCTGAGGTGTATTTTTCAACAACATGTTCTACATGTTAAGATTGATTCATCAAATCTCAGCAGGAGCTTTCGGCAAGTTTATGAATCGAGTTTAGGAGTTTTCCCACATGATTTAAGAAAGCACAATTGTTTCCATTTTAACTTTTTATCAATTTTTAAATCTATCAATTGTGAATACATTTTGTCTAAAGTGTCCTTTAGTATTATTAAAAAGAAAACACGGTAGGCAAAAGGTAGCATCTTTAGTTAGAGAATATTTTAACTATGAAGGATATGAGCTAAATCATGATTGTTCAAAGCAGCGTAGATGAGATGGTGGTCCAGATTTGGATATTCTGTAAGTATACATTGGTATAGACCAGCCCTAATATAAACATGCCTAATTTCATCTTGTTGACTCATGGATACTCTCATATTTGTTGTTGTAATCCTGGATCTCGTTCTAAGCAATTTATGTCAATGTTCTAAGATTCAATCCTTTAAGATTTGGAATGATGACTCTTAAAATTCGGTGTCTCTATATTGGGGATAGGTATTGATTCATCATCTTTTGATTTTTTCAAACTTTCTCTATTAAAAAAGTGTTAATTGTTGCTGTCACACCTCTAACCTCATAGTCCGGGGCAGATGGTTTGGGAATATGGTAATTAAATAAAACCAATAAAAGTTTAGTTCAAGTTAAGTCCATATCCTAAACTTCCATTCTACTATTACCAAATGTCCCTCATGCCCATATAAAACAATATTTGAGTACATTACCATAATCAAACAATTGTATAATCTATTTTAACACTATCCCTAATGACAGTCCCCAAGATTACACAATCAGAACATAAATTATAATTATGTTTATATCTCTTAAATAATGACATCATAAATGCAAACAGTAGACCATACTCTGGATTACACAATTTATATAATATAATAACTCAGTTAAGAAAACTAAACATAGTTATTATTATCCATAGTTAAGACTGGATTTAGGCTACGCAAGCCTAAGTTGCCTACGTATCCCACCTGGAGAATCGGGTTACCATAGTTCCTAACTTTATTATTCAATGTTCACAATTCAACCCTGTATCAACAATTCACATATTTAACATCATTATAATTAAGTACCTTATGATAGCAACACACAACACTAATATATGCAATCTCATATAATGGGTAATAATGGAATGCAATGTCAAAGCATAGTCTCTAATCCCCATTTACCCCTAACCTTATCCTAGGACGGGTGACGTTTAGCAAAGCACGCGGAGTCACCAACCACACCGTTTACGCTTACGGTGAATGTATAACTCAATATATATATATGAACCGAGTTGGGAACTGTGTTACATCCTACTAGTGTAAGACTCATGTGAACCGTGTTACATCCTCTGACCTTTTTGGTAGGGAATTGTGTTACACTCCTAGTCAGTCATTTGCTTTCCTCAAGCAGGGTACAATCACAGGTAGGGAACTATGTTACACCCCTAACCCTTTTGTTAGGGAACCGTGTTACACCTTTAGTCAGGAATCTGCTTAGTTCAAACAGGAAATTAATATAAATAGCAGTTGGGGAACCATATTACATCCCCAATCAGCTAAGACAAACCAAGTTACACCCCCGGCCCTTCTACCATGGAACCATGTTACAACCCTAATCAGGCATCTGTTTAACTCAAGTAGAAAATCAATATAAATTACGGTTGGGGAATCGTGTTACGCCCCTAATCAGTTAAGACTAACCGAGTTACACCTCTTAACCCTTTTTTTATGGAATCAAGTTACACCCCTAATCAGGTATCTGCTTTTTTTTTTGGTAAGTAAGTGTAAATTTGGATTTATGGGAAATTATGTACAATATCTTGGGGGCATACCCCTGCAAATCAAACATAAGTATCTAATGGATTCCCCATCTATCAAGCAAGCTAGAATCAACATTGACCAAATTGACACTAGATTGGGAAACTTTAGTTCTAACTTCATGCACTATCCTTTTTTGAATGGAAGCCACGGGTGAAGCTGTCAGGTATCTGCTTTCCTCAAGTAGGAAATTAATATAAATAGTATCTCAAGATTTACATCTCAGTTCTAATAATTAAATTTTAGTCATATATATCGATTGGGGATCATCCAATATATTTCAAAATTCATTTTATCAATTTATAAAATCATAGATCTCGTCCATATATATAACATGTGCCTTGGCACGTCACAATATAAATATAGCACTCTCGGCCAATCAATAATTATAACATAAAGCTGGATGATGCAACTCTAGTCCTGTGCACATGATGTGCTCAATTATGTAAATAAATATCATCTCAATATAAAAATACATTCTCATTATGCTTGATGATGATTTGAGATTCATTTCATCTTTAAAAATCAATAATAATTAAGTTTGGGACAAAACATATATTTAAAAATTAATTTTGACATTTTTAGAAATTTTTCTATACTAGTGTCTGGACACCATAAGCTACGGTCTGAACACCCTAAGCTACGGTGTAAACACCCCAGATAGTTGATCTAGATACCCCTGGTTCAGACACCTAAAATAGCTGGTCCGAACACCCTCGTCGGTCGGTTCGTACACTAAAGTCCAGTGCCTAGTTCTTGGGTTTGTTTTCAACGAAACCTAACTCCAAATTGTTCCCCAAATCACCCATTCAAGCCTCTATCAATAACTCATATATAAATATTTAAACACTTTAATCAGATGTTTCTACAACATTTAATCAAAGAATAGTTCAAATATATGCAAGATCTTCACATAAGCATCCTCATATATAGACAAATCTTAGGATATTGAACCAAATCAAGCATATATATATATTAAAATCATCCTAACAATGTCTAGAACACGAATATAAGTCTCGCCCACCTTGAATTCGAAGAAAAAAGAAGAAATGAAAAGGTTTTAGTTTTGGCCTCCAAACTTTAGTCCTCGATTTCTCCCACCTTGAGTGAAATAACGTGAGATGGACACCACCACGACGTTTGTGGGGTTGAGTACTACCCCAATTGTAATATCCTGAATTTTCATATTAATATAATTTGATGGTTTTAGCATGTTTTGGGTTTGATAATATGTTAATTAAGTAATATTACTTATTAAAGATGACTTAGGAGTGTGAATTTTGGAAGAAATAGGTAAAATAGCTCAAAAGTCAATATTTTGACTTAGGGGCATACAGAGGGGTGCCCAAAAGCGGAGAGGGGCACCCAAGGCTCTAGGATGAGCCCCCATGGTCCATGAGGGGCGCCCTACTTGTGCAGACAGTCAACAGTATGGTGTTCTCTAGTTTGTCAGTCGAGAGCCCAACCTAAACTCTAGATTTGTAGGGTATGGGAAAGGTGACTAGGCTCCTGTAGAATGCTTGGGGGTTAAACCAAGCTTGTATATATGTATATTTGAGGAGAGAAGGAGAGAGATTTTTGGGGTATTGGAGGAGAACCGGGAGAGGAAGTGGAAACCATGAAAAAATTTGAAAGGTTGGTAAGTTGCTCAAACCCTAACCAAATGTAAATTAATTTCAAGGGATTGAAATTGAGTTCTTGAAGAACGTTTTCATGTATTTTGTTTGTTGTTTGGATCAAAGGGTGAAGAGATCAATCAAGCCAAAGTTGGGAGCCAAAATCAGAAATTCATCACTTCACTTGATCCACTTTGATCAAGTTTAAGGTAGGGATTTCTAGCCTTATTTTAGCATATATGAGATGTTTTTGAGCTAGTAAATATTTCCATGAAATTTATTTAAGATTTGGAAACCATAGAGATGGAATTTGCGTGGATTGATGGATGTGTATATATATAAGCATATGTAGAATAAAGATTTTTGTATTGAAGAAATGAATGAATTAAAACTTGTTTTGATGGACTTTTTAGAGTCTTCTAGGTCCTAAACAACTCAAGAAAATGAGGCATTAGGTTAAGTATTAGATTTGGTAAAGTTTGGAACCTAAAAACACGAGTTAGAGCTTGAACCAAAATAGAGTAACATTCTGGACAACTGAGGGGTGCTCATGATCCCCTGTCCAGAACTCCAGTTTTGCTGTTTAGTGTAAAAACTTGTATGGTTCAATACTTACACTTTAGAACATGAGATGATCAACCTTGAATGATTGAATAGGTGAAAAGTGTATGGATTAAAGTATGATAATCAACCTTTGAATGGAGAAATTGGTTTTAAGATATGTTGGTTTAATATTTTGCCTTAAAATTTAATTTATATGTTCCATGATGGATTATGATGAACTCGTCAATTGTATATTATGTTGGGCTAAAAAGGTATAAGAAATATGATAAAGGAATGAGATAATGATACAATAAATGGATATTTGAATTGAATAAGCAATGATTATGTTAAATGGAAGAAGAGATGCTAGAATGAAATGTTCATGTGATATGGAAATGAGAATTGGTTATGATAAGAGAATAATATAATTATTACGAGCCTCTATTAAACTTGGAATTATTTGTTGGTTATTGTAATGATATTGTTGATTACACATTTGAGTGAAACGATAGTTGAATGATATGGTGATGTAGAGACAATCATGAAAATGAAATTGATAAGTATAAAAGAGGAAATGTGAAGGGTAATGAGACACGTGGTTGGTGATTAAATGAAAATAGGGAGGGTACGAAGATTACCCTAGGGATTGATTTTCATGCCAGTAGGTTAGTAGCCTACAACATGACGGGTAAATAAGGCTAATCGTGGCCTGGCTCTTATAGCATTTAACGACGACGTGTAAATAAGGCTAATCGTGGCCCGACTCTTATAACTTTTAACGATGACGTGTAAATAAGACTAATCATGGCCTGTCTCTTATAGCTTTTAACGATGATGTTAAATACGATTGATCGTGGCCTAGCTATTATAGCCTATAACGATGACATGTAAGTAAGGCTAATCGTGACTTATAACAACGACGTTAGTTGTGCACACCCCGTAACTAATATGAGAATGAGATACGGATGAAGACGATTGTGTTGTGTTGGTTATGTGGAAATAATTGAGTAGGAAAAGATATTTGACTTGACAAAGCATGACACATATTTATATAAGGATTAATTGATAATATTGCAATGTGTTGATATATGAAAGAATTTGAGTTTTACAGTGACTTTATTTTAATGAGATTAGTTGAATTTATAATAATTGGTTTTATATTATGATTTTACATATTATATATGCTTCTATTATGCTTCTGTGAGCACAAGTGGATAAGTGCTCACGTCCCTACAGATTCTGTTGCAGGAGCAGATCCTAACAATTAGGTGGGCATTTGGTGGAATTAGAAGCACATATGCTGTTGTAGATGTTTCATTTTTATTTGCTTAACTTTTAAAATTTACATTAGGGTCTGTAATATTAAATTTAAAAGCGGAGATTATTCGATTGAGTTGTAAAGGCCATAAGGCATATCCTTACTTATGAAGATTATCGGGTTGTTGTAGCTGTATAGCCTGGCCATAGCCAAGGCTTCATTTGTATTATGTTTTATAGTTGTCTTGTGTGGATGTTGCTCCAGGAGGGGGGTTGCAATGCTCTGATTTGGGAATGGATATTCTAAGCATGATATATATGTAATTCACTCACTCCTTGGATTATGAAACCTGAGGTGTGACACCAATCCGCTGGCCTTCCTTCTTAGAACTCACTTTCTCTCTCTACCCTCTCTTTCCCCTCTTTCTTTTTTCTCTTTTCTTTTTCTTCCCTTCTCTAAAAAACTGCTGGAGCCAAGAGAAGAAAAAAGGAAAGAAAAAGGAAAAGAAGGAAAGCAAGATAAGAAAAAGGAAGAAAAAGACTGTGCCTTTAGCCTAAATTTCCAACCCAATGTCAATTCGAGCCACACCTGGCCCAAGAAAAACAATATAAATTAACTTAATCTTATTTTAAATATTTTATTGGCACATTGTAACATATATGGCCAAAATTAATTATCGGGTATTACAGTTATCTTTCTCATCTTGATTACTAAAAAAAATACATAAAAAAGATTTGTCTCAATATAAATTAGTTTTTGTCCATAAAATATTCAAATAATTCAATAACATTTTTAACAAATATTAAATAAACAAAACAATAGCGTATCATTCAAATCAAACTCATAAATGACTTATTTTAATTCTAAACATGAGAACTAGTAGGAATTCTTATCAACACAAATCAAATCTCACCAATTACATATTTTCAAACATAGACTTCAAGATGCCAATAAACTTGTACCGTACATGTATCAAAAATTGTCTCCATATTCATAGTATGGGCGAACAAGTCATTAAGCTAACTAGTACTGTCCTTTTTTTTCCCACAACACCTTTAAAACACTAGAACCTATCTTACTAATATAACATTATGTGTATGTATATTATATATAGATGCCTCTGTAAAAACCCACCTAAAAAGCTAGGAATTTGTTTTGATTTCACCATTAATTAGAGTAGAATTAATTTTTTATAGATTTTTTTTATTTAGTCTTTGTCATTAGAACCCATCTTATTCCTTAATCCTCTCAGTTCACACTTGTAAGATGACCAAATAATTAGGGGTGGATCCACAGTGGGCCCAGTGGGGATAGTTGCCCCCACTCAACTCAAAATCTCTATTGTACCTCTCTTAGTTTTTGAATAGGCAAACTTATCCCTCTATAAAATTTGCCCCCATTGGCAGCTTGGCACCCCTATTCCCTCAAACACCATGATAGGACTCCCACGCGTAAATCCCCAGTGAACCAACAGCTCAAATTTACCATTCAAACCAATGAATTTTCTCGTAAATCTCTCATCATGATTTAACTAACTTACCCAAGCAAAAGGTTCTTAAGTTTCTGAAATAAATCCTTTTATCTTTTTACATCTCACTTTTGCTTTATTTATTTAATATTAAAGATTGATAACCATTAAAATATATAGCATTGTTTGGTAAATTAAGATTTCAAATTGGAATATTGTTCTTGGGTTTTATTTTAAATTTAGATTCATTTATTTTGTTTGATTATTTATTTTTTTTGCCTAAATGATTATTTAGTTTTAAGGAATGTGTATATCTCAATTTTTTTTTTTTTTTTTTGTATATTTCAATTTTTCACTTTGAGTATTTTATGATTAATTGAATTGAGTATTTTTATTGATTAATGAATAACTGGATTATGATTTGTCATTCAATTTATGTTTAATTTGTGCGGAGTGGTAGAGATGTACGTAAGAATTTCATTGTCTAAATTAAAATAATTTAAAAATTTTCTAAACTTATTATCATAATTATTCTTAAAAAATAATTTTATTATAAAAATATAATTTATTTCTTTTGATCAATCAACTATGAATAATTTTTGCCCTCACTAACCAAAAAACTTGGGTCCACCCCTTATTGCCTGGGTCATTATTAATATTTAATAGTGCTTTATTTCTTGTTGCGCGCATTAGTATTTATTTCAATTGACAACAATTAATATTAGAAGGGAGAGCAGATATATATATATATATATTATATTACCAAAAGAATATAGTTTTTCTCTTCTCTCTCCATTTTAATCTCACGTGGCATGTTTCAATGCTTTCCATTTTCTAAACACTCTCTTTTCATTCATTGATAAAGAATTGACTTCTTTCTATTCCACATCGGTAGATGAATAGAACTTTATTTATTTTTTTTGTATAAAGCCACTAGGATTGTGGCAAATGACTTTAATTAATGTGAAAGCTTATGAATTTATGAAATGGATCTATTTGCTTATTGGTCCATTATAGTTGGACTCATTTGCTTATTGTTTTGTTATAATTATAAAATTTGTATCTAAATATTAATTTAGGAAAGAGATTTGGAATTATTGAATATTATTTAAATTTAAAAAATTAATGTAATTTAAATTTAAAATCACAAAAATGCTTAAATGTTAATATTAATAAAAATACCTAAATATTAATAATTAGGTTTAGGAGTAATAGTTTTTTTTATAAAAATTTAAATTTGTCATGTTGACAATTAGGTTGAAAAATAATTTTAATAATATTTTTAATTCAAGTGAATAATTAAAAAAGTAGAAGTGTATATTAAAAATTTGACAAACGTTTTAAAATAAAAAAAAGATAAGCTCGATTAAGTAGGTTTGAGATTTAATATATATTCTAGAGTCAAATTGAATTTTTTAGAATTGAGTCAGATTGAGATTTAATAAAACATGAAATTTTAATATTCATAGAAAAACATGATTTTAATCAACTCTATCTACTTACTAAAATTGACATAAATAAAAAAATATAAATATAAAAAAAATTTAATAACTATCTTTTAAAATTATACAACTTTATTAAAATAATTGTAATATATTTAAAAATTTATTTTTGTTAATAAAAAATTACTATATAATTCTGTGCATTGCACGGGTGATGCTAATGTGTGTGTGTATATATATATATATATATTAATATGTGAATATAATAACATATATTATGCCTGAAAAGTGACATAATCCAAATAGAAGGTCACCTATACTTCAGGCAGCTAATTTTTTTTTTTTTTCCAAACGAGGGGAGTAAAAATTAAATTAACCAAAAAAAATTTAATCGAAGTGAGTAAATTCATTTAAAACAATTTAATTCTTTCAGTTAGTTCATTCGGTTCTAAATTTTTTAGTTGAACCAACCGAACTAAACAAAATTTATTTATTTATTTTAAAAAATATTAATTATATATTATTTAACATATTTTATGATATTGATTTTATATTTTTAAGATATAAACTATCTCATTAATTAAACTTATTCTAGGTCCTAATTAAATAAATATACTTGTATTTTTTAATCTAGTGTTTATTTTATTTTTGAAAAAATGGTTAAATTTGAATATGCCAAAAACCAAACCTAATTATTTTAATTTTTCATTTTCTTTGTGAGTTTGATCGGTTCAGTTAAAAAAATTAAACCTAAAAGACTTCAATTTGATTGGATCGACTGTTTGCTCACCATCAGTGAAATAATAAAATATTTTAAATTAAGCTATTGTAAATTATGATGAATATTATTTAACAAGGTGGATATATAAATCTGGTTTGGATCCTTAAATTTTACTGAAAAATTTTAATTTTGTAAATTTTTACCAACTCTTTATATCCATCATTAATTTTGAGAGTAACCTTTGAAAAAAAAAAAAATTGACAAAAAATGAGGCTTCAAACGCCACCAGAATCCTTGCGTTATTCCAAACTAAGTTTTTCAGGATATACCCATTTGAAGTTTTATTTATTTATTTTGGCACAAAGACGAAATGTCAACGTGGCCATTTCTTAACAATTTCGATTATAAATTCTCCCTTCACAACTAGGTGTTGTGTCGTACCATTGCCGTCATGCGATGCAAGCGCCCAGTTGACTCTTCCAGGCCTCTCTTTGACTACTTCAGTTTTTAATATTTTTTTGTAGTTGCTATCAAGGCCTTATATATATATATATATATATACACATATAAACATGTGCAGTAACGGAGATAGGGGTGATTGAGTAGGATTAATCGCTTTTACACATTTTTTAAAAAAATTTAATTATATATATATATATATTTGTATATTGTCATCACTAAAATATTTTTTGACCCTATTATCTTAATTTATTTTTACTTTTTCCCACTCCATCGCATCCTATCCCATCTCACCTATATTCGACATATATTTATCATTAAAAATCTTAAAAAACTCATATCTTTTCAATTTATCCAATTTTTTTTTTTTAATCTAACTTCGTATTCTTTGATAACTCTTTATCATTTGTTTAGATAAGCTCCTTTTATTTATTTATTTAAGTTTTATCATTAGTTTAAATAGGTTTTTATCTCATCGCTTATTTTTTTTTACCCATTTTCAACTCTTTTGTTTTTTTATTATTTATTATTACTTCATTTTTTGGATAAATTTTATCATTTTTTGGATAAGATTTTTTTTTATCATTTATTATTTATTCAATTTCAATTTTTTGTTTTTAGATATGCTTTATCAATTTATTTGATATGCTTTATCAGAACTCTTTTTTATCATTTATTATTACTTCAATTTTTGAATTAACCTTATCATTTTTTAAATAGTATTTTATTTATTATTTATCGTTTATTTAATTTTAATTTTTTTAAATATGACTTATCAATTTTTTAGATATGCTTTATAAAATATCTTGTACTTAAATTTTTAAATTAACTTTGTTTTCACCTATTATTTTTTCTATATCCCCCACTGAACATGTGCATGATTGCCTTAGTCATTATTAGTATTTAACAATGTTTTATTTCTTGATGCACACATTAGTGTTTATTTCAATTGACAACAATTAATATTAGAATGGAGAACAAATATACATAGACATATATATATATATATATATATTAATATGAGATTATAATAACATATATTATGTCTGAAAACTGACATATATCATTCAAATAGAAAGGTTACAGCTAATTTTTTTCTGAAATGAGGGAAGTATAAAATTAAAATAATCGAAACAATTTAACCGAACCGAGTAAATCCGGTTAACACAATTTAATTTTTTCAGTTAGTTCAGTTGGTTCTAAATTTTTTTTAGTTGAATCAACCGAGCTAAACAAAATTTATTTATTTATTTTAAAAAATATTAATTATATATTATTTGACATATTTTATGATATTTATGTTATATTTTTAAGATATAGCTATCTCATTGGACTTATCCTAAATCCTAATTAAATAAATATACTTGTATTTTTTAATTTAATGTTTATTTTATTTTTAAAAAAATTCGGTTAAAATTAAATATGCTAAAAACCAAATCCAATTATTTTGATTTTTCGTTTTCTATATGAGTTTGATCGGTTTGGTTAAAAAAAAAAAAAAAATTAAACCTAAAAAACCTCAATTCGAATATTGGATCGGTTGTTTGCTTGCCATAAATGAAATAATAAAATATTTTAAATTAAGAGCTATTGCAAACTATGATGAATGTTTATTTGATAAGGTGGGTATATAAAATTGGTTTGGATCCTCAAATTTTACCGAAAAATTTTAATTTTTACTAATTCTTTGTATCTTTCATCAATTTTGAGGGTATGAAACTGTAACTTAAAAAAAAAAAAAAAAAAGTAAAAAATAGACTCCAAACGCCACCATAATCCTTACATTATTCCGAGCTAAGTTTTTTAAGGGTAAAACCCATTTGAAGTTTTTTATTTTATTATTTATTTATTTTGGTACAAAGACATTAAAATGTGAAATGTGAAGACTTCGCGTCAACGTGGCCATTTCTTAGCAGTTCGATTATAAATTCTTTCTTTACAACTGGATGCCATGGGTACTGTCCATTGTAACATTTTGAGCATTAAATTTTTTTTTTAAAAAAAGATCGAACGGTTCTCATTAAATTTAATTTTTTTCAATTTCTTTCACTTTTTCACATTTTTCTCTCTCTCCTATTTTAAATTTTGTTAATATTTAAATTTTTTTTATAAATTATAATTTTATTATTAATATAAATTTGAATATCTTTTAAAAGATAAAAATAATAGACTAATAACTAAAAATAAAAAATAATATCGTAAATTCGCCTCTATCGCCGACTGCAAAGAATATTAAAAATTGAAGAAAAGAAAGAGACGACTGGAAGAACTAACTGGGCACTTGCATCACACGGCGCTAATTGTTGGAACAAAACACCCTTTGCAACAAAAACTCACCGTATATCAAAGTCTACACGTAACCTTAATTTATTATCAAATATATGTCGGGCCCTTGCTTACGTAATCACGCGGCTTTTGCATGTCTGCCGTCTAATCTTGGGCGACACAAATCTGAAAGGAAATTAGGCAATCCTATCCTATGGGTGAGTTGGTTTTGATCCCGAAATTTAAGGGTTTACCATCCCAAGACTTTCAGGTTTGATTTCTCTTCATCGTAGCTTTTGGTGTCGCCCCCCGAAGGTAAAGTGCAGTATAATTAGTTTGACTGCTTTTTTAATTGGACGAATTGCATCTAACTTTAGA
This sequence comes from Vitellaria paradoxa, assembly GCA_019916065.1. Classification (NCBI taxonomy): domain Eukaryota; kingdom Viridiplantae; phylum Streptophyta; class Magnoliopsida; order Ericales; family Sapotaceae; genus Vitellaria; species Vitellaria paradoxa. The sequence continues at coordinate 39,511,363 of CM034234.1, forward strand.
TATGCGTTCGAATTTTTATAATTGCGCGAGTCTGCGACTGACGGTTGTATATATTAAAGAGTCGATACGTAAAACATAAATTAAAAGAGATTTATTCTTTAAAGGTTTAATTTAGAGAGTAAATCTTTCGAGATGAAATTTAAAAAAAAAAAAAAAAATTAGGCTCGATATATGATTTGAAATATATTTTAAAAATATCAAAGTTTAAATTTATTACATTAAGCATTACAAAAATTATAAAAAAAATATGATTTTTATAAAAAAATATGCTGGCAATATTAACATTTAGGTATACAAGGCACACATGTCAAATAATGAATATTCTATTATTTGTTAAATTAAGATTAGATATTACAAATTTATTTAATTATTTTTATTTGTGTAAATTTTGAAAAAATAATTATCTGATAAATTTTAAAACAACATATAAATTAAGTAAACTTTGATGAGCTTAATGTTTAAAAATTAACATGGTACGGAAGTTGATATATTTATATGATAAAACACATTATTTGATTTGGCATTTATCTCTGTCACTACTAAAATTTCACCACATTATCACTTATTATATATTTATAATAATAAAATTTGACCCATTCACCACTAAAATTTTGCCACATCATCATTTATATTATATCTATATAATAAAACACATTATTTGAATTTAAAATTTAAAATTTAAATAAATATATCTGTATAATAAAGCACATTTTTAGATTTAACAATTGTCTCAGTTACTACTAAAATTTGGCCACGTCATCACTTATTATATATCTATATAATAAAACACATTCTTTGAATTTGAAATTTGAAATTCAAATAAATATATATATTATATTTTGTAAAATTATATATACATATACTACTTATATATATATATATATATATATTATATTTTGTAAAATTATACAAATTATATTTTACTTATATTATCTATTATTATTAAATAATGTACAAATATTTATTAGACAAAGTCAACTAAATTTTTTATTTAAAAAAATATATTTATATTTTAAATTTTTAAAAATTTTATTAAAAATAAACATTTAAATTAAAATTTCAATTTTAATGTGTTTAAAACTTAAATTTTAAATACATACATTTTTACACTACGTGTCATTTATTTAATAAGAAAGTTTAAAATTTTGAATTTGATAATTTTAACTGTTGAATTTGCTAAATAACTATGATTATTTTTCTTTTTCTCTTACTCTTCCCATATTTTTTAATACTATATAAAAGATGTCATTTATATAATAAGGAAATTAACAATTTGAATTTGAGATATTTTTAATTGTTGAATTTGATCAATGGGCATGATTATTTTTCTTTTTCTTCGACTCTTTCCATATTTTTTTGAAAACTTTTTACATAAAAAATTTGAAATTAATATTTTAAAAGATGAGATAATATTTATAATAAATAATAAAATTTTATACCTTAATTTTTTTTATTAATGATTTTTATTTTTATAAGTTATTTTTATATTTTTTATGTAAGTTTATTTTATAAATTTAAATTTAAGTTATTTAAATGTTAAATTATATTCTGTGTCTTCAGATATAGACAAATTACTAGTATATAAATATGAGCGGACTAAAAAAAACCAAAAAAAAAAAAATGGTTGTCCGAATATATAATAAGGTCAAAAAACTAAATTCTTATTCTACTTTCTAATACACTTTTATAATTTAATTTGCCGTCCGACAGGAGCCTATTTGACCACAACACACCACCGACGTAACTGTCGACGAGCTCATGTAATTAATTGTTAATCGTGCGTCCGAATTCCCATCGTTCCAAATATATCATGGGTCTGTTTGGATTTGCAGAAATTTATATAAATTTGTAAAAATTAAGTAATATTTGATTTTTTTTGTTTTTTATTTTTTTTATGTGTTAAAATTCAAAATGAGGAAATAAAACATATTCTGTTTTCTTTATTTTGAAATTTTTTTATTTTTTTGTTAAAAATTCTCAAAATGACTTTTTATCATTTTTTATTTCATATGTAAACTCATTTTCTGTCTTCAAAAATAAATTTTGAAAATACAAGTAACAAAATAAGTTTTGAACTACTTCTTTATTTTCAAAAGTACAAAATGAAAAATGAGTTCAAAACAGAAAATAAAAAATAAAAATAAAAAATAAAAAATAAAAAATAAATTAAATGACCCTTTAGTGTCTCGTGTTTCGTATAATGAGTAAAAAATTTAAATATTATAATTTCGTAATTTATATTTATAGAAATTTATAAAATTATATATATATATATATTTTAAATCCAAACAGTGCCTATGTATTGTGATCGGTAAATGGCAACATGTGTATAAATATTGGCTCTTCTATCATGTGACTACTCCCAACTTCCTCAGTCGCAACTCAGGGAGCGCCATGGACATGGACGAATATATATATATATATATATATATGTATGTATCAATATGAGAATATAATAACATATATTTTGTCTGAAAAGTGACAAAATCCAAATAGAGGGGTTACCTAAATTTTGGCAGCTAATATTTTTCTGAAATGAGAGGAATAAAAATTCTGAAGTGAGAGGAATAAAAATTAAAATAATAAAAAAAATTTAATTGAACTAAGTAAATTCGATTAAAATAATTTAATTTTTTATGTTAGTTCAATCGGTTCTAAATTTTTTTAGTCGAATCAACTGAACTAAACAAAATTTATTTATTTATTTTAAAAAATATTAATTATATATTATTAGACATATTTTATGATATTTATTTTATATTTTTAAGATGTAGGCTATCTCATTCAACTTATTCTAAATCCTAATTAAATAAATATACTTATATATATTTTTAATTTAGTGTTCATTTTATTTTTTAAAAAATTCGGTTAAACTTGAATGTGCTGAAAACCGAACCCAATTATTTTGATTTTTCGTTTTCTTTATGAGTTTGATCAGTTAAAAAAAAAAAAAGTAAACCTAAAAAGCTCCAATTCGATCTGATTGACTGTTTGCTTACCATAAGTAAAATAATAAAATATTTTAAATTAAGCTATTGTAAATTATGATGAATATTATTTGACAAGCTTGATATATAAAGCTAGTTTGAATCCTCAAATTTTATCCAAAAATTTTAATTTTTTTTTTAATTTGTACTAATTTTTTATATCTTTCATCAATTTTAAGAATCTGGACTGCAACTTTTGAGGAAAAAAAATGACAAAAAATGATACTCTAAATGCCACCATAATCCTTGCAGTATTCCAAACTAAGTTTTTTTAAGGATATAACCAATTTGAAGTTTATTATTATTATTATTATTATTATTATTATTATTTATTTTGATACAAAGACATTAAAATGCCAAGACTTCGAGTCAACGTAGCCATTTCTTAATGTCATGTGATGCAAGTGCCCGGTTAATTCGTCCTTATTTATTTATTTTGGCACAAAGACATTAAAATGTCAAGACTTCATGTCAAGGTAGCCGTTTCTGTTGTGTTGGCTCCCCAAATCCCACATCGGGAGAGGGAGCAAAAAATGAGAGGCTTGGCTCCTATAAAAAGGGCCTTCCCCCATAATTATTATATGTACCAAGGACACAACTAAAAACCTGTGTTACCAAAGTGTGGGTGTAATTGAGTTTTTAGGTTGTGTGAGTGGAAGAGGGTTTTACAATTTTGTCCGTGCAAAAATTGTAATAGTTTAATATTGAGTTGAGTATATTATCCCTTTTTGGGATCGTGGATGTAGGTCTTTTGAGGGACCGAACCACGTTAAAAATTCTTGTGTTGAGTGCTCTAAATTTTTTCTTTCCTTATTTGTGTGTGCGCTTCCGTTGCGGGCTTTACAAGTGCTTGTGGGCCCAACAAGTGGTATCAGAGCTGAAGGTTCCAGCTTGGGAGAAGAAGAGGAAAAAAGGAGCAATGGGTGTCACATCAGCAGCAATTTTGGAAGAGGTTAGTCTTGCCTAATTTTGACATTCTGGTTCTGAGGTTAGTTTTCTCAAGTTAGGCTTCGATTGTGGTATTTGCTGTATTGTTGGCTATTGATGTTGGTGAATTCCTTTACCACATTGTGAGTTGCTAGTTGTTGGTTGCTTTGGTGTATATTATTGAAGTGTTTAATTGGAAAGGATATTAAGCACCATGTCTACACTAAAGTTTGAAGTCCCTTTATTCGATGGAAAGAGCAATTTTACATTGTGGCAGAGTACAATTCAAGACTACCTAGTGCAACAGGGTCTTGATATTGCATTAGAAGATACAAAACCAGATGAGATGAAGGATAATGATTGGAAAGCTGTTCAAAGGAAGGCTGTCAGTACAATTCGGTTGGCACTTGCACCGCAGATTAAATACATGGTGTTGAATGAGACGTCACCGAAAGTGTTATGGGACAAGTTGGAGAGCGTGTTCGCTTCAAAGTCCATGGCAAGTCGTCTTTGCATGAAATTGGATTTGTACTCATTGAGAATGGATGAAGGAGGTAATATTCATGACCACATTAATATTTTTAATCAGCTAGCATGTCAGTTGTTGAACACAGGGGAGAAGGTTGAAGACGAAGAACAGGCGTTGCTCTTGTTAGCTTCATTATCCAGGTCATACAAACCATTGGCTCAGTCGATGTTAATTGGGAAGAAAACTCTGACACTGAATGAGGTGATTACGGTTTTGAAGGAGAATGACAAGATAATGAGAAATGGAAGCAATCCTGGAGACAGTCAATTGCTAGCCGTAGAGAGTTCTGAGCGAGGGAGGAGTCAGAAGAAGAAAGTTGACCGTTGTGATAGATCGAAATCTCGACAGAGAGATATGAGCAATGTTGAGTGTTATTATTGTGGAGCGAATGGTCATATACAGAAAAGTTGTCCAAAGTTCAAGGAAGACTTGAAGGGTTTGAAACAACTGCAAGAGAAGATGAAGGTTAGTGATTCCTCAGTCAATGTGGTTAATGAATCTGGTGATTTCTTGTTGCACACTATGAATGATGGTTCTGCTGAAAATTATTCTGGTTGGGTGTTAGATTCTGCTTCTGACTTTCATGTATGCAGAGATCGAGCTATGTTTGACACTTTGCACACTGATGGAGATTTTGGTTACATTAATGTGGGTAATAAATTGAAGTAGAAGATTGAAGGTGTTGGAAGAGTTTGCCTGAAACTCCACAATGGTGTTATCAAAAATATTCCCAATGTGAAATATGTATCTACTACTGGAGCGAATATAATTTCTTTGGGTGAGATGACTTCACATGGATACAAGTATGTGGGTATTGGGAATCAGTGCAAGGTATACAGAGGTGGTAGCTTGATAATGCAAGGGAGGAAGAAGGGAAAGAATATTTATTATTTGGATTATCATTCCCTGAAGAGTCAGAAATCGGAGAAGAGTCAGAAGATCGAGAAAAGAGTGCATTTTTCTGACACTGTTGAAGTATATGGGAATTTGGGGAGAGGGAGGATTTGTTGTGTTGGCTCCCCAAATCCCACATCGGGAGAGGGAGCAAAAAATGAGAGGCTTGGCTCCTATAAAAAGGGCCTTCCCCCATAATTATTATATGTACCAAGGACACAACTAAAAACCTGTGTTACCAAAGTGTGGGTGTAATTAGGTTTTTAGGTTGTGTGAGTGGAAGAGGGTTTTACAATTTTGTCCGTGCAAAAATTGTAATAGTTTAATATTGAGTTGAGTATATTATCCTTTTTTGGGATCGTGGATGTAGGTCTTTTGAGGGACCGAACCACGTTAAAAATTCTTGTGTTGAGTGCTCTAAATTTTTTTCTTTCCTTATTTGTGTGTGCGCTTCCGTTGCGGGCTTTACAAGTGCTTGTGGGCCCAACAGTTTCTTAATGTGGTGTGATGCAAGTGCCCAGTTAATTCGTCCAGTCCCCACTTTGATTTCTTCAATTTTGAATATTCTTTGTTGTTGGCTACCAAGGCCTTGTATCTCTCTTTATCTTTGTAATAAGTGAGAATAATCCCTTGGCTTTCAACGTCCACTTTGTGCCTCTTTTTTCCAATAATGTCCCTTTCTGAGCGTGGCCTTGGCTTAGTTGATTGAATGTTCACCTGCCTGCTCATTCGACTCGGGTTCGAATCTCTTCTCCCCACTTACTTAACAAAAAAAAATAGTAATGCCCCTTCCGTTTTTTCTTTATTACGATTTTACTCTCATATTTTGTTTCCGTGTTTTCATTCCCCCCCCTTTTTTTTTGTCCTTTTTATTTTTTGGGGATCATTACTCTTTGCCTTTCAACTTCCTTTTCGAATCTCGTTTTTTCAGTAATGTCCTTCCTATTTTTTGTCTATCACTATTTTGTCCTTTTATTTTTTGGTGCTTTTCTTATTCAATTTTTTAGAAAAGTAATAATAAAGGTCTTTCTGGTATTTTTTTTCAATTTTGACATTCTTCTTATTTAATATTTACCATTTTACCTTTCTGTGTGCCCTTTTTCATTTTTTAGGAGTTGCATTTTTTTATTTTTATTTTGATTTTTCTTTTCTTTTTTTTTTCAAAATTACATTTTTTATTTCTATCTTATCTTCTATATAATTATTCTATATAATAAGCCGCAATGCACTATCTATCACGCCCCCAAAACTCATAATTTAGATGGCATGAAAATGTGAAAATGAAATAAGATAAATAAAATCCAATCTAAATTTAATTTACAAGGAAATATAATCATTGATATATCCAAAAATCATTACTCGTTTTTATATAAAATAATATTTGAATACATCACCATCAATTAATTAATAACATAATCTATTTTAATACCATTCCCAATGACCGCATTTAAGGTTTGTACAGAAAGAACATATACTTTAGTTATACTTATATCTTTGAAAATAATGATATTATAAAAATAGGAGGTAAAATTATACTTGAGTCATACTATCTATAATATGAATAATTCAACTCAATTTAGAAAAATAAATACAATTATTATTATTCACAGTTAAGACTAGACTTAAACTACTCAAGCCTAAACTCCTACTTTGGAAATTAAGTCACCGTATTTCCTAATTTATATCTTTTATTTTATGACAAAACTCACGATCAATGAAATAATCTAAACATTTCATCAATAAATGTAACAACCACATTATCTTAATATCTTAATGTTTCAACGCATAATAATAGTTCATGCAATCTCATGTAATGGGAAATGATGTAATACAATGCCAATACATATTCTCTAATCTCCATCTACCCCCAACCTTATCGTTTGACGGGTGACGCTTAACAAAGTACGTAGGTTTACCAACTACATTATTTACGCTTACGGCGAATGTATATCTCAACATATATAACAAGTGGGGAACCGTATTACACAACCCCACTAGTGTAAGATTCAGGAAGACCATGCTACACCATCTGACCCTTCTGCTAAGGAAGTGTGTTACACCTCTAGTCAAGCATCTGCTTAACTTAAGTAGGGTAAAATCACAGATGGAAAATTGTGTAACACTCCCACTAGTGTAAAACTCAAGGGATTAGAAGATGTTGTGTGAACTTAAAAAAAAATTAAGAGCATAATATTTTCTTTTTTTATTGATTTATTTTTTGAAAGCAAGTGTATTGGTTTAGCAATGAGGTCAAAATTACATCAATCACACTTGAAGAAGAAGGAAAAAAAAAAAGAAAAAGAAAAAAAAAGGAAGAAGATTGAAGACCGCATCAGGAGCTAAACGTCCAAAACAGTATCGTTTTTTACCAACTACATGGGCTGCAATCAGGGGTGACTTCACCTCATCTAATTCTGTTTTATTGGTTGAAACTAATCAAAATCCACTAACTTTTATTAACTTTTTGCACTTTTTTTTTATCAAAATTTTTACATCAAATTTTTATACTTTTACTGTACTTTTTTGTCAAACTTTTGCTAACCAAACACTGCATTTGCAGATGGCTATCAAGGCCTTGTATATACACGCCTATTTGATAAAACTGTCAGTTTTCAATTTTTATGTTCAATTTTTAGTTTTTATGTTTAGTTTTTAATTTTTAGTTTTCATTTTTATAGTTAAAAAAAAAAACAAAAGGTTGAAAACACGTTTGATAATAATAATTATTAGTTAGTAGTTATAGTTGTGAATTAATTAAATTTAATAAATTTAATTATTTTAATTATATTAATTACTAAAAATAATTTAATCTAGTAAAAATAAAATATATTAAACATAATTTTTAATATTCTTTGCAGTTGGCTATCAAGGCCATGTATATACACGTGTCTCTAAGCCAATGAAATTTTTTTTCAAGTGGTTCACTTCTGCAAGATAGTGGGGGTGTTTAGAGTTGTATAAAATTATATAAAATCGTATAAAATTATAAAAGTAAATGTCTCATAATTCCTACCGTGAACAAAGAATTTAAATTTTATTATCATGTACTTCGTATTTTTAGAAATTTATAGAATTTGTTTTTGAGAGTTCCTAACGGAGCCAGTATCCTTTGCCTTTTAGTACCCTTTGTCCCAAAGGGTTGTGTCAGAAAATTGCCCAGCTAATTCTTCTAGTCTCCTCTCTGATTTCTTCAATTTTTTATATTATTTGCAGTTGGAATCAAAGGCGCTATATATGTATATATATATATGTATATATATGAACATGACTCCAAGTCAATTACACGAAAAAAAAAAAAAAAAACATGACTCCAAGTCAATTACCCAAAAAAAAAAAAAAAAATGACTTCAAGTCAATGAAGATTTTCCTAGCTGTCCACTTCTGCAGATTGGACATGGGGCATATCTTTTATTTTAATTTTTTTTAACTCTATTTGAGCCTTTGAGGTCATGCTTAGGTTGTCAAGTTTCCATTGTTGGATTGTTCCAAATATATTATAAATATTGGCTCTTTTATCATGTCAGTACTCCCAACGAACTCAGTCGCAACTAAGAGAGCGCCATGGATATGGAGAGCGGAGTGGTGATACCAAACAGGGAACGCAATCTCCGTAGCACTAATCACGACGATGAAGCCTCATCGTGGGAATTCTATTACCTGTGGAGATTTCTTTGGCTGCCATTTCACTACGGTTTCTTAATTACTTTGGGAGCATTACTAATCACCAAATATGTGTCTGAAGACGTCTGGTACGTGTCTCCCCTCGTTTACCTTCCGGTTGCAATCTACGTCAGTAAGTTTCTCCTCAAATTGTACTCGTGGATCGCAAAGCTCCTCCAAGTGCTCGATAGGAGCAAATATGCTTTCAATCTTGTCGCGGCAACGATACACGAGCTTCTAGTTACAATTGCTGAGCGCAATCAACTTCTGCAACTGGTTGTTTGCCTCCAGGCGTGTTCCTTTATCGTTTACCTGAGAGCCGTAGCCGGCGGTGATCGATCAGGCCTAATAAGACTCCTCTCCATTGAATTCTCGAGGACAGCTTCTGGCTTCTTCTACAACGGAGAGATATTCAGTGGAATCTCTTTCGCCATTCCTGCCTGCATATCTATTCTTGCATTGGTACCGCTCTCTGGTCCCTATATATACTCATTCTGTTTGAAAAATATTATTTTGCGTCTGCTATATATGTTATATTCGCGGCCGTCAATTATCATATTTAAAACCATGACCCTACAGCAAATTATGTCATCAATTTGTGGTGATTGATAATTGCTTAATTTGGAGCAGGTAGTCAACAAAGGAAGAAGGCCTTCGGTGGCGGGAGTACTTGATCAAATGTTGCACATTGTCGGCGGCGACCTGGAAGACATACCAGCTCGCGGTTCAGAATGAGACATGCGTCCGCAGATCAATCTTTGTTTTGTGATTAATTTATATAAGGTGTTATTTGATTTGTTTTTTATTTTTTTGTTTTGAAGTCATTTTTTATTTTGTATTTTTGAAAATAAGAAAAATAGTTCAAAACTCATTTAGTTACTTATGTTTTCAAAATTTGTTTTAGAAATATAAAATAGGTTTACACGTGAAATGAAAAGGACAAAAGGTCATTTTGAGAGTTTTTAACCAAAAATAAAAAAAATAGAGTATTTTCTATTTTCTCGTTTTGAGATTTTTAACACATAAACAAAAATAAAAAATAGAAAATAGATAAATCAAATGTCACCTAAAATATGAGTTTAATTTTGATATTTGACTCTAATTTTGATATATAACTTTTTTGATTGAATGGATTGGATGATGGAGTATAAAAAATAACCATTTAATAACATATGGGATTGGATATAAATGGGATTTTTTTTTTATGTGAGATTTTTTTTTGAGTAAATTATATGTTTCTTCCCTTAACATTTGATAGCATATACAATATTTAAAAGTTATACTTAACTCTCTTAATTTTGAAATGTTGTTAATATTGACAATCTGTTGATAAAATTAGTCGTTAAAACTTAACAAAAAATGTTAAACTAACCTTAATTTTAGGTATTTTTTTATTTTACCCCTCCGACTCTCACATGCTCAAAACGTTTATGCTTTTACTTATTTCTCTTTTTTACTTATTTTAAACTCCAACTCTCTAAGATCCGATTTAGACCAAATTTAATAAAATTAGACCAAATCCGTTCAATTTAACTCGTGACCCAACAGATTTATATCCATTACGTTCAAGGACTAATACATTTGAATTTGATCGATCTGTTAGATCTATTATTTATAAAAATAAAGTATTTAAAAATAAAAATTTACGTGAAATAAAATTAATTATTTTGACTATTTTATTCTACTATAATATATATATATATGAAGTATACATAAAAAGTAATTAATTTTTATGTTAATAAAATTATTTAATTTTGTAAATTTTTAAAAAAATTTATTGAATTTAAAAAACTACATTTCATATTAATATAATAATTAAATTAATTAAATTTAATTAATCTCACAAAAGAAAGGAAAAGAAAATGGGGTGCAAAGCGTGTTGCTTTGTCAACTAGTTAGCCCAACAATTGCAGCCCCTAGTTAAACGGCGCGATTCATTAAACGCGTGATGTGTCTATTGATTAAACGAGTGATTTAACTGCGTGTGATGGTTCATTTAAACTAAAACATAGGTCAATTAGCCTCCTGAGATCAGGAAATGCAGTATAACAACTTTCATTTTTATGCAGTATTAAGGAGATGTTTAGTTGGTAAAAATTTGATTAAAAAGTACAGTAAAAGTACAAAAATTCGATATAAAAGTAATACGTGGTAAAATTTAATTAAAAAAAAGTACAAAAAGTTGATAAAAATTGATAAATTTTGATTAATTTTAATCAATTAAATACTCCCTAAATTCAACATAGCATGTGACCAATTCTCCATTGCCTGAGCATACATAGCTGATAAATGCAACAAGTATTCACTTGAAAACCCAATGACAGATGAAAGTGAATGGACATCAATGTATCTCTTCATCATCTACATAGGTCCCGTTTGGCGTAAGAAAAAATAAGATAAATTGAGATAAAATGTGGTTTGGTGTTAATTTTGGCGTCATTTTTGTTTGAAAAGTAGCAAATCGAGGGAACGGATTTGGAAAACCGTTCCCACGGATTCAAAAAAATTGACAAAAAATAGTGACAATGGTACTTATTTGAAAGCTTTCGACATGAAGAATATGATTGTATAAAAAATTTACATATTCGGTTAATTTACTTTTAGATTTTTTTGATTTTTTAGCGAAATATTGAAATTTTTTGAAATTAGTAATGGTGAAAAAATTAGAGATAAAGAGATTGTTAGAGATTTATAGAGTTTTATAGAGTTTGTTAGTATGGCAAACGGGGCCATAAATTACTACATTTATTATCAATAAGTGGTAAAATAAAAGAGATGAGTTCCATGAAGCACATGCGGTCAGCCAAAAATTGCAACAGAAGCAACTGTCCCAACACGCATGATAGTATCTACTTTCTTTTTACATTTGAGTGGTAAGCCAAGAGATTAAAGATTGAATTATCATCCAACTGGTCTACATATTTTAGTGCTTTCCATAGAGAGCTTTCCTTTTTTTAGTTCCCCCATACGAGGTAAAATTGTGATACACCTCCTTTTGGTGCTTAAAGATTGAATTATCATCCAACTGGTCTACATATTTTAGTGCTTTCCATAGAGAGCTTTCCTTTTTTTAGTTCTCCCATACGAGGTAAAATTGTGATACACCTCCTTTTGGTGCTTTTATTAGACACTTGACCATTTAGCTCCGTGAAGTAGGACAACACCTCAAAACTTAAAAGGCACTCCAAATTATCTGCTCCCCGCCCTCCCCCCAATAATAATAATAATAATAATAATAATAATAATAAAATCTATAATTTGTTGCAACTTTGTGACACATACACTTGACTTTGTGTTACACAGACTTGACACTTCAGAGGGAATTACCCACATCAACGCGACACAACACGGTACAGAATCAACACTATAGAGGCGGACCCAAATTTTTTTGGTCAATGGAAACAAAAATTGTTTATAGTTGATTGATCGAAGAAATTAAATTATATTGTTATAATAAAATTACTTTTTTAAAAATAATTATAATAATTTAAAATTATTTTAATTTAGATAATGAAATTCTTCTGTTCATATCTACTACTCAACACAAATTAAATATAAATTAAAAGACAAATCATAACGTAGTTATTAGTTAACCAATAAAAATATTCAATTCAATTAATCATAAAAGTACTCAATTCAAATGCAGATCCTCCTGTATCACCTGAATGGATAATAGATGTCTGCATCCACACGGCACCTTCTCTCTTTTGGTAGTTGCATGGCTCTTTTTTGGCCGTTCCTGTCACCCTTATTGGGCACATCTGTCATCCATTCAGATGATACATATATATATATATAGGATGATATATATATATATATAGGACACGTCATGTCCCATTTTTTGACCAGAGTTTAAATTCGACTGAATTTGTCTTTTGCTATTTTATATTTGTATATATGTATTATGAAAGCACAACTAAGACTAGACTACCAACGATGATGGGTGCAGCTTGGGGACATTATTTCATAACAATTTCATTTAAATCTCCTGACCGGTTGATTCGCCTGTCGTTATCTCCTCGCATGGCAAGACGACTACAAGGCTCCATACAAAGTAACAAATTAGCACGAGGAAATTATTTGACAGAATAAAAAATTTGTAATTTAAAAATTATTCGAAATAGTTCGAAAAGAATATAAAAGGATTTGGATATGACACCAAAATTTGTTAAAAGAATTGAGAATAATTCAAAAATAATTTGGCAAAGTATATATTATTAATTTTGGTATGGCCATAATATTTTTTATTAAGTAATCATTTTTCTTTATTATATATGTAATTATAATTACATAGATAAAAAATTATTTATTAAATTATATACATAAATAATGTGCCAAAAAATAACCAATAATTTTTTTATATCTTTGTTTGTTATTAAGCACGTGCAATATAGATGATTATTTTATGTAAATTTAAAAACTACTATAAAAATTATTTTTACTATGTACATAAGTATAATTGCTTATAGATTTATATAATATGTGTAGTTGTAAAATTTTATAATGTTATAATATATTTTATTTAATAAATTTGGGTTATAAAGGCATAAATTAATTTAACAAATAAATAACAAATAAATATAGAGTTACAAAAATTATTTTTACTATGTACGTAAGTATAAATACTTATATATTTATATGATACATGTAGCTGTAAAATTTTATAATATTTTTTATTTAATAAATTTGAATTATATAGGCACAAATTAATTTAACAAATAAATAACAAACAAATATAGAGTGTAGTGTTAAAATTATATTTTTTTGGTTTACTAGTTCAATGATTTGAACATAACCAATTGAATAACAAAAGATACATATATGTACTATATTATATCATATATATATATATAAATTGTTAATATATATCATATATATATATATTGTCATTTTTAATTAAAGTGAAACAAACCAAAAATATTGCTGTTAATAAATAATGTTGAAAGTTCCAACACACCATCTCGATTCTAGTGCCATAGCTAAATTTTTTTTTTCTTTTTTTTTTTTTGTCATTAGTTTGTACTTAGTAATTACTAAAGTATTTATACTATTAGGTAATTTAACTTTCTAATAATGCATGCAAGTTGCAGCAGGGAAACCTGGAGTGATGGGAGATTGGATAACTTTACGAGCTTTGCGAATTTATTACAAAATTTTTGATTATAAAAAATTATCACGATATTTTTATTTTCTCGCAATTTAATCGAATTTTTAAATTTTCATCAAAATTTCTCAAATATATCGGGAGAAATTAAAAATCTCGCAGAATTTTGTTATTATGACTCTATATCCGATGCAATTATACAAGTACGTAAAAATTGTATACATGATTTATGAATTATGGTAATAGAATACCAATCCCTTTTAAAAAATAAAAATAATCTACTTAATAACTAAAACATTTCATTTATGATCTTCTATTTAAATCATTATTGTATTCAACTCATTTATAATTTTTTTATTTTAACATGTAATTTTGCCCTCTGGGTAACTGATGGAAAATTGCAGAGGATCCAAATAGGTAGTAGAAAGATTTAGATTGCTTTCAATTATCATGTAAAAATAAGTTGCTCAAAAGATCATGCAAAAATAAAATGTATTTTTCATTTCTAATTATTTTGCAACTGCCGCCCCCGGTGCAGCCCGGGGGACCGGAGGGAGGGGTCGAATCCAATGTTCATTATGCATATAACCCAATATAATTATAGGCAATGTACTTGAAGGAAATGGTTAAATATTTTTCTTTGAAAAATAATAGTTATGTTGTTAACCTAATGATAAAATTTTTGGATTAAAATTTTATTGGCATATATTAATGTCCCATCGTATTCAAAAATAAATGTAGCCATAAAAAAATTTATTCCTTTATTCTCATTTTTATAACAAAACAAAAAATAAATAAAAACAAATGAATGCAGTATCAAAATCAAATACATGAAAACCTATCATACATGTTCATTTTACATAACTTGGGACACCTGTATCCAATTTTTGGATACTTTACAGTAGTGTCCGGGTACCTTATAATTTGGAGGAGAGATAACTTTTGGCCTCTAGACAAGTAACACACGTAAGTTAATGATGTAGCATAGTTACAACATTGTTGGCTCAAGTGCCCCCCCAAAAAAAAAAACTTTGCAAATATTTTAGTGATTTGATGTGTTTATTAGCTTTTTAGTGACCTATTATTGCCTCATCATAAACCTATTTCATTAAAGCATGCAAAAGCCCACGTGTGCCACTTAATTCTTTGTGCCAATTATTCAACAAGAGAAAATACCTTACCTCCAAAATCTAATGCACGCTCCTGATGTATGACTTGGGGATTGCTGTAAGGGATTATTACAGTCGCTACAATAGTTCAAAATGATGTTATTTCGGCTTTTTTTTTTTCTTTTAGAATGACACTGTTCCACTTAACTCCTTATATTCAAATATATTTGAATACATAAATTTATATTCGAATATGAGATCCTAAGTGAAACGGTGCCGTTTTAAGAAAAAAAAAGGCCGAATATAGGGTCTTAAGTGAAACGGCGTCGTTTTGGAGTTACTGTAATCCCCCTCTTCTCCTGATGTAGTGGGCATGGAGGAAGAGTTCTTTAGACATTTCAAGACTAGAGTGACAAATTCGTAAACAGGACCAATTAGGCTATTAGACAAGTTAATGGTTGCCTAAGGCCACAAGTGAACTTAAGGCCCCCATTTATTATAGATATACATGTATGTGTGTATATTTATTTACATAACATACACATTAAATTGCTCCAAGAATTTGAATCACGTTGAATGGAGGGGAAACAACCACCATTCATGTATTACTTTTTTTCTCTTATTGCGTACCTCTATTATATTGAAGGCATTTAATGGGGGCAGTTGTCTGATTAAACTTGTAACTCTTTTTCGTTTAATTTTAATAATATTTTTTTTCTAGTTCAAACAAATAAAAAACAAAAGGAATTAAAAATATATCTTTGAATATCAAGTTTCAAAATTTTGAAAATATTTTAAGTAAATCCTCTAGAAAATCATTCCTCGTTTCAGCATTAAGTGCGATGTAAATAACTTTTTTCCCTACTAAAAGTTAAATGCTTAATTTATATTTTATTAAAAGTAAAATGCTTAATTTATATTTTATTATATTTTATATATTATTTTATTTGTAATTTATTTTAAAAATTTAAATTTTACATCAAAATTTTTAAAAAATATTTATTTTAATATTAAACTGGTTGAACCACATGAAATACAAACCACGCTTGAAGAAAATTTTTATTTTTCATATTTTACATATTCTTTACTTTGAATAAAACTTTGATTTGTAACTTTTCAATTCAAAACACGAACGAAAATTTTTCAAACCCCAAAATTATTTTCACCTTAGGTCTCCAAATAATTTGATATAGCTTTTGTTGCAAATTCTTGACTGTGGGAGTTGGTATTAAGCCTGCCTAGGTTCCTTTGGAAATGGCCCAACAACCAATACCCATTATTTTGGAATGGCCTGTGATAGTTTTTGAGTTTTCGATGCTGTTTGGGCCTCTGAATGGCTAGATTTACTATTTTTGGAATGTTTTTGACCCTTAATTACTTATACCAAATGAATCCATTTTTGGTGAGAGTTTTGGTAGAAGCCTTCTAATTTTCTATATTTTTCAGATTTAATTTTATTACAAACTTTTTATTTTTAGTAATTTTTGTTAATTAGTTGGTTTTATGCCTTTTTAGGCCTGACTCATTAATGCTATGGTGTTTTTTTTTTTTTTTTCTATATAAGCAATTGTAAACATAAGGGCAAATCAAATTTTGATATTCATTGAATGAAACAGAGATTCTCTTAAAATTTCTGTGTGTGCAATCGTCTCATACACTTTCCTGCATCACCTCTGTATCATAGCGCGTTTTATTGCAAACACCTACCTACTTCAGATCCTCCATATTGATTTCACTATCTATTGTGACAACAAATCTTGCGACGGCCTCGACATCTGTTATGATATTTAGAATATTTTTGTATATTGTAGAATTTCTTTATTGCTAGTTTCCTAAATGTGCTAAATCTCTTGCTTATTGTAATACCCCGGACTTTTGTATTAACCTAAACTTATGGTTTTGGTACATTTTGGAAGGGATGTTATGTTAATTTAGTAGTATAGATCATTAATGGTACTTTAGAGTTGAGAACTTTGAAAGAGGTGAGCCAAGCAATCAAAAGATGGCATTTTAGCAAGAGTGTAAGAGGAGGACACCTTAGGCGCACCGAGCACGGGCGCCCAAGGCCTTAGGCGTACACCTGAGAAGGGTTTGGGTGCCCAAGGTATAGTAGACTTGACAGGAATGGTTGCTCTAAATTGTGCAGCGGACCCCTCGTACCTATAAGTGTATAACTAGCTAGGGGAAGTGGAGGAAGTCTAAAATTTACTGTTGGGGATTAAAATATTGGCCTAAATATATATATGTGTGTGTGTGTGAGATGATGCAAGAGAGAGAGAGAGAGAAGTTGTTTGGAGAAGAAGGAACCGGGTGAGAAGCAAAGAAGAGCAAGGAAGAAGAAGAAGAGGAACTAGGTGGAATCCTTGAGAGTAAGTTCTTCTAGCCTAAGTAGAAATCAAATTAACCTTGTAAAAGTGTAATTAGACCATCAAGAAACCCTTCTATGTGATTCATTTGTAGTTTGAATCAAGGAGTAAAAAGTTTGGAAGCTTGGAATAGGAGGATACCATCTTGTTGATCAACTTGAGGTAGGGATTTAATGCTTCTTTCTTACATATGTGATGTGTAACAAAGAGTAGAACACCATTAGAGAAGCTTTTTCAAGTGTTGACTGTATCTATGGAAAAAAATAGAAGTTATATACACATTTATACTTATGTATAGGTTGAGAGAGTGAAGTTGATGTTTTGATCCATAACTTGACCCAAAGTTGATGAAAACTCAAATTGTTGGTTACTTTTGATGCCTAAGAGACTTGTGGTGATGTTAGAAACATGATATTTGAAGTATTCTAACTTAAACTTGATCAATTTGAGATCCCAAGTGTGAGGAACCAAAAACCAAAAAAACAGAGCATGAAACTTGTAACTCGGGCCAAGCTGTGGGTGCACGAGGTGAGAAACAATTGGGCGACCAGCATCTTGGGCGCATAAGACATAGGCGCCCGGCCTCCTTGGGCACACAAGCCCTTAGGCGCATAGTTGAGTGCCAGCTTGGGCGCCCACCAAGCCTAGGTCTATTTCTTGACTTTGTTCATTTTGTCCTTCTACCTTAGGTTTATGGAAGGATTCAGTAACATATTTTTGCATGAAACTTTTTTTGCTTAATTGCATGGATTGAGATAGGGTAATGTGTTCAAAAAGGTTATTAAGAGTTGATTATCTTAAGCTAATGGATTTTAACTTGTAAAGTTGAATAAATGTCACTTTGAATAAAATGAATTGGAATGATACCATGAGATAAGAACCTTGATCAACTGCAATAATGAATGTGTGTCATTAAAAAAAACAAAATGTTGATGAATGTAAGTATGGGATTGAATGAATTAAACAATGATTTAAACAAGAGAATCATATTCATAATGCTGATGAATGTTGAATGTTTAATGATGTTTGATCAAAGTTGATATGTGATGAATCTGGGGATGAACCAAAACGTGGATATATGTTGTGGGAAAGTATATGATGAATAATGTGAATGTATGTTTGAAAGAATTGGAATATGATTGATGATGTGTTGGGGGCCGTGGTGTGGTGTAGAAAATAGGAAGGATTTTAAGATTACCTTCGGGTTGAAAGATCCGAAACCTGTGCAGGGTTTGGTGTCAATGCCAATGGGTTAGTAGCTCACAACATTGTGTGTATATGGGTTTTCATGTGACCTTGGATTGTGATCCTAAACGATGGATTTCGATTTATCGTTTCCGTTGGGTATTGGCCCATAAAAGACGATATTGTGAATGCACCCAACCCCCGATGACTTGTGTGACTGTGGTTATGTGATGGATTGATGAAAAGTGATAATGGGGATATTGTTATGTGGTTGAATGGTGATTGAATAATAAAGTGAAAATGGAATGTGATTTGAATTTAATTAGTGAGATTTCAAAAGTTGAGTTTTATTTGGAATTGAATTCTTATTATGATATTGTTGTGTGATAATATGTTATATTCCAAATTAGTTATGTCGTTATGTTGGTGAATTGTTATAGCGCTAAACAATGATAAGGTAGTTATCTATACCATGAATAGCATGCATGATTAGATTGCATATCATATATGTTTGTATGAGGCATTGTGGACCCGTGCTCACGTCCCTATAGATTTTGATGCAGGAATAGGTCATAACAATCAGGTGGGCTAATGGAGTTGGACTAGAAGTGCATTGAATGAGCCCTTCTAAACTTAGCAAGGCTTTTGGTCTCTTAGTACAAGTTTTATTGGAAATTGTAATATTATACATTTCTAGACTGATTTGATATGGTTGTAAGGGCCTTAAGGCCTAAGATTTGCATTAATAGAAAGAGTGTATGGGTAAGTGACCTGGCATTTGTCAAGGTTAAACTCATGTTATCTTACCTTATGTCTTGGGCTTACTTAGAGGTTATTGCATTGCTCTGATTATGGGATGGTTATATTAAGGGTCACAAGACTCGGGGCATGACACTTATAAATATAATGTGAGGCCCCTTAGGGTTAGCTTGAGTGGCTCGTGGGTATACTCCCTATAGAGATTACATGGGTTCGATTCCTAACCCAAACGAGATGTGTGTGAGGGGCAGCATACATCTCCCTAGTTTACCCACCGATTATGTAGTTCATTGAGGGTTGCAACAAACCGGTGAAGGTATCGGGTTACCAAAAAATAAATATATATATATAATATGAGAAGGGGGAATAATTAATCTCTCTCTCCTTATTATTTTCTTCTAACTTCGTATCAGAGCTTTGATCTGATTGACAAATAAAAAAAGAAATGCTAACCCTAACCTATT
The DNA here is from genome assembly GCA_019916065.1 of Vitellaria paradoxa. Lineage (NCBI taxonomy): Eukaryota > Viridiplantae > Streptophyta > Magnoliopsida > Ericales > Sapotaceae > Vitellaria > Vitellaria paradoxa. The sequence goes on from CM034234.1 coordinate 39,531,347, forward strand.
GTCTCCAATCACCGCCTCCCTCTTCATTACCCATGACAACAATCAACTCCACAATGACCTTCGTTGGCACTAGGCAATTTAATTAACCAAGTCTCACAAACGACCACCTAACCACGTGATGTAATATGGAAGCAAAATATTAAAGAATTATTTTATTAGGATTTTATTTTATCCCATATCATTAGGATTAGATTTTATTTTATTTTTAAGATTGATATTATTTTTTAGTATATTATATTTATAAGATTTGGTTTTGATTTAAGGTTAGCCTATATAAAGGCTTTAATTGTATTAAATTAGGGGACTTTTAATGAAAAAAATATTGATTTGAAGCCTATGTGACTTGTTCTCCTTCCCCCTCTTGTTGTTGTTGTTCTTCTTTTTCTTCTCTTTTTGGCTTTTTCTTCTATTTCCCAACCCCAATTTCTTTTATTTATTTGCCTAATCTATATTGTTCTATATCAACTTTGATATTAGAGCTAAACTTGGTCAATCAAACAAAATTAAAATTCACCTTCAATCATTGTTCCAAGACCTTAACCTAATCTAGGACACTTACTGGTCATCAACAAGCCTCGATGAGCCCATCTAAAGCTACCAGAACCTTCGTTGACCACAAAGGCAACATTGCGGTAAGCTTTTCATTTTGGCCGCAGTTAATCAACCAAGAGAACCATCACATGTGAATAGGAATCCAAACAATACACGTGATTCATTAAACGTGTGATTTTTGCAGACAAAACAACACACAGGAATAGGAATCCACGATAGTCTCAGGTGGTCGTGAAAAGTGATGACTACCAAAAATGGTTAAGAATTAAATGTGAGCAACCTTTTTGGCGATCGACTCAAAGTGATCATCTATTCCCTTTTGATGATAACTTTTTTTTTTTTTAAAAAGCTAGCTAAATTGTTTAATCCTAAAAAAAACCTATAGCAACATACAACAAAACTTGATGTGCTAACACATAACAACACGTGCCAACATCTAGCTTGACAAAATTAAATTATCCAATACAAATAAAAATATTAGTAAAATAAAAATTAAATTGTTCATTACAAATTATCTGTAAGTTAATGATCTTACAAAGAAAATTTAAAAAAAAAAAAATCATCTTTGACTAAGAAAGAGGCTCGAAACCACATCTATCGATCAAACCTGAAATAAATTAAAAATAATTAAATTAAACATTGATAAAAATTATAATGAATGAATTTAAAATTAAATCATAAATAAATTTAATCAAGTTATAACTAGAAATTTTCCAGGGCCATTCTGAGAAATCCGACACTCGAGTTCCCGTATGGTTTGTTTCTACAAGTCACTCGTACCTAGAACTAGCTACATGTCAAGTTTCATAGCATTAGAGGTCATATGCTCAGTTTGAATAGTTGACTCCTACTTTGGAAATTATAGGTTTCAAGTTTTAAGTTTCAACTATAAACTACTCAGGGCCATTGCAAGCAATCCAACGCTCGGATTCTCACATTATTCATTTATACAAGTCACTCGTGCCTAGAACTCACTATACATCAAGTTCTATTGACATCGGAGGCCATATGCTCGTTTTAATCAATTGACTTCTACTTGAAATTCGAAGTTTTAGGTTTCAACCAGAAACTTTATAGGGTCATTCCAAGTAATTCGATGTTCGAAGTCTTGCACAGTTTGTTTTTACAAGTCACTCGTGCCTATAACTTGCCACACGTTAAGTTCTATTGACATCAGAGCCGTATGGTCGGTTTGAGCAGTTGACTCTTACATGGAAAATTCTAAGTTTCAAGTGTTAACAATAAACTTCTCGGGACCATTCTGAGTAATCCAGCACTCTGATTCCTGCGTGGTTTATTCTCACTACACGTCAAGTTTCATTAACATCAGAGGCTATATGGTTGTTTTGAGCAGTTGACTTCTAATTAGGAAATTCTAAGTTTCATGTTTCAACTATAAGTTTCGTGGAGTCATTTTGAGCAATCCAATGCTCAGATTCCTACATGGTTTATTTCTATAAGTCATTTGTGCCTCGAACTCACTACACGTCAAGTCACGTTGACATCAGAGGAAATTTTAGTGGTCTTTCCGTGTAGTTTTCCAAGTACACGATAAAAAATGGTGTTACCCATATTTATGTACGTACCCAGAGAACAACGAGAATATTTACATGAAACTTCGCCCAACATAGAACTAGTATGAGTAGTGTTGAGTACAAGATGGAAAATTGCGTTCTCAAACTGTCCAAACTAAACAATTCAAGAATCACATATGTCTATTTGTGCACCCTCATCACAAGAACAATGAATTAGATCTTTAAAGACCCAACTCATCGCATCAAGGATGACCAAATCAACTATCATGATATGATTGTCGAACAGGTCTAAGTTTATTTTTAAAACATAAATGTATGCACGTGCAAGAAGGTAATAACTAAAAGAAGTTAATTATGCTTGATTAATTACCTGTGTTCTCATTAACTATTGGATGTCAATAAATTTTTATGAATTCACTTTTGCTTTCATGGATTTTATAAGATAACTTGGTTCAAAGAGATTTTAACAGGGCACTTTGGTTATTTTGTGGAGGACTTTTTAGAAAATTCTAAATATTTATTGCGATTTCTATAGACTTATAGAGATCTTATAAAGATTTTCATAGTTTGTGATTGATTACACTAAAAAAATGTAATCATTTAACTATAATTTAGATTTATATCATGTAATTTTATTTTATTTATATATATTTGAAGTTTAATTTTATTTGTATTTGAAAATATATAAAAAGCATGAAAAGGAGTGAAGATAGCGGAAAAGTAGAGGAGGAACAGTAGATTGAACGAGAGGAAAAAAAAAAAAAAAAACAGAAAAGGTGCAGAATTTATTTGCCCAGCATAGTAATTTTAAATAGAAATTGCACAACGACCAACCGTTGGATTGGCCTCAAGTTTTAACAGTAGCTTGCAGACACAAAGATCTTCATTCTGAACGGTGGAGATGAAGTTTTAGCCCTTCTTTAATTCACAGATTTGAGAAGAACAGGATTACTATGTTTTTGAATAAAATGACAAAATAGTAGCCCAAGGTGCGGTCCCAACTGCAAGCCGCGCGGTCCCAACCACCCAACCCTTGGTTCGGACCATCTCTTCAAGGCTCCAACGTTTCTATTTGGTGATGGCACAATCTACTTCTGGTCCAGACCACCTTTATGTATAGATCCAAAATCATAGCTTCGTGAATAGCAGTTTTGAATGAAAAAAGGCAGTAATTGTTTTGTTTTTAGCAATGCTATAGAATGCCATATGGAGAATCAATCTGATGTAATTTATATATAGAGAGACAGAGATTGACATAAAAAATGGGGGATTTCGGTAGAAAAGGTTTTATTACAGATTTTTTTTTTCTTTTTTTAGATAGTTTAGTTTTAGTTTTATTTTCTGAATAGAGATTTTTAGAGAGGGAGAGTTTCTGTTCATTAATGTTTGTGGATTGAAGTTTATGGATTGAAGTTTGCATATTCATTTTCATGAGTTCATCTATGAAGTATGTATCTCTTCCTCTATTTTTTCATTATTTTGTTTATTTGATTGTTATAATGTTAGATTAAGAGTTTGTATTGATTTAGCTCATCAAAGAAGGGTGGATCCAAAACTATGGTTGAATACATTTATACGGATTCAATTTTCATTTATACAAAAGCTTTTAAAAACTTATAAAATTGATCACATTCTCTAAAATCCTTGATAATTTTATAAGATTGAAACTTTCTTAATACTTTTGAAATAAATAAAAATTAATCCGAATCAAATGAGTTTTTGTTGAATATCCTTACCAATCCATCTATCCTAAATGCGATTTCGGATTGAGCTAAATTAATTTTTCAAATGGATTTTTATTGAAGATCTTTACCTACCTATTTATCCTAAACGTGATTTTGGGTTGAGGGAACTTTTTATTTAAATAATCTCTGTTGAAAATCTTTACCGGGTTGTTAATCCTAAATGTGATTTCAATTCGAGGTAAACTTTGTTATTCAACCTAAAAATTGGATCCGCCCTAATTTGTAAGCTAAATCAATACGCATTCATTAGACTTGTTGAAACTGAATTTAAATTATGCTTTTAGTATTTTATTAGTTTTCAATAGTTAATTAGTTAGTATTGAATTATTTAGTTTAAATTTATGTTTTATTAAGTTGTTATGTTTAGTTTATTAGCCTTATTTTATTTTGTAAACAATCTTTCAAAACCAAATCAAATCTTCAATCTTTTCGTTTAATAAATTAAAATAGTAAATTAATTAAACCGAAATAACTTAGAAAAGAATTAACATTAGGTTCCTTGTGGATTCGACCTCGGACTCACCGAGTTTAAAGTTACACCGCACACCCTTGCACTTGGGGGTTATTTAGACGCATTAATTAGAAGCGGTCAAGTTTTTGGCACCGTTGTCGGGGAACTGAAAAAAAAATTCTAATTTTCTAGGTTATTGTAGGTTAATTTTATTTGTTATTTTCCAATACAAAATTATATATATAAAATTTGTTTTTATATTTCGGTTTACTTCAGTTTAAAAAACAAGCTGCACTGTTTTTCTATTTCAGTAAAAAAAATATTATTTTATATTTTATTTTATATCAGTTGGAAATTGATATATAAAAGTAATTACATTGTATCTCGTTTTCGAATAAAAAAGAGAAAAGTTTACCATATTTCTTTTTAGTCTCTGGATACAATTTTCGCGGTCCCAACGACCCAAGGTGCGGTCCCAACCACAAGTTAAGTGGTCCCAACTGCAAGTCACACGGTCCTAACTGCAAGCTTGGCAGTCCCAACCACAAGTTAGTGGTCCGAACCACTTAATCTTTTTATTTTCTCTTTTTCCAGTAGTTTCATAAAACCTTTTTATTTAATAATAATAATAATAATAATAATAATAATAATAATAATAATTCTTTTTCCTCCTTTATCTCTTTAGCAGTAAAAAAAAAAATCATGAACATGGATTATTTGTCTTATAATTCTAGTTCACCAGATACCACCCACCCACTCATTGGTTATTTAGGCAACATTTATGGAATTAATTTTTCTCTGAAAACTTTTTCTATGCTACCTAAATTTTATGGACTCGAATATGAGGATCCTAGAGTTCATTTAGAAAAATTTGAGTCAATTTGTATCTATTGCACAAACGGTGACATAGATGACACTTTTAGATATAATTTTTTTCTGTTATCATTATACGAAGTGGCCGACAAGTGGTGCTGTGCTGCTACTTGGGACGTTAATATTTGGGAAGAGTTACAAAATGAATTTATTACGTCCTTTCTCCTTATTTTTCAAAACTTCAGCCTACGATTTGAAATTGAAAATTTTTCTCAAAATTGTGGTAAAGAAATTTATCAATGTTGGGAGAGGTTTAAAAATATATTAAACTCTTATGCAGATTATAATCTTGAGTTATGGTGCATCATTAAAAATTTCTATAATGGTTTATTTTTAGAGATGCGCCACATTGTTGAGGAGTTATCTGGGGGTAAGTTTCTTTACTTTACTCTAGAATTGGCGTGGGATTTTTTTGAGTCACTCTATGAGCAAACTTAACATAGGGAATAAATTAGCTTAAAAGTAGATTCTAGTGCACATGAGACTTCCACATATATTGACTTTACATTAGATGATACATTGTTTGAGTCCACAGTATGTCCTTATGTCCGTCCACTCACTGAAGCTGAAATTACTGAATGTAGGGCCTTTTGTTACTTGCACAAGAAAATCCTAATTCAAAAACGTTAGACTTTGAGTGGAGCGACTATTCCGACGATGGTTGGGATAGTGAAGGGAATGAGCCCTTTGACTCATTCCCACCGGACTTTAATATGCACGAGACATCATCTATTGAGAGTCTGGAGGACATGTTGACCAACACCACCATGTAGGGATGTCAACGGGGCGGGTATGGGGAGGGGATCGCATTACCTGTCCCCGTCTCCGTTTAACAATATTGTTACCTGTCCTCATCCCCCTCCCCATTTCGGGGATAAAAATCCCCTCCATACCCATCCCCACTACGTAGTGGAATCCCTGTCCTCGTCCCCATTTACCCGTTTACCCGTCAAACTTAAATTAAAAAAAAAGGAAGAGCTGCTTAAGTGTGATCAATTTTGTGCAAATTTTCTTTTAAATGTAAATAGAAAATATATTAATGATAAAAAATAATAAAATGGAGGATGAAACTCTTTTTTGTGATTTGTAAATATTATTGTTTATTTTTTTTATTAGCACATGCACTATCTCAGTATATTTTCAAAATAGCACTAACAAAGTTCAATCCAATAAATTACCAAAAAAAAAAAAAAAAAAGTTCAATCCAATACCAAAGTAGTAAATGATCAAAGCACTTCAAACAATAAGAAGAACCAACACCATCATGAGTAAATACAGCTTAATAACTTGCAATTAAATCATCAAACCTACTCACAGCATCACCAATAACTAATAAAAAACTAAAAAATTTGAGAATAAAATAACCAACATGAAGCAAATGCAGAAGCAAAAAGCTGTAACAACACAGCTCCAACAGAATTCAGATTTGAACCAACATCAAAGTAAAAGATAATAGCTAACTGCTATCCAAAATACATGAAATCTAGTGCAAAATCAACAATAATGTCACAACACAAGACACAATTAAAGGTTCGATAGCAACAACTACAAATTATGTAATAATAGTTCACAACTAAAACTTAAAAAACAAATAATGGTTTTTCATTACAACTCTCATTCCCAATACTATGCTCCATTGAATAACCATCAAATAGCTTTACTTGCTTCAACATTTTCTTCAACCTAATTAAAATAAAAAGAAATTGAACTTTAATATTTCTTGTACTTGAATAAATGAAAAAATTATAAACAATAAGTGACAAGCCATGCATATATCCCACCTCATTTGTATCAAAATCAGAATCAGCAGTACGAAGTAATGCATCTTTATCCTCTTTGCAAAGTCCTACAAAATACAATAGCAAAAATAAGAAATATTTAGTCAAATATCATAAACAAATTTAATAACTCATTTTGAAAATAGTTATTACCTTCAAACTCCTTCCATAACCAGTTTTGACCACACATTAAAGCCTCCAAAGTATCTGGTAGAAGTCCGCTACAATGTGGAGTCACCACTCGACCACCAGTGCTAAATGCAGACTTTGAAGCTACAGTAGAAATAGGAATGGCTAAAATATCCCTAGCAATCATTTGTAATGTTGGATACTTAAGATCACTACTCTTCTACCAGGCTAATATATCAAACTGATCATTATTTGGTAAAACTTTTTCCTCCAAGTATTGGTTTAGTTCAGACTTCACCATCTCATCATCCTCCTCATTAAGGTACAATGTATATCCTTCCATCCATATAGATGCCATTGAATTCACCTTCTTTGATGTATGGGATGAAGAAGAGTCAGTTCCATTTCCATCTTGCCCACAGTATTTTTTTTTGACATGTACCTCCTTTGATACTCCTCAAGTAAATTATTACAAAGTTCACGAATCCTTGCAATTTCTTGTGAAGCAGTATCTCCATAGAGTTTAGGAAAAAAATAATTCAACAATTTTAGCTTATACCGTGGATCTAAAACTGTTGCAACCCCCATCACACCATGAATAATCATCTAATATTTGTCAAACTTAAGTATCATACTTGAAGCCATTGTTTTGACAAACTCATTTGGACTTGTTAACCACATTAGCAAAGAGAGCCTTATCTCACAAATCAATGGAAAGAAAATGTTTGTAGTTGGATATTTAGTCCTAGAAAACATCTCAGTCACATTGTAAAATACTTCAAGTTTCTCACAAACCACCTTTGCTATCTCCTAATCATTTTGAGTTGGCAAACATCTATAAAGTGGCTCTCTCTTTTTCAAACGGTCAAAAACATCTTTATAAATCAAAGCAACACTCAACATCAAATATGTTGAATTCCATCTAGTTGGACAATCAAGAACTAATTTCTTAGCGCTTGATATTTGCAATTGACGTGCTGCTTCTCTAAAAGTTTGGTCTCTTTTGGGTGATGCTACCCAAAATGCAACACTTTCTCTAACCCTTCCTATCCCATCCCCAATCAGAGACAATCTTTCTTTTATAATCAAATTAAGGATATGCGCACAACAACGCATGTGGAATAATTTTCCTTCTAACATAAGTGAAGAGATACTAAGATTACCCAATAAATGGTCAATGATTGAGTCATTAGTGGTACAATTATCAACTGTAATTGTTGACAACTTATTATCAATGTTCCAATCCATGAAACATTCCACCAATACACGTGAAAGAGCCTCAGATGTAAGTGGGCAAGGAACATAAACAAACCTACATATGAGAAATAATAAACTAATAATTAAAAAATAATTGACAATGTTATCATGTTAAGCAAAGAACAAAAATTTAAGTTATTGATACCTTATAATTTGACTTTGCATCTCCCAATTGTCATTGATAAAATGCCTAGTAATAGCCATATATCCTTTCTTTTGGTTACTAGACGTCCACATATCAGTAGTTATTGCAATCCTACTACTGTTTCTCTCTAATAGTTTCACAGTCTTTAATTTCTCCTCTTCATAAATTTTCAATATGTCACTTTTGATAGTATTTCGAGAAGGAACCTTGAACAAAGGTTGGAGACCAGTCGAGTATTTTCGAAATCCATAGTGTTGAACAATGGACATCGAGTAACCATGTAAAATGATCATACTAGCTAGATCCTTTCTAACCTGTTCTTGATCAAAATGGTAATTACTTACAATATCTTCCCATTCACTTTTTTTTTGTTCTCTTACCAATATGTGTTGTCTAATATCTCTAACTGTCCTTCTAGGACATGACTTTATATGATCACGTAAATGAGAAGTCCCATCTCTAGGTTTTGCTGTAAGTTTTTTGCCACAATAATTGCATTTTGCCTTATGATTCCCATTTATTATTACCCTCTCAAAGTGATTCCAAACGACAGAAGTTAATTTTCTCTTCTTACCAGATTCAGTATTTTCAGATTCAAGGATTCTATCAGTGAAAGAATCAACTGGAGATTCATCAATTGGGTCGTTCAGTTGTATGGCTTCTTCATCAGTCCCAATTGGAGTGTTACTACTAGCCATTGGAGTGTTGCCATCTTGAGTCTCCATTTACTAATCCTAAAAAAGAAATATATATACATTTCAATAATTTTCTTAAGTATTAAAATAATAATATTATTTAAAAAATTACCAATAAAAAATAAAAATTACATACCAAAATGTTATCATTCTATTTAATAAAATGATAAAATTTTGATCTAATTGAATTATTCATTGTCATTTAATTTATAATATTTTAGACTTAAACTATCCTTTATTAAGTCAAACTCGACCTTTCAAAAAAAAAAAGTTGAACTCAAATTTTTTTTATTAATGATTTAATTGAGTCAAATTTAAATAATTAAATCAAAATTCGACTTGACTTAGCTCAAACACGATTATAATCTACGGAAAAACTAAGATGGGAAATTATCATGTGTAACTTCGTTAGAAAGATTTTAATTAAATCAAATTCCTACCAGGAGCTTTCAGAAAAGTTCACAAATTTAGAAAATTATTGAAAGTGGCCATTCATTGCTGGCTTGTGAGTTTAAACCATTGGACCCTTAAGTATGAAAATAAAACTTTCTTTTATGATATGTTTGGAAGATAGATTTGCAAATGGGAAAAAATAAAGGGAAAATAAAATTATTAACTTGTGCAATTTTTTTATATTTAACTAAATAAATGTTAATTTTTTTTGACAAATATCTATTTATTTTGGTCTCTTTTTTAATTCAATTAAAAAAATATACATTTGACTTTTTCACTCTATTTTATATTCTTATAATTTTTTTTTTACTTTTTTTGTTTTTTCACAAATCCATGTCCCAAACATAGTGTTAATGAAATTCGTCATCATGCAAGTTTGGTATCATCTCAAAAGAGTTGAAAACTGAAAACGTCCACTTTGGCTTATCATGTTTTCAAAAATAAATATATAATGAAGCTTTTGATATTTTTAAGGAAATAAATTTCTAAATCTTCGGGGAAAATTAAAATTATTTGTTAAAAATGAAGTTTTTAAGAAACAATCTACCAAACAAAAAAAATTAATTTTCGTTTCTGTTTGTTTCCGAGAAAAGAAAAATATTTCTAAGAAAGAATTATGATATTTATTCTAAAAAAATCAAATCAAACACTACCCAAAAAAAAAAAAAATCAAATCAAACACATATGAATCAGCTGATATGATAGAACTAGTAAAAACGTAATATAATTAATTAATTAGTTAATTAAATTATAAAATCATCGCCATCACATGACAAAAATTTGTATTTTTCAAAAGAAAATCGAACGACCACACCAGGCCAATCAGTATTCAAAAGGGCCAAATCTTGGAGAATGTTGTCATGATGTGGTCCCAAATGACTTTTGTGGACAGTTTCAAGGGGTGGCCTAAAATGGTCTACGGGGTAATCTTTACATACATTATGAATTTTGCAAGAGATGAGGTTTGCCGACAATTTCACCATAATCATATTCCGCTTGCAGAAGAAGGCAGACAGATAGTTAGGTGGAGCCAATACATATGTATGCCCATTATAATATATACGTACAGATAAGTAAACGGTTATAAATGATAGGGTTTGAGAAAGATCGTACCTTTGGATAAATACACCTGAAAGCAAGGAAGGAATAGTTAGTCGGATTGCAAGATTTTTTGGCTTGGATCTGGCTAACAAATCGCTTTCCGAAATTGATGATGATTGATGAGAAGTCTTCAAATCACAGAGAGGGAGAGGAAAAGAGACGATAAGAAACCTAGGTTACCCAGCGTAACGCCACAATGAAGTGAACTTGAACATAATTAGGCGTAGGGTTTTTACTTTTCACACACACATATATATTTTAAATAAATACTAAAATAAAAGGTATAAATTATAAATACTAAAATAAAATATACAAAATTAATATTTAAACGGGTACAGGGCGGGGTGGAGACTGTCATACCCGTCCTCGTCCCCGTCCCCGTTCGGGGATTGCTTCAAAACCTCTATACCCGTCCCCATCCCTGCTTTAGTGTCCCCATACCCTCCCCGAACGGGGTGGGTAAAGCAGGTATCCAACGGGTACGAGTAATTTTGACATCCCTACCACCATGGAGCTTGAAGCTTATCCCACCCTGACAACTCAATTGACCTTGGAAAGTCTTAATATTCATTTTGAGAGCTTTGATGCCATAGGTTTAGGGGAGCACATTGTTGAGCCAGTCAGTTTAGTTTCATCATGTTCTACCACACCACTCACTAAGACCACTTTTGATATATTTTTTTCTACTAGGGATAATATGTTTAATGACTTACTTGTTGAGACCCCTACAGTGAGTGGAAGTATGATTCTAATTATGGTTGGGTTCCTACTTCAAGTCCACAGGACTCTCATGAGGGTGAATTTTCTTTATCATCCCTTGAGAGTTCAATAGACGGGCCTGAGAGTGAGAGTAGTGCACACCTCTCCTCTCTTACCCTTACCCCAACTAGGAATCTTACAAAGGGAACTAAACATGTTTTGACTGAGACTGACGACACATTTAAGGAAGTGGTGGAGACCAAAGAGGTAATTTGCATTGACTTTTTAGGTGTCGAGGTAATACTAGAGAACACACAACCACATTCCATGTTCACATATGCGCATGACTTTGGGCCATATTTGGGATTTAAGGATCTCCACAAGCCATTACACTCTCCAGTGTTCCCTACACTAGGAGCCCACTCATTCTCGGTACCTCCTGGACCCAAGGAGAATATTTTGTTTCTAAAACCATTTGGTGAGGCTTGGGAAAGATTAGGAGTTGGATAATATATTTTTTTGCATTAAACTTTGTATATTAGTAGATTAGATTTTATTTATTTATTTTTGTTTTCTTTCTACATAGATTAAATGTTATTTTTCTTTTGGTTTACTTTTATTTGTTTATCTAACATTTTCTCTTGTAGAAGTTTTATTTTTCTTTTAGTAAAATTTAATTCAAAGGAATAAAGTGCTCAAGTTCTTTTATTTTCATCTCCCTTCTATTTAGTTTTGCACTTCTAATGGGTACTTTGCATACATAATTGTTGTTGTTGGGAGTGCTATAGAATCTAAGTTGGGGGGATGTATTGGTTGATGCCTTAAATGACTTGAATAATGTGTGCATGCTTGGTTTATTTTGTGCTTTGTTCTTATTTATGCCTTTTGTGGTTATTATTTCATACTCATCATCATGCTCACTATTGCACACTACGGACCCACATACGTTTCATAGTTCTCACATTGAGGATAATGTGAATTTTAAGTTGGAGGGTAGGGTTCGGATGATGACCTTCTGTGCCAAAATTGTAAAATTTTAAAATTTTTGAGCGTCCTTAACCTTGAATACATGAATTTAGCATATTTGTACTTACATGTTAGCCCTTTTTGGCTTGGTTGATTGTGGAATTGAGTGAGAGAGTGATAAATGAGTTTTGTTCAAGCTTTAATAAGAAACTTAGTTCAAGTTGAGTGTGTCATGACCTTGTGCATTTCTTTTTGACTATTATAGAGAAGAGTTTATGTGTTTAGGAGTGGATTTTATTTAACCTTAGTTAATTGAGCATTCTTGGACTAGGTGGAGATTTATACCCTTAATGGTGAGCTTTTAAGCCTATTATTCTTTTATTGAGGGGTTGCACATAATCACAACTCTTTTGTTCATCACTTTAGTTTTCAATGCACCAATTGCATCACACACACTCACATGAGTTTCATTTGGCACATTATGAGTTGTTGCAAGCTTTGAATATGATGCCAGGCCATCTTTGCTACTTTTAGGCCTATTTATCTTTCCTTGATATAAAATTGCCCTAGGAACTAACTTGAAGCCTTTTTAATAAAGTGTGTGATAAATATATATATATTTCATTTTCTTTGGTTCCTACCTCATATATTACCCCTTAACCTTATTCACACACTTTAAGCCTTATCCTCACATGTCTCGGGTTGTAAAAGTGCCTTAATGTCAATGATGTGAATGGGGGTTAGGAATGGAAACTTTTGAGAGTATATTGAGAGGGAATATTGGGTGGAGAATTCAGCTTATGTTTATTTCATTACTTCAAAAAAAAAGGAGAAAAGAAAAAAAAAGAAAAAAAGAAAAAAATTAATTTCTTTTGTTTATGAAATTATGGGACTTGTACATTATTTGTAATATTTTCAATTGTCCCAAGGGTAGTATTTAGTGTGTATAAGCTTCTTGTTTGGGATTCTTATTGTGGTTGGAAAGGAAATGGTTAGTTTGGGACATGTGTGCACTTGATTATATTTACCCCAAGACATGTGCTTTGATTTCCATATCCTCCATTGTTAACCATTACCCTTGGCCAAGTTACAACCAAAACAAAGACCTAGTGGATTCTAAGTAATCAACTATTGTATTGTGCATGTAGTGGTCTTATGTAGGTTGTGTGGTGCGATCTCTTACACATGCATTGGAACACGGTTATGAGCTGTCCACTTTGAATTTCATTTCAGTTCACTCACTTATTTGTGAGGTTATGTGCAACTAGGATAGCAATATATGCTAATAGGTATGTGTGAAACCTTGATGAGTGAATTCCTTTCTACGAGTGGTACCCTGTGAGTATTTGAAGTCAAAACTTGGTTTCGTTTATGCTCTTGCAACCTTGTTGAATGAATGAAACAATTTTGCACATATGCTCTTTCCACTTTGATAGTCCATGCATTTATGCTTAGCACTTGGGAATTACACATGATATTTAGGTTTTGTGACTTGTTGGGTTTGATCTTGATTCATTTTTTTTTATCTTGATCACTTTTTAACACTTTGCGACCATGCCATAGAATTTTATCGGTAGATTCACTACAAACCCTCACGAGACCTTACTCGTCCACTAGGGGAAACCTTAGGGTTTAAAGGGCTTGCTGTACGTGCTAAGTGTGGTCGTGTTTCCAACGAAAAAGAAAGATAGGATAGTAATTGCATTTACTTTAAATAATGTCGTTACTAGGGACTAGCAACCCTCAAGTTGGGGGGTGTGATTACACTAAAAAAGTGTAATCATTTAGCTATAATTTAGATTTATATCATGCAATTTTATTTTATTTATATATACTTGAAGTTTAATTTTATTTATATTTGAAAACACAGAAAAAGCATGAAAAAGAGTGAAGATAGCGGAAAAGTAGAGGAGGAACAGTAGCTTGAACGAGAGGAAAAAAAAAAAAAAACAGAAAAGGTGTAGAATTTCTTTGCCCAGCACAACAATTTTAAATAGCAATTGCACGACGAACAACCGTTGGATCGGCCTCAAATTTTAACAGTAGCTTGCAGACACAAAGATCTTCATTCTGAATAGTGGAGATGAAGTTATGACCCTTCTTTAATTCACAGATTTGAGAAGAACAGGATTGCTGTGTTTTTGAATAAAATGACGAAATTGTAGCCCAAGGTACGGTCCCAACCCTCTCTCCGGTGGTCCCAACCACCCAACCCTTGGTTCGGACCATCTCTTCAAGGCTCCAACGTCTCTATTTGGTGATGGCACAATCTGCTCCTGGTCTGGACCACCTCTATGTATAGATCCAAAACCATAGTTTCGTGAATGGCAGTTTTGAATGAAAAAAGGCAGTAATTGTTTTGTTTTTGGCAATGCTATGGAATGCCATATGGAGAATCGATCTGATGTAATTTATATATATAGAGACAGAGATTGACATAAAAAATAGGGGATTTCGGCAGAGAATTTGTTATTACAGAAGTTTTTTTTTTCTTTTTTTGGATAGTTTAGTTTTAGTTTTATTTTCTGAATAGAGATTTTTAGAGAGGGAGAGTTTCTGTTCATTCAAGTTTGTGGATTGAAGTTTATGGATTAAAGTTTGCATATTCATTTTCATGAGTTCATCTATGAAATATGTATCTCTTCCTCTACTTTTTCATTAGTTTGTTTATTTGATTGTTATAATGTTAGATTAAGAGGTTGAATACATTTATACGGATTCAATTTTCATTTATACAAAAGTTTTTGAAAACTTATAAAAGTGATCACATTATCTGAAATCCTTGATAATTTTATAGGATTAAAACTTTCTTAATACTTTTGAAATAAATAAAAATTAATCCGAATCAAATGAGTTTTTGTTAAATATCTTTACCAATCTGTTTATCCTAAACATGATTTCGGATTGAGCTAAACTAATTTTCAAATGGATTTTTATTGAACATCTTTACCAGCCTATTTATCCTAAACGTGATTTTAGGTTGAGAGAACTTTTTATTTAAATAATCTCTATTGAAAATTTTTACTTGGTTGTTAATCCTAAATGTGATTTCAATCCGGGGTAAACTTTGTTATTCAACCTAAAAATTGGATCCGCCCTAATTTGTAAGCTAAATCAATACGCGTTCATTAGACTTGTTGAAATTGAATTTAAATTTTACTTTTAGTATTTGATTAGTTTTCAATAGTTAATTAGTTGGTAACCGACCCTAAATTGTGTTTCGGGGTTCTACCTCTCAAGCGCAAGAGGGCAGTCGTAGTTTTAAAACTCGGTGAGTCCGAGGTCGAATTCACAGGGAGCCTAATGTTATTTAGTTTCTAGGATGTGAAAGGAATTCTAAAAACTAAAGGAAAGTAAGTTTGGAAATTTAAGTTTACTAAGTTCTGAAGTTTAGTAAAATTAAAGATGAATTCGATTTCAATTAATTAAGATTAAAATAAATAGGAAAATCTGAATTTCAAGAGGACTTAAGCTAGATAGCGAAAAATTAAAATAAAATTAATAAAGCAATTATAACTAAAACTAAGTTGGATTTTAATTCAATAGGAATAAAGATCTTGATCCAACGTCAAGTCCGGGTAGTTCACTACTTTGCCTTGGGGTGTGTTTGTTTGAAGAACAGGGTTTAATTTGAAAAGTTTTGAAAATGTTATAATCAAAGGTCAGTACTAGTGATCTCAAGTGGATATGGTTAAAGACCTTTGTTTCCTAGAGTTTTTCAATTAAACACCAAAATATTAATAAAAATCTAATTTTTAATTCTATTCAAAAGTATTTGATGATTGGTTACAAAAATCCATACTAGTGATCTCACACAGATTTGGTTAAGGTTTTTCGTATTCGAATGTTTTCGAAATAGGAAAAAAAATAGATTTGTGAAAGGTAAATCCCTTCGTGAAAGGTTTCGCAACCTACGCGAAGGGACTACGAACACCCCAAGGCTTTTCGTGAACTACCCTTTCTTGATTCGTTGAATCAAGGTTAGGGTTTTACGCTAAAACTACTTTAAGCATCTTAAAAACAATCAAATAGCATTCGATCATACGAAAAGAGAATTGAAA
Source organism: Vitellaria paradoxa (assembly GCA_019916065.1). Taxonomy (NCBI): domain Eukaryota; kingdom Viridiplantae; phylum Streptophyta; class Magnoliopsida; order Ericales; family Sapotaceae; genus Vitellaria; species Vitellaria paradoxa. The sequence goes on from CM034234.1 coordinate 39,547,787, forward strand.
CAAGCAAAACATGATATTATGAAACAAGTCGAAATAAAACGAAATAGATTAAAGTGCAACTTACAACGTAAAGCGAATATAAAAGACGAAGTGAAGAATCACTTCAAAGACAACGATGAAAGCTCCAACAAAAACCATGAATCCACACATCCAAGCTTAAAACCTAATCTAAAAACTCTCAAAATTCTATTCTAACGCTCAATTGAAGGTGCAAAATCAAAAAGGGGCTTCCCTGGGTCGGCCATGTAGCAGATATTATATAGAAGTTGTAAAGAAAACCCTAAAAGATGGAGTGAAGCTGCGCGCACATAATACACTGTGGTCTGGACCGTTTGGCAGGTGGTCCGAACCACAGAAACTTTGATCTTCAAGTTCTGCTCTCGTTTGCTGCTTCTGACAGCTTTCTGTCCTCAACTGCCACAGCGATTTTGACCTCGAAAAAGATCGATTCAGGCTTTGACTAAAGCACGAAAGTTGTAGCCCTTTGAGTCTTCTTTCCAACCCAAAAAGAGTCAGGTCAATCCGAGTTGTGAGTGAAAAGTTATGATCCAAATACTAACAAGGTGTCGAGCTGGAACTTCAGCTGCACATCACTTCAACTATCTTGAACTTTGGACCCTTTTTTCCTGCTCGGAAGCCACTTTCAACACTGCTAATCTCACGTATTTTCCCCTTTTACCTGCAATTAAGAGAATAAACACTATAAATAATAAAATAACAATAAAACTTTGAAATTAACTACTTGAATGCATCAATAAGTATCAAAATGTGGAGTTTATAATTACACTTTTCAAGTGTAATCAGTTGGTATTGAATCGTTTAGTTTAAATTTATGTTTTAATGAGTTGTTGTGTTTAGTTTATTAGCCTTATTTTATTTTGTAAACAATCTTTCAAAACCAAATCAAATCTTTAATCTTTTCATTTAATAAATTAAAATAGTAAATTAATTAAACCGAAATAACTTCGAAAAGAATTAACATTAGGTTCCCTGTGGATTCGACCTCGGACTCATCGAGTTTAAAGTAATACCGCACAACCTTACACTTGGGAGTTATTTAGACGCACTAATTAGAAGTGGTCAGTGATTTGTAGAGATTATTCCGAAGTTTTCAAAAATTTTTAGTGATTTTTAGAAATTTTTTGGGATTTTTTGAGAGTTTTTATGGAGAATTTCATAGTTCGAGATTTGTAGAGATTTTTGAATTTTAACCCTAACTAAATTTTATCCCTGATTCAATTAAACTGTAATTCAATTTTGAAATAATTTTAACTGTTATTTAATTTTAACTTTAATTGAATTTTATCCTTAAGTAAATTTAACCCTAATTTAATTTTGGATTAATTTTAACTCTTACTGAATTTTATCCCTAAATAAATTTAACTCTAAATTAATTTTGAATTAATTTTAACCCTTAACTGAATTTTAACCCGATTGACTTTTATCCCTAGTTCAATTATGAATTAATTTTAACCTTTATTGAATTTAAATCTTGATTGAATTTGTACCCTAAATAAATTTAACTCTAATTAAGTTTAATTTTAACCCATATTGAATTTTAACCTTAATTAAATTTTATGCCTAATTAGTATTTCAGTATCACTACTTTGATAAAATAATAAAATAATTCACTTAAGTAATCATATATATTCATTACATATTATTTTCATAAAATACATTAATAATATCGAGTTTTAACTCTAATTTAATATTATCGCTAATTAAATTTAACCCTAATTTAATATTGAATTAATTTTAACCATTGTTGAGTTTTAACTCTAATTGAATTTGGATGCATTTATTTTTAATATTATGGATTATTTAGGCATGCTTATTTTTAAAATTACGGATTATTTCAATTCAACTCTAATTGAATTTTAACGCTTATCAATGAGTACACTTTTTTTTTTTGCGGGTAAGTAAGATATTTTAGATTAATGGGAAAAGATATTACAAGTATCATGGAGGCATACCTCCAGTATACATCAATGACTGCACTTAATAATTTTAAAATTATGAATTATTTGGATGAATTTATTTTTTTGGTTTTTTTAATTAAATTTTATATTTATTAACCATTTTATTTAAATTTTGTCTAAAATCAAGTGTTTATAGGATTATTATCATACTTTTTAATATTTTCAATATAAATTATACGTTCGGAAGTTTAATAATTTTAAAGTTATGGATTTTTTAGGATGCGTTTATTTTGGATATTTAGATCAATCTTTTTATTTGTTAACCATTTTATTTAAATTTTTTTTTTTCAAGTATCAATAGGATTATTGTCTAATTTGTTAGTATTATTAATATAAAAGTAGTTTTACACTTAAACTAATAAATTAACATACTAAAAATATTTGAACCGAATTAGAAAAATCATGAAAATACTCCAACCAAACAAATCACACAAACTACATAAAATTAACAAATTATGAATGTTTCAACCAAGCAATTCATACAAATTACATAAAATTAACAAATTAAGAATATTTTAACCAAATTAACAAATTAACAATATTCCAACAAAACAAATCATATCAATTAGAAAAATTAAACAAATTAAGAGTATTTAAAGTAATCAAATTAATCATAAAAAATGGATAATATAATCAACAACTCAATAAAATAATAAAAGCATATTTAATTCAACCAAATTAATCATTCAACTTTAAAAAATAATTGACAACTAAACAAGTAAAAATTTAACCCAATTAACAAACATACATTGACAATTAATTACCAAAAAAAAAAAAAAAAACATACATTGACAATTTAACAATCATACATTAACAATTTAACAAACATACATTGACAATTTAACAAATTAAATTCAACAAACGAATAAATTAACAATTTAACAAATTGCAAACATTTTTAAACAAACTAATCAATAATTATTACAATTAAATTAATACAAAATCAATTAGAAAATTAATCAAACCAAGAAAAAAAAAAGAACTAAAACCTCAAGCACTGTTGGAGCTAGAGCTAGGAAAGGGTTGATTTTGCAACACTGTATACAAAAATGGGGGAAAATATCAATACAAGAAATAGAGAAAGGGAGAGACAAAGAGAGGGACAGCTAAGAGAGAGACAGCCAGAAAGAGGGAAGGAAAGAGAGAAAGAGACATAACTTTTTACGAGTAAGGTGCTCACCAGAGTGGAGAAGACGTCGGAATAAGGATCGGCCAGCAATAGGGATAGTGAAGAGAAGGAAAGAGAGAGTGAAAATTATGTGGAATTTATTTGTTCCATTTTAAAGGATTAGATTTATTGAAAAACCAAATATGGAGAAATCCTAAAAAAACAAACACAAATAAATGAAAGTAAAAGTGGCACAAGATTTAACGAGGGTAACCCTAGAAATCACTTTTTAAAGAAAATCTTGAGTCTATAAGGTGACTATTCCTAAAAATTAATCCAGTAAAAACTTAAAGATTACAAGAGTTTTCCGTACAAGACTCGACTTGACACTCGTCCTAATCTAAATACCTTTTACTTGCTAGAACTCGCAATAAATCTTTACCCATGCGATTAATCCCATTCTTTAACCTGACTGGCACCTCTTACAGCCTGGAGATGATCTTGATTTTTTAACCCTTGAAGCAACGATCAATTGTTGTTCTTTTCGATTTGCACTCTTGATTGCTTCACCTGCACATGTTTATTGGTTTCAAAATCATTAAAACTAGGTCTGGCAGAATATTTACAATTTATATCAGTCCTTAATATGGAAACAGGATTAGAATATAATCTACTAGAATTTTCACACTAAGGAAAAACTTGTCTAATCATGACTCTACAGAAAAATTACAGATATTATATACTTATTGACTCTCAATTGCCGCACACTTAAAATTCTAAACCTTAGACTTATCAAATCCATTCTCTTGACTAGGGGTGAATCTACGGTTTTTGGCTAGCGAAGGAAAAAATTACATATAGTTCATTGATCAAAAGAAATAAATTATATTTTTATAATAAAATTAATTTTTTAAGAATAATTATGATAATAAGTTTTTAAAAATCTAAAATAGTTGTTAGAATAATAGGAGAAATAAAAATTTTGGAGAGAAAATAATGATTGTATATCTCAATATGCAGAATGTGTGCAAATATATATACCTACAAACTATCTGTACAGGGCAATAGAATATACGGAATGTGCTACGACCTATACAAAGAAATTAAGTATATATTAGAGAATATTATGAACTAAGGAATATTCTAACATGCCTTTGCAAACTTAAGGAGGTATAGGAGAAACCAACTTGAGTTTGGAAACTAATTGAAGAAAATGTTTAGGAGGTACTGCTTTAGTAAGCAACCAGCAGTCTGAGCAGCAGAAGTCACATGAATAAATTGTATGGTACCTTGTGCCACAAGGTGGCACACAAAATGACAATTAATCTCAATATGTTTGGTGCAGTCATGAAAAACATCATTATGAGCAATCTAAATGGTACTCTAATTGTCACAGTAAACAATAGTGGCAGTGGAATGGGACACCCCCTATCAAAAAGTAACTAGTAAAAAAAAGTATAATTAAGCATGGGATAAAATTAAGAGTGGAATGTTATCTCCTATCCAATCCAATATTCAATGAAATAAACACTCCCTAAGTGCTTATTGATATAAGTAAATGTGTGTATTATCTCACTTTGTATTAGTCTTGGAAAGGAGGAAAATAAAATCCAAAGTTTTAGTTTAAGAATAAAGCTCTAGATAAAAATGGATAAATTGTATTCATCTTGCCCGTTCAAGAATCTTTTCCTTTGCAATTGCTATTAGGTTTTGTTCGTAGAATGTAGGCTTAATTTGGGTTCTAACCTTTTTATTTTATTTTTTGTTTACTTATTTTTTGTTTTTTAGCCAGAAAGTAGATAGAAAAATAAAGTGGAATGCTTTAGGAATTTTGCCTCTATTTTTTTTTTACCTTTTTTTGTTTGTAGAACATAGGCTTAGTTTGGGCTCTAAAGATGGTCTTACCACCTGGGAATCTGTGACAGAGAAATGTGAAGGAACATTTAGGATTGGGATTGGGAGGATCTTTAGAACTTGCTAGCCTGTATGGGGTCAGAAGGTAGGATGGAGAGAACATGATAAAATGGAAGGAGGGTTCTAGTGTTGGTAAGTTTTAGGTGAAATTATTTTATAGGAAATTGGAGAGTGGCGGGGAGGACTTTCCTTGGCTAAAAGTTTGGAAGAGTGGGGTGCCTTTTTCGTATGGTGCATAGTCTAGGGAAGGATTCGCACGATTGACAATCTCAGGAAGAAAGGTTTGATCGTGACGAACAGATGCAATTTGTGTAAAAGAAGATGTAGAATCCATATACCATTTATTCATTCAGTGTGATTGGACAAGAGCTATGAGATCTGGTACTGAGTTGCTTTGGAATGAACTGACTATTTCCTTTGGACATAGGGTGGGCTTTGAGATCATGGTAGGGAATGGAGCAAAAATAGACAAGTGACGGCAGAAAACTTGGAGAATTCTACCTTTTTGCCTTTTGTGGATGGTGGGGTGGGAGAGGAATAGAAGAAATTTTCGAGATATAAAGAAACCTTGTATAGGGAGAAAAGGATTCTTTTGTCTCTTTTGTACAGTTAGTTATTTGGGGCTAGAGATCCGGACATGCATAGGTTTATACAATTCATAGAGAACATGGATACTTTATGACACCTGTTAGCGGGTTACTTTTTTGTATATGAGGGCATCCTTTTGATGCCTTCAATAAAATTATTTTATTTATAAAAAAATCGTTCCATAAATAACCGATTGAAAATTGGGATGGGACAACTTGCTTGGCTTCTCCTGGGTTTTCGCCCAAGTGATCCATATCATTGAATCAACCTGCTAGATCTTTTGGTTTACTATTGTATCTGGTTAACTAATTAGTTGGTTCCAATTATAATAAAAATATTTGGTAAGTAGTGCCATATAGGTACACTTATGAGGGAGAAAATATTGGGGCTTCCTCTATGTAGGTGACACTTAAGTTCTACTTCCCAACATTTTATGTAGTTTCATATTTTTGACACATTTCGGAGATATTTCCTTCTTTATTATGCTGAAAATTCATATCAATTCACAAAATTTTTGAATTTTGATGTAAACTTGGTCCTTGGTGACATGACAAAGTCTTCTTAGTTCTTAATTTATCTTAAATTTATTTTATGGAAAACTTACATCTTCAAGTTTGAAGATGGGAGATCCTATCCCAATTTTTCTTTTGCTAGAAACAACCTATAGAAACAAGATTCTGATTTCCTTTTAATAATTTGCTATTTGGGACGTTTTATTTTCAACTTTTGAAATGAGTATACGTGGAAGGATGAACCAAATGTTGTAACACCCCGAATTTCTAATAGAAAAATTGGAGTGTAATAACTGAAATTATTACACAAGTTCCTCTTTACTTTAACTGTCTAAAAATATTACACATGTGCCAAACTTTATACAACAACTAATCATCAATCTTGGTTGGCCGTTAACATTTGCCAGCTTCATGTTTTTTCTATCAGATGGCTTCTTTGTATAAAAAACCCATGAAATTGGGTGAGCCGCTACGCCTAGTAGAAAAAATATTCAAATAATGTCAAAAAGTATTTTCATATAAGGGCAGAAAGTCGATAAGTAAATGTCATTGTCATATAAAACCGATGATAGTAGTACAAATCAAATAAATAAGCAGTGAAATGCCCACATAAGGTTATTCCCTTGTCTCTCTTATAACACCTTACCACCCTTACAATATTTCAACATGCCATGAAGGCTATCCCTTTGCCACCCTTATAACCCCTCGCCACCCTTATAACACCTCAACATGCTACGCAGGTTATCTCTTTGCCACCCTTATAACCCCTCGCCACCTTTATGACACCTTAACATGCCACGCAGGCTATTCCCTTTGACGCCTTTATAACCCTTTGCCGCCCCACCTCAACATGTCACGCAGACTATTCTCTTTGCCTCCCTTATAACCCTTTGCCACCTTTATAACATCTCGACATACCATGCAGGCTATCTCTTTGCCACCCTTATAACCCATAAATAAGCCACGCAGGCTATTCTTTTTGCCACCTTTATAACCCCTTGCCACCCTTATAACCCTTTGCCACCCTTATAAGGCCTCAACATATTTTCATGAAAGTGTAGAAAATTATAATGTTAACCATAATCCTATTATTTCATATTCTCTTGCATTATCAAAATAATCATGTAATGAAATTATATCTCATTGTTATGCCTTTATACAGAATACTAAATTTCAATTATAAGAATAAATCCCATATCTCAAGTTTGAAGAAGAAAGGATGAAGAAGTTGGGAAGAAACTCTAAAGGTTTGAAACTTCGTTCAGCAGAATTACCACAATTTGGGTCGAATTACCAAAATCCGGCACTACCACGATGATCACGACGTCAAAAATACCAAAGCCCTGCCATTCCTGAATTTTTAAGTTCTCACTTTCTCTCTCCTCTTTCTTTTGTTTTCTCTTTTTCTTCTCCTCTCTCCCTCTCTTTCTTTTCTTTTCCTTTTTTTTTTTTCTCATTTCCTAGTTTTTTTCCATTCCCTCCACATGGTACATACATATATATACATACATGTGTGGGTGTGTGCAATCAAGGGGCTAAAGGTAGGCAAAGTGACTCATTGGGCTAGGGTGCCACCAACACCCAAAATGATGCCATGTTTTTTTTTTTCCCTTAAGGACCAACTACACAGCATTCATGTATATATGTGATGTGCATATTTGGTGGCCAAACCAAAAGCCTTCACGTGGTAGGAGAATTTATTTATTTATTTTTATGTTCTCACCAATCATCAAATGACATACATATGGCATCACCCGTGGAAAACAAAATTAAACGGGAGCTCCAAATGGCTTCGGCCATTTTCTTTTCTTTTTTTTTTTTTTATAAATAGCATACGTTATAATAATATATTTTTAATATTAATTTTTTTAATAATATAGTAAAAATAATAAGTATGTTAAAAGTTAAAATTTTAGGATTATTACATTCTCCTTTATAAAAATTTCGTCCTTGAAATTTGAGACAATTAGTACAAACAAAACTTTGGAAAAATAATTACAGATATATTTCCCCATATCTTAGACTCGTACATCCAAGCAGACACTACCATATCATTATGATGGTTCTAATGTCAATAGAATTATTCAAAATCAATAATTCTTATATTATGTCATAATTTAACAAACTATGGCAAATGAAAAATATAAGGTGGCATTTGGTTTACTTTTGTATTTTCCATTTTCTATTTTTGTTTTAAGTGTTAAAAATATTAAAACAAGAAAATAGAAAATATTTTGTTTTCCTTGTTTTGAGATTTTTCTTGTTTTTTGTTAAAAACTCTCAAAATGACTTTTTATCATTTTTTATTTTATGTGTAAACTCATTTTCAATTTTCGAAAACAAATTTTGAAGATACAAGTAACCAAATGAATTTTGAATTTTTTTTCTTATTTTTAAAAGTACAAAATGAAAAATGAGTTCAAAATAGAAAATAGAAAATAAAAACAGAAAACAGAAAATAGTAAAACCAACCAAATGATCCCTAAGTATCCATGCGTCCGTTGTGTTACCCTGAGTCCGGTAACTAAATTAGTGGCTCCTTAAATAATTTATAACAGCCCATTATCAAATTCGTATCTTAATAACACCAAACTTTAATTTCTATCTCATTTTGTAATATCATTATACACCTATCCAGATTTTCATAATATTGTACTTGGTCATCCTCAAAATTTTTTTTTCTTAATAAATTGAATTTTAATATTTCCTCCATATCACAATATCGATATTTCCATCAATTTTGTCTTTTGATTTATATCCACACTTCCTCTTTAATAATAATTTTTTTTTCTACACTGTCATTCTATTACACTAATGTATCAACACACCATATATATTGCATTGTCCCTTGGTCCCACATCCAAGATAATAAGGATTTAATACTTCCGCTATTACATATCCATAACACAGCACCCCCATTTTCAAGGGTTTTTTTCCCACTTTATCATATTATTTAATATCCTCTTCTGTCATCAGAAATTCTTATCTTAATTCATCATTTGCCATTACCAATCACTTTGTCAATATTTTCAATTAATCATGGATAATGACCCTAAGTAATTTACTTATCAAATCCTCTTAGCATAACACACCCTGTACCAAACTTATCATTACCCTAAAATGTTGCTTCTCTATTTTATTTCTAATTCCTCTCATAGTTCTAAATCTTGAAACACGTGGCTTTAACACTTAATCCTTCCAACTAAAGCCCCAAGTCCATTCGATCAAGTTATACTGCAAACCAAATAGGTAGCATATCAAACATGTAGTTAACACTAACCATCACAGGTTACCATACAATTATTCTAATCACATAAGGATAGCACCAAACGTATCATATCTAAGTATAATAGGTCCCCGATTAGGCATAGCTGCTAACCAAATTAATTCACAAATTTTTGATTAATTATAACTTTGTAACTTTCCTTTTTTTTCCCATACCTCTACTTTTCAAGTACTGCTTCCCTCTCGGTTTCTCCCCATCTCATATTTGCATACTTAAACTCAATTAAGTTATTGACTTTCCAATCTGACCCAATTCTCTAAACACTGATTAAAATTCACAAATACTAATTAAATTTCATAAGTTCTAATTCATAATTTACCATGTTATTTATGGCATAATCTAAAGATAGGGATACTAACAAATAAACATGGCAGGCTATTTATTTCGTTTCAAAACCTTTCATCTTCTACATATTCATTTTATTTTCCATTCCCAACTATAACTGGACCCTTCGGTTAGCTTCTGACTTCTACTAAACCAGACCCAAATAATTCTTTCCACCAGAAGTCATCTCCTTTACCTAACTTGATATTCCCATTTACGTGCCATGAACCAGTTGGTAAACTAATATTTCAACTTATCAAAACATACATCATTACCAATATAAGTTCCCACGTGGTCTATAAACTATCAAATGCGTGAAACTCATTGACCCCCATTCAATCCCATCATTCTCATTTCAATTCTACACGCATGTATATTTACATACCATATCAGTTTCCATCCAAACTTCCGTTAATAATCCTTGATTAATCAAAATTCAGCATATACATAACATACAAATAACATACACACTTCTACAATTTGTCTATATAATTATTAAACACCATGCTCATCTTATCAATAAATATTGTTGGGGTACGAGTCAATCCAAATGGCACTGCCAGATATTCATAAAGTACATATCGAGTCCTGAACATTGTTTAAAAATATCCTCATATCTTACTCTTAATTTGGTGATACCCAAACCTTAAATCAGTATTTGAAAGTATCAGTGATCCTTTCAGTTAAAATAGATATACCAATCAAATAGTAAAAGTCAATCTTTACAATTTCTCACATTAAGTCATCATCCTTAAGACATTGTATAGTAAACTCTTAGACTAAATTAAACCACAAACCCTTCGTTTATCAATTCTAATTTCTTCCTCTTTTACCATAACCTTCTACATGTCTGTATGTTCGGCATAAAATTTTTAATTCTATTTGTACTAAGGGTAAATCATAGCATCATCGCACTTGAATTAATCGTATCAAGATATCTAATCAACCACCCAAATTAATCGTTCTTAAAGCTCAATAAATATAATATGCCTTGTATACTTAGTACCTTTAAGTATTTCCCAAATCCTTTCAAATATTTTTCAAAATCTTTCATTTCCAATTTTCTTTGCTATCTTCTATCTCACAACTAAAATTTCATAAAACTTTTATTAACCATATGAAGCCTCAACATCTACTGTACAACAGATAATCTTACCAAGGATAATCGAATTAACAAATTTAAGTTTCACAATTTATCACCTAAATGTACAAACTTTAGCTCCCACTCATCATATCAATTATAAATCACCAGCAAATACCACGAGTACACAAATTAATCTCTGAGATTTATTATTAGTTCTCTTATTAATCTTCTTAACTTGCTAAAACTTTTGATATATACTTTCTTTCTTTTCTTTTAGGTGGTAAACCAAAAATTCTTCTAAGAACACCTCTAAAAATTTATGAACGTCATCCTGCGTTTCATTGCATTTTGCCAATATTGGAAATTTCCATTCATTATATCTTGTAATGTTGTCAAGATGTACCAAAATCTCAAATGATAAAATTTTTGGTCCTCTCCTCCCCGAAGTCTATACACGTCGAGCACAATCATTTTGCTCTTAAATCTTAATCGTCCATTTATGGTCTTACTTCTATCTCAACACTTTATCCAGAAGACTAACAATGCCGCATTTTCTAATCGAACTGGCCCTACAACTGGAACCTCATAACCCATTATTCATATTATCAAATATAATTCCAGAATAACTCTTATCTCTAGAAAATTTATTTTTCGATTATCGTAATTCTTATCCTAAAGAAGCTTAGAATCCCCAAACATTTTCTCAAAGACTTTACTAGAAGAACCCTAACAACAACAATCAAACTCCTTAATCTCTTACTTAAAGCATTGGCCATTACATTGGCCTCACTCAAATAACATTAAATAATTTTAAGGTCAAAATATTCCTAGTACTCCATTTAACTACATTTTCTCATAATCAAATTACATTGTACATACAAATAACTTCAGAATTTTCGTATTTTAAATAGGCTCTTAACTTTTATATGATTCCGTAAACACCTTTAAGGCTTCAATGAAAAGCCATTTCAGTTGGTCCTTCTCATGTGATTTCAACTAACTTGACTTACGCCGTTATCTAATCATTATGCATTAGCACACAACATAAATTTTTTTCGTAACTTGTCGCGATATCTAGAGTAACCCTTCCACGGTTAAGAATAATCAATAAAGAGCTTCGGTCAATCTATGTCTCGGCTTATAAAATGTTGCTAATAACCTTTCCTTACCAAATTTTTAACTCTTTTCTAGATCAATTGAATCAATAATTCTATCAGCTAAGGGATACCTTAAGTAGGCAGTGGTAGTAACCCTCCAAATTTACAAACCTTAGATATCAAATACAATCTCAACCATATTCAATTAACACAACTAAAACCTATAAAGGATCCATCGTAATTACCCGACCAAATACCTCATAACTCCAAACTTTATCCGAAACAGGTCAAACCTGTACTTACCGTTCTCAATGTGTAACCATTAAGACAGTTTGCCAAAACTCAATATCCAGTACACATCCTTAATTACCACTTAATTTGACAACTTCTAATTTACTCAAAACCTCAAACCTTTTACCATTCATCTTAACGAGAATACCCAATATCTCGACGCCAAATATTGTATTAGATAAACCATACGCTTACAAATCACTTAATTAAATTCAAAACTTCCATTAAATTCAAAACTTCCAAAAATTAAATAGTACCATAGAATATAAAGCAATTGAAACAAGAGAGACATCTGACATAGAATCTAGAAAAAGTTAATCTACTTTAAAGGAAATTAACCTCACGTTTTCTCAAGAACGCCTCCACAATTTACACACTACTTATGGAAACAGAATTGAGACTATTTCTCATTCAACCTCAAGTTGGCTATCTGAACACAGGGTTTCCCAATGCACTTAATATCATTAATGAAAAAGTAACATTACTCTTACTTCATCCCAAATCTAAATTACGGTGTCATCAGTCAAGGTAATCATTACTACTCCATAATAATGGTCAATCACCACTTATCAAGTTGCTAAATCATCCATTTCAAAATTTAAATTTCTATTACTGCTATTACTACTTCAAAATTGTCTCCCCATTATACATCACTGGATAATAAAATGCAATTCCAACAAATCCTTGAGTTGCTAACTTAAATTGTTTAAGCCTCTTGGGTTTCAAATTTAAAATCTTTTTATAATATTCATATCTACATATAACCATCATTTTTGATGTTAGAACTACCACCAAAACATCTTTCACACCTTATGCCTAAGCCCAACAAACCACCATCAGTTATAGCACTTGCTCACATACTGGCTTTACTTACTATTAGCTAAAAATGTTTCATAAGTTTTCATGTCCTTACTAATGGAGCCACTATTCTAGCAACATTCCCAATTTTACCCATTTACACTACCAACTATCCCATAAAATACCAATGAGTCCATTTTTAAAAATGACTAGATGCCCGTTATAACACATAAGCGTATAACACATAATGCCAGACTCCTACTATCCCTTAGGTATTCTAACCTAGGCTCTGATACCATTCTGTAACACCCTGAATTTCTAATAGAAAAATTGGAGTGTAATAACTGAAATTATTACACAAGTTCCTCCTTACTTTAATCGTCTAAAAATATTACACATGTGCCAAACTTTATACAATAACTAATCATCAATCTCGATCGGCCGCTAACATCTATCAGCCTCATTTTTTTTTCTATCAGATGGCTTCTCTGTATAAAAACTCATGAAATGGGGTGAGCCACTAAGCCCAGTAGGAAAATATTCTAATAATGTCAACAAGTATTTTCATATAAGGGCAAAAAGTAGATGCTCAAAGTAAATGTCATTGTCATATAAAACTGACAATAGCAGTACAAATCAAATAAATAAGCAATGAAATGCCCACACAAGGTTATTCCCTTGTTTCCCTTATAACACCTTGCCACCCTTACAACATTTCAACATACCACGCAGGTTATTCCTTTGCCACCCTTAAAACGCCTCGCTATCTTTATAACACCTCAACACGCCATGCAGGCTATCTCTTTGCCACCCTTATAACCCCTCGCCACCCTTATGACACCTCAACATGCCACGCAGGCTATTCCCTTTGCCTCTCTTATAACCCTTTGCTACCCTTGTGACACCTTAACATGTCATGCAAGCTATCCCTTTGCCACCCTTATAACTCCTTGCCACCCTTATAACCCCTCAATAAGTCATGTAGGCTATTCACTTTCCCACCCTTATAACCCCTTGCCACCCTAGTGCTTTAACATATTTTCATGAAAGTGTAGAAAATTATAATGTTAACCATAATCCCATTATTTCACATTCCCTTGCATTATCAAAATAATCATGTAATGAAATTATATATCATTGTTATGCCTTTATACAAAATACTAAATTTCAATTATAAGAATAAATCTCCTACCTCAAGTTTGAAGAAGAAAGGAAGAAGAAGTTGGGAAGAAACTCCAAAGGTTTGAAACTTCGTTCTGCCGAATTACCAAAATCCAGGCTGAATTATCAAAATCCGGCACTACCACAATGATCACGACGTCGAAAATACCAAAGCCCCGCCATTCTTGAATTTAAGTTCTCACTTTCTCTCTCTTTTTTTTCTTTTTTCTCTTTTTTTCTCTCTCTTTCTCTTTCCCCCTCTTTTTCTTGTTTTTTTTTCTTTTTTTTTCTCCATTCCCGATTTTCTTCCTTTCCCCCTATATGGTACACACATATATACATACATGTGTGGGTGTGCGCAATCATGGGGCTAAAGTTAGGCAAAGTGAGTCATTGGGCTAGGGTGCCACTAACACCCAAAATGATGCCACGTTTTGTTTTTTTTTTTTTTTTCCCTTAAGGCCCAACTACACAGCATTCATGTATATATGTGATGTGCATATTTGGTGGCCAAACCAAAGGCCTTCAGGTGGTAGGAGAATTTATTTATTTATTTTTTGTCCTCACCAATCATCAAACGACATACATATGGCATCACCCGTGGAAAACAAAATTAATCGGGAGCTCCAAATGGCTTCGGCCATTTTCTTTTTTTCTTTTTTTTTTTATAAATAGCTTACGTTATAATAATATATTTTTAATATTAATTTTTTTAATAATATAGTAAAAATAATAAGTATATTAAAAGTTAAAATTTTAGGGTTATTACAAACGTAATGAAGTTTTCATGAACTTCATAGATTTTCAAATTCAACCATTACACTCATTTGGGAAGAAGAAATTATTATTATTGTCGTCGTCGTCGTCGTTGTTGTTGCTACTATTGTTGTTTGGGCGATGGGAGGGAAATCAAGGAAAACATAAGTAACGTGGGTAAATTTTAAATAAATTTATACTAATGTATTCTTATGATTTTGAATAGACTTTGTTTTAGTGAAAAATGTTTTAAAATTAAGCCCTCAGGCTCCTTTGACTTCCTCCTAAGAAGCACAATCATTTCTAAAAGAGTGTCTTACTAGTGTCTCAATGGCTAGTAGATCCAAGGCATATGACAAACCATTTTCATGCCATCATTTGCCCGCTAAACATGCAATTGAACACAAATGCCTGTGAGGCGACCATGCTCCAAGTTCAATTTTGCTTATTCACGCACCTAGGCAATTGAAGTGTATTCTACCAAGATCTAAGTGAGGGTCACCTAGGAGCATTCACGTAAACTATGTCTTGCATCCTACCATACCTTTATGTGTATAAGCTTATTGCATAACTTGAGCATAGGACTCCCTAAACTTCGCTATAAAACTAGTAACTTATGTGCTTGTCTAACAAACAATGCACTCAAAAATTAGTCTAGCAACAAGCGATAGAGCAGAATGCCGCAAATCTTCCACCAAGCATCGTAAGGACCAAGTATCCATCCTAAAAACATAGCGTGCAAGGCGTAAGCTCCCAATAAAGCTTTGCCTTCTAATTGGCCAATACAAACCCAACGAGACTTTTTTCCAATGCTATCGATTGCATGATCGATGATACAGAACAACACATATTTCCCACAAGTATTTGCATAGCAAAGTTCAATAATAGGGATGACTGAAAGACACAAGCAAAGTGTCATGCTACACTAGTTCAATTTAAGTACATAGATCCATCTGAGGTAAATGACATGCCAGTTGATGCACCAATAGCTTATTCAGTCGTATGCATATGCATTTGATATAGCACAATTGTACATATTCCACGCACATGAAGAAATGCCTTCGCCAAAATCACGCTTAGTGTCGGTCCACGTGGCATTCACAACACCGGTCACATTTGCTTTTGTGGGGACTATTGTCGCGACTCATTTGGGCATTAGTAGCTGACCCCTATGTCACCCAACAATGGAGCCTCACTTAGTGTAAGCCACCTGCAAATACAAAATGGAGGTGAAGTCGCACCTTGGCATCCCCGTTTATAAATATGCTTTATGAACATTTTTCATAAACATAGGAAGAAACATTATTTATATTCGACGGGTCATAATGGCTCCTGAGAAGTCCACACACCTCTAAATCTCAACCCATCCGTTGTTATAAACTCTTAGAGATGTAAACTAAATTATAAATATACCCAAAAAATACTAACACCCTTCGAAGGCAGAGTTCTATACCAAACCAAACCAAACTAAACCTTTTCTCACTAGGTGGGGTCGGCTATATAGATTTGACGAAGGCAAGGCTCTATATATTTATGAATTTGCCATTCTCTACAAACAAACCAAGTCTTCAGTCCATTAGCAAACATAATGCTCCCGCTTTTGTGCCATTACTTGTGCTAACATCAAGAAGTGACGAGCAAGGGTTTCACTAAAGACATGTCCATTTTGGGCATGGACACTTCTTGAACACTATCTTTAACACATTTTAGACACTTGTTTTAAGCATGTCTTATTATTTTCATTAAAAAAAATGGACATTTTTTGAAGCTTAGGGGACATGCATAGCCATCTGCTAAAACTCATATGCAACATTCTAATTTTAAAGAAAAAATGTGGAATCAAATCATGAGATGAAAACAAAGTGAATTTTTACCCATTAATCCTTTCTCCTCTACATTTTTTTTTTAAATTTTATAAATTTTAAGACCTAAAATTCTTCAATTTATTTATGATCAGAATTTCTTGAAGTAGATATAAATGGAAGATAAATGAGTTCATGATACAAAAATGGATAAATAATTTCGTTTTCATAATATTTATACATATATATTTGAAATTTCCATGTCAATTTGTTTGCATTTTGGTGTATCTTTGTCTTATGTTCTATGCCTATATCCACGCTTCTTAAGCTTACTCGCAATGTTAGAATGGAAGTACTCAAATTTTGGGTGAATGGTGACCTTTCCCATTTGCATCATTTATTTTTTCCTGAAACCCTTATATCCAAATCGCGACAAGATAATGTAGGTTACTGATTTTGAATGTGTACGCAAAGATTAGATACTTCCATTCATGTGGGGAATGTTGTGGTTGTGTTGCTTTTAAATTTGCTCCAAATTTTATATGGAGTCTGTGTGTTTATTTTGTGGTTTAATGTTTTCCTCTATTATTTGTGATTAACTGTCTTTTTTTGTTTTGTTGTTTACTCTGGTTTTTATTATTTTTATTTTATTTAATCTTTCTGGCTGAACTGCAGGATATACAACCAGAGTATAACCTTTTCGGCACCATTGTGTATTCTGGCTTCTCACTAGATTCTGGACAGTACTATGCATACATCAAGCTTGCTTTCAATGTTTTGTCTATATACATATTTTGTCACATTTTGATGTCAAATATTATTGATATAAGATTGGATACATTAATTGTTTGCCGATTTTGATTCTCCCCATCTGTAGGATTCTAAGGGGCACTGGTATTGCTGTAATGATTCGCATGTGAGGCTTTCGAGTCTGTGGAGATGACCTGGGACTCACCTAGACTAAACTCAACCAACCTTTTGCAGAGAGTGAGCCTCTTCAAATTTTGAGAGCGGTCAAATTTTTGGCGCTGTTGTCGGGGAGCAACAGTGTGTGTGTTGAACTCAAAAAGCTTGTGGATGAAAGGACTTGCCGACGTGGTTGCATTTGGACTTCCAGGTGACATTACTCTATACTTCTTTTCTTCTATATATTTTATTTTCATTTTGCTTTCTTTTCTTTATTCTTTGGAATTTTTAGATAATTAAAAAAAAAAAAAACACTTTTGAGATTTTTGACTTGCATGCTGTTAAGGTCGGGTGGGTTGATTATAGCTAAACTTGAACTGGAAGATCCTTCCTACTTTCCTAAATCACTTTCCACAAACTCACTTTCCACAGTCTCATTTACCACATCATCTTTTCACTTAATGGCGGAATTAAGAGGGGAGGGTAGTGTGCATAGGGATAATGATCCCCAAGAGGTTCCGGGTTTTATTCCCTTGAGAGATTACCTTAACCTTGTTAGGCAAACTACATCGTCGTGCATAATTTTGCCTTTGAATAAGGGAAACTTCACACTTAGATTGGGAATCATCTAACTTCTGCTCACCTTCCATGGTCTTGATACTAGAAATCCCTACAACCATCTTGGGGAGTTTGAGGAAGTGAGCAACACGTGTGTTGATCAAAATGCCAATGAGAATGTAGTGCGCCTTCAACTCTTTCCATTTTCCCTAAAGGACAAAGCCAAGTTTTGGCTTAATTCCCTTCGCCCACGTTCTATTAGAACGTGGCGTGAAATGTAAACTGAGTTTCTTAAGAAATATTTCCCAACTCAAACTCAGTACTATAGGCAAAAAATTACCACTTTTTCTTGCAAACCCAATGAGAATTTCTGTCGAGCCTGGGAAAGGTTTAAGGACCTCTTAATGGCTTGTCCTCACCATGGTTTGGAACCATGGAGGTTAGTAAGCATCTTCCATGAATCCCTGACTCCTAGTCATAAGCAACTAGTTTTTACCATGTGCAATGGTAACTTATTTGATAAGACTGCAGAGGATGCCATGGATTTCTTTGACATGGTAGCCGAAGACTCTAATGATTGGGAAATTGGACCTTCTTCTTCTTTTGAGCATAGGAACCCTATACATAGTGGCCTTTTAGAGTTAAGTGAGAATGATGATTTGAGGGCTAGGTTAGTTATGTTGCAACATAAGTTAGACTCTCTTGAGCTTAAGAACAAAGAGAAATTGGTGGAAGCAAAACTGATATGTGTTACATGTGACCAAATGGGGCATGTTGCTAATTTGTGTCTCGAGCTCCCTTTACTTAGAGAGATTGCTTATGGTCAGGCTTACATTAACAACACTCAAAACTGGCCGTTTCAAAATAGGGGTCAAGGAAACAACCCCTACCCGCAAGGTGGGAATGTCATGTACCAAAGGGGAACCCAACCTTCCAATGCTTATCCCCCGGGGTGGAGGAATGCTCCTGGTTTTGGGTGGAGGAATGACAATCAAGCTCCATCATACCAACCTCCTCCCTTGTCACCACCTCAATACCAATAGCCCAATCCTGTTGCATTCCAACCTCTACAGAAGAGGCCTCTTGAGAACACTTTTAATCAATTTATGCAATAGCAATTGAGCATAAATAACGTGACTCGGGCCCTAGATGACATTAGAGGCCAAATTTTCAAGCTCACACAAGCTATGAGTACTACTCAAAGTGGCAAACTCCCTTCACAAACTTTCCCAAACTCAGAAGGTCAGGCAAACATTATTGAGTCATCTACTTTGGGTACTACCTCACATGAACAAGTGAAATCTATTACCACTTTGTGAAGTGGGAGGGTGATTCATAAACATGATGATCCTAGAGTCAATGCACCAAAATGCTAAATTAGGAATGAGAGGTAATGGGGAGGTTGAGGAGCTGAGTGAAGTAGAGGGTGAGAAAGAGAAAGAGAGAAAGACCAAAGAGAGTGAGAGGCCAACTTTTAAGAAAAAGAAAGGTGAAAAAGAGAAAGAAAGGGAAATCATTGAGGGAACGTCTGGTAAGCGTGCGGAGCAAATAGCTGAGCACATACCTAGGCCACCCTTTCCGCAAAGGTTAGCAAACAATAAGAATGAGATGTTGAATTATGAGATTTATGAGGTCTTTAAACAAGTAAGAATCAACATCCCATTACTTGAGGCTATTAAGAAGAATCCATCCTACACTAAGCTCCTTAGAGACATATGCATTGTTAAGAGGAGGCTCAATGTCAAGGAAAAAGCCTTTCTAACTGAACAAGTTAGTGCCATCATCCAACGTGACACACCTCCTAAGTATAAAGATCCGGGTTGTCCAACAATTTCATGCATAATTGGGGACCACATCATTGATAAAGCTCTACTTGACCTAGGTGCTTGTGTCAACCTATTGCCTTACACTGTCTATCAACAATTAGGCTTAGGAGAGTTAAAACCCACTAGAATAACTCTGCAATTGGCAGATCGCTCAGTCAAAATGCCACAAGGGATAGTGGAGGATGTGTTGGTCCAGGTAGATAAATTTTACTTCCTAGTTGATTTCATAATGTTGGACACCCAACCTGTTCAAAATCCCTCCCATTCCATTTTGGTCATTTTAGGTAGACCATTCCTCGCTACTTCCAATACAGTGATTAATTGTAAAAGTGGGGTTATGAAGTTATCGTTTGGGAATATGACCGTTGAGATGAATATCTTTAGTGTGGGGAACAAATGGGAGAGTTTAGGGATATTAGGGAGGTGGATGTGATTCAAACTTTAAGTGAGGAGTACTTTGAAAAGACCTACTTTGAGGACCCCTTAGAACGTGCCTTAGTGAGAAGTGAAAGATGTGAGGTTTTGGATGGAGAAAATATTGTGGATAATGGAGAGTTGATAAGTGTTAGGGAGAAAGTTATGGCAGTTAGCGGCTAGGTGCCAATGTTTGAACCTTTGAAGCCATCTTTGATTAAACCGAAGCCATCAGTTGAATGTCCTCCATATCCTTCTAAGAAACTATTATCGAGTGAACTAAAGTATGCATTCTTAGGGAAGGGAGAGACATTTCCAGTAGTTGTGTCTGCAAGTCTAGAAAAAACTCAAGAAGAGAGGTTGTTGGCAGTTTTGAGTGCCTACCGTCGAGCACTAGGTTAGACTGTGGCTGATCTTCTTGGTATTAGCCTGTTAGTATGTTCCCAACATATATATCTTGAAGATGATGCCAAACCTGTGAGGCAAATGTAACGAAGACTGAACCCTAACATGAATGAAGTTGTGAAAGGGAAGATACTTAAGTTGCTCAATACGGGTATCATTTACCCCATCTCGGATTCGAAGTGGGTGAGTTTCACTCAAGTAGTTCCTAAAAAGTCTGATGTCATTGTGGTTGAGAATGAGAAAGAAGAGTTAGTGCCTTAACGCACCCAAACTGGGTGGCAAATGTGTATTGACTATAGGCGTTTAAATGCAGTAACCCGTAAGGATCATTTTCCCCTCCCATTCCTAGACCAAGTACTTGAGAGAGTAGCGAGGAAATCTTTTTATTGCATTCTTGATGGGTACTCGGGTTATAATCATGTTGAGATATCATGTGAGGACCAAGAGAAAATCACTTTCACATGCTTCTTTGGCACTTTTGCGTATAGACGCATGCCATTTGGGTTATGCAATACACTTGCAACTTTTCAAAGGTGTGTGATAAGCATTTTTAGTGACATGGTTGTGCAGTTCTTGGAGGTGTTCATGGATGATTTCTCCATCTATGGAGATACATTTGATGAGTGCTTGACCAACCTTGAGAAGGTGTTAGTGCGATGTGGGAGAGTAATTTGGTGCTAAACTAGAAAAAGTGCCATTTCATGGTACAGTAGGGGATTGTTTTGAGGCATATAATGTCATGTCATGGGGTTGAGGTAGACAAAGCAAAAATGGAAATCATTCAAAACTTACCTACCCCTTGATGTGTGAAGGATGTGAGATCATTCCTTGGACATGCCGGGTTCTACTGGCATTTTATTCAGTCCTTTAGCTCTCTTGCCCGACCCCTATGCTCACTGTTGTCTAGTGATGTTCCGTTTGAGTGGACAACATCATGCCAAGAGGCATTCGACCGACTTAAACAATTGTTCACCACCGCTCCTATTATCCAAAGCCCAGATTGGTCCCTACCATTTGAGCTTATGTGTGACGCAAGTGATTTTGCGGTGGGTGCAGTCTTAGGGTAAAGGAAAAAGGGAAGACCCTATGTTATTTACTACGCTAGCATGACTATAAATGAAGCTCAAATTAATTATACCACCACTAAAAAAGAGCTTCTACTGGTAGTTTTTGCCCTAGACAAGTGTATGTCATAGTTGGTAGGATCTCATGTTACGGTGTTTAAGGACCATGCGGCCTTGAAATATCTTCTTTCCAAGCAAGAGGCCAAACCCCATCTAATTAGATGGATGCTACTCCTTCAAGAGTTTGATTTAGAAATCAAGGATAAGAAAGGAGTAGAGAATGTGGTAGCTGACCATTTGTCTAGATTACCTTAGCATGTGTCCAACTCTAATTACCTACCAATTAATGAGCATTTTCCTGATGAGCACATCATGCATGTTAGCACCAATCCTCCGGTCCAGTCTCCATGGTATGCAGACATTGCCAATTTTTTAATGATTGCTAAGTGCCTTCCCACTGGACAAAGGTTGAGAGAGGTAAGTTTTTACGCAATGTGCGTAATTTCTTCTGGGATGAGCCTTACTTCTACAAGTATTGTCCATACTAAATTGTGAGGAGATGCATTCCTAACCATGAGATTTATAGTGTCATTGAGTTTTGTCACACTTTAGCTTGTGGAGGTCATTTCTCTTCAAAGAAAACCACCAGTAAGATTCTTTAAAGCAGATTTTATTGGCCTTCCATGTTTAAAGATGTGCATAACTATTGCTTGAGATGTGACCATTGCCAACACTTAGGAGCCCTATAAAAGCATAATGAGATGCCCCAAAATCCTATCATCATTTTAGAAATCTTTGATTGTTGGGGGATAGATTTTATGGGCCCATTCCCTAAGTCGTTTGGTTTTGAGTATATCTTGGTGGCCATAGACTATGTGTCCAAATGGGTAGAGGCCATTGCTACTCGCACCAATGACCACTGAGTCATGGTCAAATTCCTAAAAGAACACATTTTCTCTCATTTTGGGATGCCACGGGCAATCATTAGTGATAAGGGGAAACATTTTTACAATCGGCCGGTTGGTATCCTAATGCAAAAATATGGTGTGACGCATAAAGTGGGAACTACTTATCACCCACAAAATAGTGGCCAAGTTGAATTAGCAAATAGGAAGATAAAGGGTATTCTTGAAAAGACCATCAATCCCACTCGTAAGGATTGGTCTTTGAGATTGGTCAATGCATTGTGGGCGTACCGGACGGCTTATAAAATCATCTTGGGTATGTCTTCCTATCGACTTGTATTTGGCAAGACTTACCACCTAGCTATTGAAATGGAACATAGAGCCTATTGGGCAATCCGGTAATTTAATGAGAGTTTAGATAAGGCCAGCGTTCTTAGGAATCTTCAATTGATTGAATTTGATAAATTAAGGAATGATGCTTTGAAGGATATGAAGATTGCCAAGGCAAAGATGAAGGATTTGCACGATAAGCACATTCTTAGAGAATCCTTCTAGGTTGGCCAGAAAGTTCTTTTGTATAACTCAAGGTTGCATCTTTTCCCTAGGAAACTTAGGTCTAGGTGGACGAGTCCTTTTGTCATCACCGCAATTTTGGAACATGGTGTATGTGAGGTGTATAATCCCCGCAATGACACCACTTTTAAGGTGAATGGCCATCATCTCAAGCCATACTTAGAGAACTTTGTGGCTGAGATTGAGACATGGGACCTATTGGACCTTCCCCATTTGAATAGAGAGCTTGCACGACATGTTGTATAATATTAGAGTAGGAGTTTACATTTCTTTTATGCATTTTTTTCTAGGCTTAGTTTAGGTTTAGGAGTGTAGTGTCTTGTCCTTTTTTGGTTTTCGAGTTGTTCGTGTTTAAGGGTGTTTAGGATGGTTTATTTCTATTTGAGGAAAGTTTGGGGGCTGAACATTAGAGTGTAAATCCTAACCAAGTAAGTGTTAGCTTTGATGCTGAGGCATGTGCGCCCGAGGCATGTGCACTCGAGAAATTGGGCGCCCAAGTTTTGTGTACCCGAGTCTTGTGTACCCACCTGCTACCTACTCAGGCGCCCAAGGCTGGTCACATGATCATCTAATTGAGTCACGTGAGCTGAAGTGTTAGGGGGGTTCAATTTAAGTGTTCTACTCGTCCATTCTACTTCCTTCTTTACTTGTTTGGCTAAGTTAAAAGTCCAAGGTGTGAGAGCTTTCTTTCTTGACCGAATCTACCATTTCACCAAGACAAACTTCCTTCTTTTTACTTTAATAGCTTTTCTTCAACATTGTGAAGTCTAGAGAAGCATTTTCAACCGTGGGACTTGTGGAAGTGTGGATGTGAGCACTAGGGTTTGAGAATATCTAACAAAGACATGGTAAAAACACTCATTTGCGGTCATATTTGATGTTTTTGAGCTGGATTTGTGGTGTTATTCTTGTTAAGTGAGTGGCTTTGGGTTATTTCTTGAACTTTATTCCAAGTTGTTGCTCTCTTTTCCTTTGTGCACGCCACTTGTTTGATAAAATGTGTTTGTGAGTTGGGAATTGAGTTTGGAGGTTGGTTGAAGTACATTGGTGTGCATTTGAAGAGAAGGGGTTGTTTGAAGAGATTTGGCCTTTTGGGCGTTGTTGCTTGAGTAGAATATTGAGGAGCTGAAAGTGTGCACTCCAAGTGTTTGAAGAATTGCTTGTGAGAAAATTGAAGGATTTGTGGGGCATATTGTAAGTGGTAGTGGGGAGGATTGGCGTGTTTCTCCATTTTGGTGAGCATACTTCAATCTTGTCCAATTCATGTAGCATTTATGGTTAGCAACCATTATGGGTCGTTCCTCAAGCAAACGTAAAACACAACCTTCTCCTACTTCATCGGTGGAAGATAGTGATTATGTGCCCGATGAGGAGCAAGAATTAGAAGAGGCCGAAGATGAGGAAGTTGAAGAACAATTGGGTAATGAAGAGGCTGACAATGAAGATGAAGAAAAGGATGAGGACGAGGAAGATGACCTAGTTTATGACCCTCATAGGTTCATTAGCAAGGATGCCCAGGATTTGATTGACTCGTATTGGAGTAAATGGGCTGTACTTTGTGAGAGGGGCATTAATTTGAATCGTTTTAGTGAGGAACTAGCCGATTTCAAGATGATTATGAATACCAGGGGCTGGTCTACTATCGTGGCATTTAGAGCCACTGTCGATCCTACCTTCATCAGAGAGTTTTATGTTAATGCATCATTAGAGGAGGATGAGAAATCGGGCAGCTATTCATTACTTCCATGGTGCTGGGGCAGCAAATTACAATACACTAACGAAGCATTAGGGTTGCTCTCGACACCTCACGGTTTCGCAAGCCCGGATATCCTTATCCTAGTGAGCATGAGCCTCCACTCCCAGTGCTAGCACACCATTTATCCGAGGGAAAAACGCATTCATGGGGGGTTAGAAGACAGTTTCCAAAGAACCAATTGAGTGGTAAGTTCAGAATTCTCCATGAGCTTATTTGTTCTCAAATCTTACCCCTCTCCAATGATGATTTTGTAAGCCCCGATAGAGCTAGGTTGATGTATGCCATGACTACCGGTGTTTTCATTGATTTAGCCTTTTTGATGATACATGCACTGACAGTTAGATTGCAACAAACTCGGGGTCCTAATAGTTTGCCATTTGCTGGGTTGCTCATGAAAATGTTAGAGAAGCATCATGTGGCTATTGAAGCTAATTTTAGGACAGTCCAGCCATTGGCAATGCTATCTAGCTCCACGTGTGCACGTAGTTTAGCTCAGTTTCAGCACCGAAGCACTTCTGTGGCTACATCTTCTACTACGATGCCAGCTCGTCCTCCTGTGGTCCCTACTCTGTGTGCTGATATCCATGCCTTGGGGGCACATTTGAGTGCTATTGAGGCAGAGCAGCATGCGCAACGTGGCATCTTAGAGTCTATTCTTGCTGTTGTTCACCCATCACCACTACTACCTTTTCATGGCTCTTCATCACCACCGGAGGAGGATTAGGATTTATCATCACTGATCTCACTTTCTTGCTGCTTATCATTGCCTTAGGGTTGGTTTTGTCAGTTTAGGTCTGATTTTGAAAGACATTCCCTATGTATGACCTAAAATTGAATGTTATAATGATGTTATTGTGGGTTCTGTTGAACTTTCTGGATGATGTTTGAATGATGTACCTTGCTCTTTCTTTATCTAAAAAAAAAAAAAAATTCTTTAATTCTTTCATCTTTGCTCTTTTCATTTTATTTGTTACTTACTACAATTCTCTAGGAAATATCCATCATTTTTACCTTTTTTTTTTCTATATTGTGCTTTTTCCACTCCTTGTTATTCGAAATTTTGTAGAAACTAGATTGGGGGGGTGTTTCGTATTACTTGTGGGGGATTTTTCCGGGTGCATGCTTGGCTAATGTGTTATTGTTATTGCTTTTTATGCTCCTCATCATGCTCACTATGGCACACTATAGACTTACATTTGCTTTATGGTTTTCGCATTTAGGACAATATTGAGTTTAGGTTGGGGGGTAGAGTTCGCATGATGACTTGACTTTTTGTTAAAAAAAAAATAAAAACTTTGAGCATATTAGAGCTAAAATGTATGATCTTAGCACATTTGTACCTTGCATGTTGGCCCTTTATGGTTTGGTTGATTATGCCCTTAAGTGAGAGAGTGATGGTGATTCGTGTTCAAGACGTAATAAGAAACTTAGCTTGATTTGAGCATGTTACGACCTTGTGCACTTTTTGTTGAGACTACCATAGAGAAAATTTGTATGTGCTTAGGAGTGGATTTTGTTAACATTGGTTACTTAAGCATTCTTGGACTAGGTGGAGACCTATACCCCTTAATGCTTCACTTTGAATTTCAATACACCAATTGCATCTAACACACTTTCATGACTTTCACTTGGCATATTATGAGCTGTTGCAAGCTTTGAACATGATGTTAGGTCCTCTTTGCTATTTTCGGGCCTCTTTGTCATTCTTTGATAAGAAATTGCCCTAGGAACCAACTTGAAGCCTTTTAATAAAGTGTGTGATACATTTCTTTGATATATTTCTTTTCTTGGTTCCCACGTCATTTATTATCCCTTAACCTTATTCACGCACTTTAAGTCTTACCCTCACATGTCTTAGGTTGTAAAAGTGACTTAATATTAATGATGTGAATTGGGGTTGGAAATGGAAACTTTTGAGAGTATATTGAGAGGAAAGATGGGGTGGAGAATTCAATTGATGTATATTTCATTATTTAAAAAAAAGAAATAAAAAAATTAGAAAAAAAGAGAAAAAAAAGAAAAGAAAAAAAATTCTTGTTCCTTTTGTTTATCAAATTATGGGACTTGTATATTGTTTGCTATATTTGAAATTGTCCCAAGGGTAGTATTCAGTAGGAATAAGCTTCTTGTTGGGGTTTGGAAAAGGAATTGGGTAATTTGGGATTTGTGTGCACTGGAACACAATAACCTCTGGCATGCGCTTTGAATTCCATATTGTCTGTTGAAAGCCTTTACCTATAGCCAAGTTACAACCGAAACAAAGACCTAGTGGATTCTAAGCAAACAACTTTTATATTGTGAATTACCAAAAAAAAACTCTTATATTGTGCATGTAGTGGTCTTATGTAAGTTGTGGTGTGATCTTTTGCACATGCATTGGAACATGGTTAGGAGCTATTCACTTAAACTTTAATTCAGTTCACTCATTCATTTGTGGAGTTATGTGCAACTAGGATAGCATCATATGCTAATAGGTGTGTGTGAACCCGTGATGAGTGAATTCCTTCTTATGAGTAGTATCCGGTGAGTTTTGAAGTCAAAACCTAGCTCCGTTTATGCTCTTGCAACCTTGTGGAATGAATGAAACAACTTTGTACACATGTTCTTCTTACCTTGGTAGTCCATACATTTATGCTTAGCACTAGTGAATTACACATGATATTTGAGTTTTGTGACTTGTTGGGCTTAAGATTGATTCATTTTTTATCTTAATCACTTTTGACATCTTGAGACCAAACCATAGATGTTTGTGGGTAGCATTACTGCAAACCCTCACAAGACCTTACTCGCCACTAGGAAGAACCTAGGGGTTTAAAGGGCTTGCCTCACGCGCTAAGTGTGGCCGTGTGTCTTCTACGAAAATGGACCTTCTTTTTCTTTTCAGTTAAATAATATGGTTTTACTTGGTACATGTTCTTTTTTTTTTTTTTTTTTTGTCATTCTTCTTGCCATTCCTAGGG
Organism: Vitellaria paradoxa; assembly: GCA_019916065.1. Lineage (NCBI taxonomy): Eukaryota > Viridiplantae > Streptophyta > Magnoliopsida > Ericales > Sapotaceae > Vitellaria > Vitellaria paradoxa. Next base: position 39,575,854 of record CM034234.1, read on the forward strand.
ACGAGTAATGTCTAGGCTGGGGGTGTGATTGCATGCAATCATTGTTACTTTTTAACCTCATTTTACACTCTTCTTATGAACAAATTGTCAAGTAAAATCCATTTTTATCATGCTTTGACTATTTACTTTGTCGTTTTAGGTTTTTGTAGGATAATGGAGAAACATAACTCAAGGAAGTCAAGTTAGGAGCTTAAATTTGCAATTCAGGATTGAACTAGCCATCCTTGGGTGCACGGCTGAGCAAGGGATGGGCACCCACCGAGGCTAGATGCTACAAGAGTTGGCTTGGAGAGCACCTTGGGCACACACACCTTGGGTGCACGACTACACAAGACCTTGGGTGCCCATCGAGGCTTGTTTAGGCTAGACTCACCTTGGGCGCACAAGGCTTGGGTGCCTGACTACCCAAAACCTTAGGTGCCCACCGAGAGTGAATTTTCAGCAGTTGGTTCAAGACTTTCATCGAACATGTGGAGTGTGCGGTGGCTTGGGTGCACACCCAGTGAAGCTTGTGCCCCCGTGGCATACTTCTAGTAGACGTTTGACATTAAATTTGAACTGTGAATTTACATATATACCCTTGAGTTATGTAAGTTTATAAAAAAATTAGGATAGATGGAAATGCAGAAAGAATAAGGAACATGCTTACTTTGTTCTACACCCAGATAACTTTCTAATACAACATATAGTTACTTAAAGAATGCCACAAATCAAGAACAAATTCAACCACATTAATATACTCGAGAGTCATGTTTTCTATTTATTTTGTGCTTTATAGTTATGAGAATTCCATTATTTCTCTTTGAATTTTTTTATTTTCATTTGTAAAGTAAGACACAAAGCACAGAACATATTAGAAATTTGCTAATTAACACACAGAGCACACGTAGTATTCCAACATTCTAATTAAACTTTGTTGAATATATATATAAATATAAAAAATTAAAAAACAACTTGCTTCATAAGCTCACACTTGGTGACATGAAATTTTTTTAGTTTCTGCAAGGATACATACTGTCAAGAGCGATCTACTATACCTTATACACGACAAGCATTAAGCAATGCATCTGTATTGGGCAGGTGCCACTTGCATGGAACCAACTATAACTTGATTAAAAACCTTGAGTTCACATCAATCTTCATGAAGGTTTGTTTTCTAAGACAAAGACATTTCAATCCTTTTGAATATATAAATAAAAGACATTAGAAATCTTAAAAGCCTAATTAAATTAATTAAATCAGTATTCCTTAAAAGAAGAATATATTAGATGTATAAGTAATTATGCCCAAATATACACCTCTAGCAAAATCAAATAGTAGTAAAAACCAAAGAATTTTATTACATTTTTCTTTTCCACATTTCCTCAGCTACCAAACAGCTTGTGTAAGCTAAGCCAAACACTTGAATAATTGAATCACAATCAAATTTATACACACCAATGATTGTACTATGAAAAGTACAATCATTAACCTTAATTAGTGATTTGTTAGGTGGATCTATATCTTAAAAAGATGATAAATTATTTTTTAATGCATTCATGAGGAATTCTTGTGATTTGCAGGTGTTTGGGACTAAAATGGATGAAGTTGGGCTAAATTGGATGAAATCAAGAAGTTGGTTCGAACACATGTTTGAACCAACTGTTGTTTAAACCAATGTTCTAACCACAGAAGGCAAACCAGAAAAAGTTGCAGCAGATTTTGGCTAAGGGTTGGGAAAAGTGGTTCGAACCAATGTTCAAACCATAGGTTGTTTGAACCTTGGTTAGAACAACAGAAGCTAAGTGTAGACCAACAAGTGCTGAATTTGACTAAGGCAAAGTGGTTCGAACCTTTGTTCAAACCACATGTGGTTTGAACCTTGGTTCGATCAACAGAAGGGTGAAAAGTTACAGAGCTCAAAAATTTCTAAGTCCAAGACTTTGGTTCGAACCAACCCTTGTTCAAACATTGGTTCGATCAACAGAAGCTGTGCAAGGTTCAACTGGAAGAAAATTTTCTAACTCCCAGACTTTGGTTCGAACCCTTGTTCAAACCAACCTTGGTTCAAACACTGGTTAGATCAACAGAGGCTGTGCAAGGTCTAATTGGAATGAAATTTGACTAAGTCCCAGAAATTGGTTCGAACCTTTGTTCGAACCAATTAGTCTGTTCGAACCAATCAGTCTGTTCGAACCTTTGTTCGAACCAACCTGCAATTCGAGGATCCTGAAATTCAGCTTTTGAGAAATGGGCAATTATGTACTTTTACATGTTATATTTCATATATATGTACGAAGGAGGTCGTTTAAGGGATATACAGATTGATTCCTTTCAGTTAAGTTTTTCTTTTTAGAGAGAGAATTGTAGAGAGAGAAAGTGATTCCATCTTCATTTCTTTGAATTCTTGTATCAGAATTTCAGTTCTATGAATGGATTTACTTCAATTTTTATTGTTTTCTTCTTTTATGATGTTTGAGTAGACTTTTCTCTTGGATTCAAGACAAGTCTCTAGTTGATTTGCAAGAATTTCAAGGTAAGGGGGTTAATGTTGAAATCTATTGTGTTAAAGGAAGAATCTATGTTTGATTTGAATTGATTATTGATTTTTGAGTTGAGATTTCAATGGAACTCCAATTTTGTATGGTTTATGGCTTTTACTTATAAATTTCTACATGGAATTATCATGCCTTTCTCTTGGATTTGTATGGTAATTGCTATTCTTAGGATTTATATGTAAGAACTATAAGCTATGCACATTAGTTGTTTGATTTGAATTCTCAGTAGATTTTTGTTCTTAATTTCTTACTCAAATCAATTTGGATCGTTCTAAGTGGTTTTATATCTAGAATATCTTTTGATCTACCCTTTTTAGGTGCAGAATCCTTGGAATTTATTGTCAATCACTACGAGCTTGTTTTGGATCCAAGGTTTTCTTAAAATTGTTCTAAAAACATTTTATCCAAACAACCATTTCTAAAACCAAATTGAATCTCTATCATTCATTGTGGGGTTGAAAATTTGTCTAAAACCTTTTCCAAGAATTGTTTGTTCACTAATTTTTACTAAGGCTCTCTGTGGACATGATCCGGTTCTCACCGGTTATTGTGCTTCAATAGACACCCTGCACTTGGGGTCGAGCTAATATTGATACATTGGAATCGAGCAAGCACTTTTTGGCGCCGTTGCCGGGGAGCCTTAAGCAACGGTGAACGACGATCTTGGGAAGTTTGGGCGGATTCATCCTCACCACTATTTCCAACGACGAATTGCACACTTGTTGGGTAATCTTGTTCCATCTCTTTCATTTTCATTAGTAGTTTTTGATTTGAAATAAGCTAGCATTGGTAAACACTCATAAATTGCTTGTGCTTATGCATTTGTTGCATTTTGTGCATGTATCTTAGGTCCGGTAGGATTGTTCAATCAATTTCGCATCCACAACCTCAACCTATAGAGGAATTCATTGAGTTTTCATTGACTTCATCATCCACATCATCTACACCACAATCACCATCATCATCTGTTTCTACTGATTTAGCGCATTTAATGGAAAATTTGGGAGACAATGGGCAAGATGGCCATGAAGCCATAGCTTCTTTAGATGCACGACCATTGAGGGAGTTGTTGCACCCCGTGTGACAAACTACCCCTTCTTGCATAATTCTTCCTCTAAATCAGAGGAATTTCACTTTTAAGCCTGGCACAATACAATTGTTACCCACATTTCATGGCATGGATTCGAAAAACCCATACATATACATGAAAGAGTTTGAGGATATGTGTGCCACTTGCATGGATCAAAATGTGAGCAAAGACATCGTAAGGTTGCAGTTGTTTCCATTTTCTTTGAAGGATAAGGCCAAAATATGGCTCAATTCTTTAAGACCTCGCTCCATTGGCACATGGAGAGAAATGCAAGCTGAATTTTTGAAAAAGTATTTCCCAGCTCACAGAACATTAATGATGCAAAAACAAATCATGAATTTTTCATGTCAACCGGGTGAGTCATTTTTTCATGCATGGGAAAGGTTTAAAGATTTATGTAATGCATGTCCTCATCATGGATTTCCAATTTGGTGGTTGTGTAGTTTTTTCTATGATGCATTACCATCGGAGCATAAACAGTTAGTCGGTACCATGAGTAATGGTCAATTTCTTGATAAGTCGGCTGAAGAAGCCTATGAGTTTTTGGAGGAGTTGGCTGAAAATACCAAATCTTGGGAGGTAACATCACCTTCACCTTTAGAGTCTAGAGAAGTCCAAGCACAATCTAGTGGGAAATTAAGATTGAGTGAAAATGACGATTTGAGTGCTAGGATAGCTGCTCTTACTAGGAAGGTGGAGTTACTTGAGACGAAGAAGATGAACATGGTGAATGAGAGGGAAGTGAGATGTGTTATTTGTGAGATTCCTGACCATAGTACTGATGAATGCCCCACGGTTCCAACTTTCAAGGAAATTTTGTATGGGCAAACTTCAAACACAAACACCTCACACAATTTCCCTAAGCCATACTCCAGTCAAACTCAAGCTCAGTTAGGACACCCTTCCCTTCCTAACCAATATCATCTTGTGTTGAGAAATCATCCCAATTTTTCATGGAGGAATGATTCATCTAGTGCACCTTACCCCCTACAATTCAATCCAAACCCTTCTCAAGGTCAACCACAAGGTCCATCTTCTAGTTCCTTCCAACCTCAATATAGGAAGTCATCATTAGAGGATACCCTTCAGCAGTTTATGCAAGGTCAAATTGGTATTAATAATCAAACTGCTAAGAATCAAGAGAAAACCAATAGGGCCATTGAGGATAGTTGAAAAACCAGATGATCCGAGGTTGTTGAGAGTTAATGATAAAGAGGGAATGGTTTATGGTGAAAAGGGGGAGAGTAGTGAACAAGGAGAGAGTAGAATAGAAAAGAGAAGAAGTGATGATGAAGGAAAGAGAAATGATGATGATGATGTGGTGGAAGAAGTTGTGAGAAATGAGAGAAATGAGAAAATGAAAAAGAACAAGGTTGAGAAGAATAAGGATGAGAATAAAGAGAGAGAACAAGTTGTAGGTTTCCAGCCCCGACCGCCTTTTCCAAGCTAATTGAGCAAGTCAAAGAAAGAGTTGTTAAATTCTGAAATTTTTAAGGTTTTCAAGCAAGTAAGGATCAACCTACCCTTATTAGATGCCATCAAACAAGTTCCATCTTACTCTAAGTTTTTGAAAGACCTTTGCACTGTTAAGAGGAGGGTGAGTGCTAAGGAAAAGGCTTTCATAGCAGAACAAGTTAGTGCCATTCTTCAATATAAGACCCCACCAAAGTACAATGACCCAGGGTGCCCTACCATAGCATGTGTCATAGGTGAGCACAAGGTAAAACAAGCCCTACTAGACTTAGGAGCTAGTGTCAACCTTCTCCCTTACACAGTTTATCAACAGTTGGGTTTGGGGGAACTTAAGCCGACTAGAGTGACCTTGCAATTAGCTGATAGGTCGGTTAAGATTCCTAGGGGCATTTTGGAGGATGTGCTCATTCAGGTTGATAAGTTTTGCTATCATGTGGACTTCATTGTTTTAGACACTCAGCCCACCCCTCAAGGTTCCATTCCACCCATTCCTATCATTTTAGGAAGACCTTTCCTAGCAACAACTAATGCGGTCATCAATTGTAGGAATGGTCTTATGAAAATCTCCTTTGGGAATTTGATAGCTGAGATGAACATCTTTAGAGTTGCTAAGCAACCCATGGAGGAAGAGGAGGATATAAGAGAGGTGGACTTGATTCAGATAGTTACAGAGGAATATGTTGAGAGGGAGTTTGTTGGTGATCCTTTGGAGAAGGCATTGACATTAGGAGATGGAAAAGATTATAGGGATGAGGTTGATGATGAAGATGTCTTGGAGGTGTTGAATTGGTTAGATAGTGCACCCATCATGTCTATAAACTAGTCTGACCAATCTATAGAAAACCTTGCCCCAAACATGGTCAACCCTGGATCCTCCATTATCAAGCCACCCAAGCCTGATAGGAAACCTCTTCCTAGTGAGCTTAAATATGCATTTTTAGGAGAGGAAGAGTCATACCCAGTGGTCATATCTTCTCAGCTTACTAAGGACTAAGAAGAGAAGCTAGTAGAGATGTTGAAAAGACACAAGAAGGCACTAGGTTGGACAATAGCAGACCTTCATGGGATTAGCCCACTCATTTGCACACACTCCATTTATCTAGAGGAGGGGGCTAAACCAGTGAGACAACCTCCGAGGAGGTTGAATCCTAACATGAGGGAGGTAGTTAAAGGAGAAGTCCTTAAGCTCCTAGATGCTGGGATCATATATCCCATTTCTGATTCTCAATGGGTGAGTCCTACCCAGGTTGTTCCAAAGAAGTCTGGAGTTACGGTTGTTAAGAATGAGAGCAATAAACTTGTGCCCACTAGGATTCAAACAGGGTGGCGCATGTGCATTGACTATAGGAAGTTAAATACCGTGACTAGGAAAGACCACTTCCCCTTGCCCTTTATTGATCAGGTCTTAGAGAGGGTAGCTGGACAACCATTTTATTACTTTCTCGATGGATATTCTGGATATAACCAAATCGATATAGCCGTTGAGGATCAAGAAAAGACAACATTCACATGTCCTTTTGGTACATTTGCTTACCGGCGCATGCCTTTTGGTTTGTGTAATGCGCCAGCCACATTTCAAAGGTGCATGATGAGTATTTTTAGTGATTTTGTAGAGAAGTTTCTTGAGGTATTCATGGATGATTTCACTGTGTATGGGAGTGATTTTGAGGCATGTTTGAGGAATCTAGAAAAGGTGTTAACAAGGTGTGAAGAGAAAAATCTAGTGTTGAATTGGGAGAAATGTCACTTCATGGTGACACAAGGTATTGTCCTAGGCTATGTTGTTTCTTCTAGGGGTATTGAAGTAGATAAGGCTAAGGTAGAAATCATTCAAAAGCTTCCAACCCCTAGGTGTGTGAAAGATGTGAGATCATTTCTCGGCCATGCAGGGTTCTATAGGAGGTTCATTGCATCTTTTAGTGCTATAGCCCGGCCATTGTGTAACCTTCTAGTTCATGATGCACCTTTTGATTGGACCCTTGAGTGTCAGGTTGCATTTGAGAAATTGAAGGGGCTACTCACCTCAGCTCCTATCATTCAGACACCTAACTGGACTTTACCTTTCGAATTGATGTGTGATGCCAGCGATTGTGCCATAGGTGCAGTCTTGGGCCAAAGAAAAGATAAAAGACCTTATGTATTATACTATGCCAGCAAGTCCCTTAGTGACACCCAAAAGAATTACACCACAACTGAAAAGGAGTTATTGGCAGTAGTATATGCACTAGATAAGTTTAGGTTTTATTTGATTGGCTCACATGTCATAGTTTACATAGATCATGCTGCCTTAAATACCTCCTTACCAAACAAGATTCCAAGCCTAGGCTAATTAGATGGATTCTATTGCTTCAGGAGTTTGATTTAGAGATTAAGGATAAACGGGGGTAGAAAATGTGGTGGCAGATCATCTTTCTAGACTTCCTCAACAGGACTTGATAGCTTATGACCCTCCCATTAATGAGACCTTTCCAGATGAGGATTTACTTCTTGTGTCTACCATTGAGTCTTTCCAAATTCCTTGGTATGCTGACATAGCAAATTATTTGGCTTCAGGCATGATACCCTCTCATTGGACTTTGTTGGATAGGAAGAAATTCTTTAGGAATGTGAAATTCTTTTTCTGGGATGAGCCTTATCTTTTCAAGTACTGTCCAGACCAAGTCATTAGGAGGTGTATTCCTGATAGTGAGTTTCAGAGTGTGATGAAATTTTATCATACCTTGGCATATGGTAGACACTTTTCAGCCAAAAAGACTGTGGCCAAGATCTTACAATGTGGATTGTACTGGCCCACCATGTTTAAGGATGTTCATGCATTTTGCCTTGCGTGTGATAGATGTCAGAGGCTTGGAGGCCTAACTAGGAGAAATATGATGCCTTTGCACCCTATTTATGTCCTGGATATCTTTGATTGTTGGGGAATGGATTTTATGGGGCCATTTTTGAATTCCTTTGGATATGAATACATTTTGGTGGCCGTGGATTACGTGTCTAAGTGGGTAGAGGCCATTCCCACTAGAACAAATGACCATCGGGTAGTGATCAAGTTTTTAAAAGAAAAATGTGTTTTCACGATTTGGCATGCCAAGGGCAATTATTAGTGACAGAGGGACACATTTTTGTAATAGACCCGTAGGTTTGTTAATGAGAAAATATGGGGTAGTTCACAAGGTGGGAACAGCCTATCATCCTCAAACTAGTGGTCAAGCTGAATTAGCCAATAGGGAGATAAAGAGGATAATTGAGAAAACAGTGAACCCAACTAGGAAGGATTGGTCTTTAAGGTTAACCGATGCATTATGGGCATATAGAATAGCATATAAGACCATTTTGGGTATGTCTCCCTATAGGTTGGTTTACGGGAAGGCTTGTCACTTGCCTGTGGAGATGGAGCACAAGGCATATTGGGCTATAAGACAATTCAATGAGAACATAGATGAGTCAGGCATTCAAAGGAAGTTGCAATTGAATGAATTAGAGGAAATTAGGCATGATGCTTATGAGAACTCAAAGGCCTCCAAGATCACCATGAAGAGGTTGCATGATTTGAAGATTTTGCAAAAAGAATTGCATGTAGGCCAGAAAGTCCTTTTGTATGACTCTAGGTTGCACCTTTTTCCTAGAAAGTTGAAATCAAGATGGGTTGGACCTTACATTATCAAGTCTATGAATGAATTTGGGGCATTTGAGATTGAAAACCTTGTGGATGGGCAAGTTTTGCAAGTGAATGGCCATCGTTTGAAACCGTATCTTGAAAATTTTGTGGCCGAGGTGGAATCTTGGGAGTTGGAGGACCCACCTCCATTTGAATGATTGAAAGTTTTTGAATCAATGAATAAAGTAGATTAGGAGTAGTGTTTAGGTTTATATTTCTTTTTCTTTTATTTTACTGAATTATCATTCATGATTTGGGTTTCTTTATTTGCTTTCTTAACAATCTTTGTGAGCTTTGATGAATTTAGCATGACAGTGTCATCCAAGTTAGGGGGGAGCAAGGAAGGAGATTCAATTCAGGTGACATCGGTTGTGTGCATCAATTTAGGTATTTTTACAAAGGATTTGATTGACTAAGGTAACTTCCTTCCCATATTCATGAGGATTTGATTGCATATTTTCACATTGGGGACAATGTTCAATTTAAGTTGGGGGGGAAGGTAACCATCTTCATGATTGTAATTGTTGTGTTGGATTGATGTTGCATAACATGTTATAACTTGAGCATGAATGTTTGAAAAAAAAATTAAAAAAATTCAGAAAATCAGCAAATTTTGAAAATTTTTGGTTAATTTTAGGAATTTGAGTTTTTTTAGTTAAATTCTTTTGGTAAATAATAGATTTAGAGAGTCTTAGTCTTGGTGACAATTCAATTCAGTTCTTATGAGCTAAGGCACAAAGAGGTAGGATTCAGAGCTGAGCTAAACTGATATAGGATTTCTGATGTACATTGGTTCGAACCCATGTTTGAACAAAGGATTAAGAAGAGTTTGTTCGAACCAATGTTCAAACCAGCTTTTTGATCGAACCACGGTTCAAACCAAACCAGTCAGGTTATTTTGTTCGAACCTTTGTTTGAACCATCTGAGAAAAGTTTGTTTGTTCGAACAAGTGTTCAAACCATTGGACGGTTCGAACTTTTGTTTGAACCATCGGGCAGTCCTGGCAGACTATAAATAGGTCACTTCAGAAAAATTAGAGCTCATTTCACTGTTTTGGGTCCTAACGCTGGTACGAACAGAGACGAGCAGCTTGAAGGCTTTGGTGTCTGATTGTGATTCCGATTGAAAGGGGTCTCTTAATTTGTAAATCCATGCTTCATTTGGGTTGAAAATGCATCAAGGATTTTAGCTCTGCATCAGCTCAACGCAACACAGAGTCCATTGAGGTAGGATTTCGGACACTGTTCATCTTCTATCAGAAAAATTGAAGTAGGAAATTTGTTGAGCTGTGAATTTTTGGAGATATTTGGGTGAAATTAAAAATTGATTGGGTGTAAAAATTCGTGGTTTGGTTTATTTTGTTGAAGAGTTTTTTGTGTTGGTGGAATTGTGGGTGGCAGTGACAGTGTGAGCTGGTGCCAGTGAACTTTAATCTGAATTTTTTTTAGTTGTTTAACAATGACTTCACCTAAGAAAGTGTATAAGAAGAGGAAGAGGGGTAAAGGAGCTAGTTCTCAACACCCAGAACCTGAAAAACTCACCCCAACCAAGAAAAGAGCCAAAACCCAATCCACTAGCCAATCTGGGATCCTACTTGATGTTACACCAGCTGAGATTAGCCCAGCCATTGCCACTGACCAACCAAGCCATCAACTGGACCTCAATCCAACACCTGCACCTCAGCCCACATCCAACCTACCCATTGAACAAATGCAATCCCATCTCACCCCCACTTCAGAGCAAACACCAAGGACACCCCTGGAACCACAATCAGAGGCCACTACTGAAACCATTAGAAATTTGATTGAGGAGTTAAATGAGGAAGCTGGGAAGGAGGAAGAAGAGGGTGATCCCTATGATGACTTCAAGTTCTCAAGTGCTCAAGCACAAAAGGGGTTTGCTAAGTATTGGAGCAAAAAGCCTGTGATAGTGAAGAGAGGGATGGAGCTGAGCCATTTCCAAGGAGAAGAATTTAAATTGAAACAGAATTTTGAAGCAAGGAAATGGGAAAAATGGGCTCAATATAGTGGAGTAGCTGTGGTTCCCATTGTCCAAGAATTCTATGCCAACATTTTGGACCTTAAGAAGGAAGGGAAAGATTGCATTGTGACTAAAGTGAGGGGAATACACATTGAAGTCTCTCCTAAGGATGTGAGGAAGTTTTTTGGATTGAAGGAGGAAAAGTAACCTCAATTCCCATTCTCAATTGAGGAAGCTCTTGACAAAGATGCATTGGCCAAGGTGTTAACAGGAAACCCCAAAGCTGAGTGGGGCCACAAGAAGAAGATTGCTAAGAATAGGTTGAACTCAAAGTTCAACTCATTGCACTTCTTGGCATGTTCACAACTCAATCCAATGATGAACACTTCTGAGTTGAGTTATGAGAGGGGCTTACTTTTGTACGCAATTGACAAGGGATTGAAGGTGGAATTGGGGCAGCTTATCTGGGAAAACATAGCTGAGGCATCTAAGATAAAAAAAAAGGGGTCAGTGGGCTACCATTTGCTGGATTCATCATCAAATTTATCTGCAAGAAGAAGGTCACAACTGAACTAGGGGAGCAAGTGGCCAAGCCGTTGGGGCATATCACTGCTTCATCTAGGGAAAGAAGTGCAAGTCATAAGAAGAAGAAAGAATGGATCACAACTGAAGAAGTTATGGAGAAGATGCTAGAGAAGTGGGATGAAGTGAAGGTCAAGCTTGGAGAGATTAAGGATGACCAGTACTTTATCAAGCAAGAACTCCAAAGCTAAGGGAAGAGGATTGCAGCCATTGAGGCTAAGCTGGAGCTACTGCTTTCTTCTACAACTGCTGGGACTTCATCAGTGCCATCCGAGGACCCTCCTCTTGGCTTTTAGATCTTAGGAGCTGTTTTGTTTTGTTGTCACCAAGCTAGGAGTTGTAGTACTTTTTGACTTTAGTTAATTTTGTTGCTTTATTGTAGGACTTTTTGACTTGTAGTAAGCCTGTGATGTGAGCACTGACATGTTTTTGTAATCAAAGGCTAAATATGAACTTTTTGCAAAACTTGAAGTGGAATGAAATGAAATGAAGTTTCTTTTTAGTTCTTGACTTGATTCAAAGCATGTACATGGTTGATTAATGCTCATTCTTGAGAATTTCTTGTTGTAAAGTCTTGTGGCAAATCCAATCAAAATCTTAGTTAAATTAGGAATGCTATTCAAGTTTCCTAAAGTGATGCAAATTGAAGATTTGAAGAATTCTAAACAATTAAGGAGATAAAATGAATCAAGTTGACCAAGATTTTGAAGAATTCTAATTGGTGTGAAGGAGTACAAAACCTAATGGAATTCGGACGCAGCCTTCTGGAACATGAATGGAATTCCAGTGTACCTCGCAGGCACGGCGCGGGGAGCGCGCGGGTGCGCCAAGGTGTCTCAGAAATTCCAGTGAGGTCCGCAGGCTGGAGGATGGGAGCGCGAGGGTGCGCCAGTGTTATTTCCCAAAGCGCAAAAATTCCAGTGCAGGTCGCAGGCTGGAGGATGGGAGCGCGAGGGATCGAGCTATGAATATTTTGTTCGGATTCAATTTCCTATTTTGCCAAACTAGGGCAACTTTGTAATCCTATATATATGTGAAACCAACTCTGTAATTGTTGGAGATGGGATAACATATTATAGGGACCTAGAGAAAGAGTCTTTGAGGATTGAGAGCTTTCATGTTCTTTCTCTAAATTCATCTTGTATTTTCTTTTCACTTTCTGTGTGAGGCAGAAAGCCTACTTGTAGGGTTTATCGAGTGATTCGAGCAAGAGTGACGAAAGGATTCGTGCGAGTGATTCGTAGAGAGTCTGAGTAGAGTCTTGTAACCCGTTGATAGTGGGATTGTAAATAGAGGTTTTTCTCCCTGTGATAGGGTTTCCTCGTTATTCTCTTGTGTGATTACTTTCACTATGTGTGTGATTGTGTGGGTTTGGAATTTTCAATTGGTATCAGAGCAGGTCACTCTAAGTTCTTGAGTGAAGATCTTCGTCCAAACCAATGGATCCACCACGTGAAGGAGGTTCAAGCACCAGACCCCCTTGGTTTGACGGCTCAAACTACTCATACTGGAAGGTACGAATGCAAGCTTTTCTTTTGGGAATTAATTACAAAGTCTGGATGTCAATAGTTAAAGGATGGGAAGAACCGACCCATGAAGTCGACGGAAGAATCGAACAAAAGTCAATTCAGACGTGGACTAAAGCTGAGCAAGAGAGTTCGGAGTGGAACTTCAAAGCCTTGAGTGCCATATTTTCTGCAGTTTGCCCTAATGAATTCTGCCGCATCTCAAGTTGTACGAGTGCCCGAAAAGCGTGGTTAATTCTGCAAAGTACACACGAAGGGAACGAACAAGTCAAAACCAGCAAGCTTCAAAAACTCACTTCTGAGTTTGAGGGAATAAGGATGAATGAAGACGAAAGGTTTGATGACTTTTATGTCTGGCTCAGTCACATTGTTAATTCATGCCACAACCTTGGAGAACCTATTCCAGAATACAAAGTGGTACGTAAAATTTTACGTTCTCTTCCACGAGTGTTTGATTCTAAAGTTACAGCAATAGAAGAAGTCAGAGATGTGAACTCTATGAGAATAGAAGACCTTGTGGGATCCTTGCAAACGTTTGAAGCAAATATGGTGAAACCTCGCAAAGCGTCAAAAGGTATTGCTCTAAAGACAGTGGAAGAAGAAAGTGATAAAGAGGAGTCGGATAAAGAAATGGCACTTGTGGCTAAACGATTCGTAAGATATATGAGGAAGAAGGGTTTATTTAATAAGAATAACAAGAATGAGCCACAATCTCAAGAAAAAGGAAAGAAAATCAAGAAGATTGAATCTGGAGAAGAAAACAAGAAGAACAAGGTCAAGTGTTTTGAGTGTCACGGATATGGACATTTTGCTCAAGACTGTGCAAACAAAAATATGAAAAAGAAGCAAGTCAAAGTCATGAACGCTACATTAGATGATGAATCCAGTTCAGATGAATCATCTTCATCAGCATCCTCAAACGATGAAGGTAATTTTGTTGCTTTTATGGCGTCTCACTCTTCGTCTGCAGGAACAGCTTCTGGATCTCAAAGCGACACTGATATATCAAATCATGAAGAAGATGACTCTGAGGATGAATTCAACAATGATTTGCAAGTAGCATATGATGCTTTAATTGTCGAATACAGTAAGGTAAAGAAACAAAGACAAGCCCAACATACCCGCAACAGTAAACTCCGAAGTGAACGAGATTCCTTGAAGACAGAGAATGAAAAACTCACAGGTAAAATATCTATTTTGGAATCTGACAAAATTTCTCAGTCTCATAGTGCAGAAACGTTTAAAGAAAAACTTGAAGAAAAGAATAAAAAGATTGATGAATTGGAGAAAGTTGTTGAAGAACTTCAGGATGAGGTCAGTAAGCTGAAAGAAAAGATCAAGAGTGATGAGAAGATAATTGAAAGAATGAACTCCAGTTCACAAAAACTTGAAGAAATTTGGAGCCAACAACGAACACATGGAGACAAAGCAGGCTTAGGCTACACTGGAGGGAAAAATACAATTGTTTCATCATCATCAGCGCCTTCAGTAGTAGCAAAGGTTGTTTCAAAACCTACAGCCAATCCCAAGACCTTCCCTAAGTCTGTTGCACCACCAAAGAAGAGTTTTGAAAAGAATAAACACTATCAGTATCCTCTTCACATATTGAAAGGTATGCATTTTGCTAGATCCCAATCCTTTGTACCTGTTTGTCACCATTGTGGAATCAAAGGTCATATACGCCCAAACTGTCACAAACTCTATGGTCTTCCTTTAAACCATGTTAAAAATTTTTCAAAAAACCTGGAGCCTAAAGTCCCTGTGAAGAATAAATTTCAAGTGTTTTCAAAATTTTCAGAAGATTATTACAAAAACTCACGTCTTTTTCAAAAACAAAACAGTCCAATATTTCGAAGAGGTACAAATTTCAAATTTGTTGAGAAAAAGAATTTTCATAAAAGTCAAAAACGTGAGGAAAAACCTGTCAAGACAACTGGTATTAAAACTAGAGCTATTTGGGTTAGAAAGTCAGATTTAAATTGTTTTGTTTCACAAAATGCCCTTCGCTTTGAGTCTCTAAGAAAATCTGTAGGCATTTGTACACACCATTGAAATCTAAAAGATAAGTTAGAAGTTCATTGATTAAGTTGAAAATATTTTATGACTTCTATACTGTTACCTGTACATTAAATCTTCCCAATTCATCGATTTCAATGAGTTCATAATTTTCGCATTCCTTGTAAATTGATACGAAGTGTTTTGGTTATTTTTGTCATAATTTTGAAGTGCTTCCTATTACACTTGACTGTACATGCATATATCTCTTTCTCTTCTTTTCCATGAATCAAGGGTTATTGTTTGATGTGTTTAAAAAATGTTGAGAAGCCTGATATGTGCATATCAAAGTTATGCATCATATAAATTAAAAAAAAAAAAAAACAAACAAACAAACTTGGAAAGGGTTACCGGTGGGACCAGTGAGAAGCCCCTTAATGACTCGTTGATTGTTAAGGAATAGCTACCTGCCCATAAGCGTGTGAAAGCCGCCAAGTGTTAAAAAAAAAAAAAAAAAAAGGAAGATTGGCTCTCAATTCATTTGGTACATCAAATTTAACTTTTTGAGTCTATGATTTGTTTGAGGGGGAGCCTATATGTATATTATAGTCAAAAACTCACACGTGCACAAGCATTTGTTCAATTTTATGACTTATTTCACCTCACGACACAGAATTGAAAATTTTCTTGGAAAATCAAAATGTGAATCTTTGAATTTATGAAGGGTGCGAGATTGATGTACATGCATTGGCATAGTGGAATTAAAATTTTTTTAACATTTTTTAGTGAATTCTTCTACTATCTTTTTTTAGTTTTGATTGTCTGTGTCCAAATCTGCACTTACACGTATTTTCCTAAGAGCCTCGTAGGCAAGGCGCAGGATATCCTCCCTCACATTATTCTGATGTCACACTTAGAAGAGGTCGTGTCATGTATGCCATACTCATGGGTCTTCGGTTTGATCTTGCCTTATTTTTGTGCACTTGTCATTTCCATATCAAAAAGGGGGAGTCATTTCAAGTTATGTATGTAATATGTGAACGTGTTTCGGCTATGGCATGATATTTTATGTATAATGTGCTTTGGTAATGATATCATTGATCATTTCTATATTATTCCACATAGTGCCTTGATGTGTGTGTTCAGTACGTGCAGAATTTGAGCAGAATTTAAAATTTAACTTAAGTTTTGATATGTAATTGCCAAGGGGGAGATTGTAAAGTCTTGTGGCAAATCCAATCAAAATCTTAGTTAAATTAGGAATGCTATTCAAGTTTCCTAAAGTGATGCAAATTGAAGATTTGAAGAATTCTAAACAATTAAGGAGATAAAATGAATCAAGTTGACCAAGATTTTGAAGAATTCTAATTGGTGTGAAGGAGTACAAAACCTAATGGAATTCGGACGCAGCCTTCTGGAACATGAATGGAATTCCAGTGTACCTCGCAGGCACGGCGCGGGGAGCGCGCGGGTGCGCCAAGGTGTCTCAGAAATTCCAGTGAGGTCCGCAGGCTGGAGGATGGGAGCGCGAGGGTGCGCCAGTGTTATTTCCCAAAGCGCAAAAATTCCAGTGCAGGTCGCAGGCTGGAGGATGGGAGCGCGAGGGATCGAGCTATGAATATTTTGTTCGGATTCAATTTCCTATTTTGCCAAACTAGGGCAACTTTGTAATCCTATATATATGTGAAACCAACTCTGTAATTGTTGGAGATGGGATAACATATTATAGGGACCTAGAGAAAGAGTCTTTGAGGATTGAGAGCTTTCATGTTCTTTCTCTAAATTCATCTTGTATTTTCTTTTCACTTTCTGTGTGAGGCAGAAAGCCTACTTGTAGGGTTTATCGAGTGATTCGAGCAAGAGTGACGAAAGGATTCGTGCGAGTGATTCGTAGAGAGTCTGAGTAGAGTCTTGTAACCCGTTGATAGTGGGATTGTAAATAGAGGTTTTTCTCCCTGTGATAGGGTTTCCTCGTTATTCTCTTGTGTGATTACTTTCACTATGTGTGTGATTGTGTGGGTTTGGAATTTTCACTTGTGATTTATCCTTTAAGTCTTAAATGTCAACATGGAGTTCATAGTTTCAACACTTTTGAAGTTGTGTGAGATTAAATTGTGCATTAAGAAATTGTGTGAGTATGAACTCTTGGGACATAAGTTTGACTCAAGAAATGCATATATTTATTCTCTAATAAGTGGAGACTAGCCTTGTGAGATTTGAGCCTTTAGCTTTCTTTGTTGAGTGGTTGAAATTAATCTCACATGTTTTTCACATCTATATTCTTTTAGTAGCTCTAATTACTTGTTTTGAATCCTTAAGCATAAGAAACTCATCAGCTTGAACCATGAACATTGGAATGGATTTGTCAACTCAATTGGACCCTTGGAAGTGAAGTAGGCCATCCTTGCATTGTTGAACCATATTGACCTTTCTTTCTTAATTAATTTTCCTTAGGAGCCAAGTTGAGCTATGAATGCATGAATGCATAATTCTTTTGGAGCCTTGAACAATACCCTAATCCTTACAAAATTTTAATAACCTACCTAAGTGCCTTAGTAGTGTATAAGCTTAAGGGAGGTAGAATGAGCCAAGGGTAGTGGTAGTTTTGAGGAAATGGAGGTTGATAAAAAGGAAAGAAAAGGAAAAGAAGAGTGATACAAGGATGTGTTTTTCATTTTCTAATTAAATAAATAAAAAAATTATAAAAAAAAGGAGTTTGAAGAGAATTGACATTTTGGGAATTCAAAAAGGGTGAAGGAAAAGGAACAAAGAATGGAGTATGATTGAGAAGAAAGGGATCAAATTACACAACTAGGGCACATTTTGAAATATCCCTTCCCTTCCTTGGTCCCACATTTAACCCCTTAGCCCCATTACAACCCAATAAAGACCTAATAGATCTAAGGTGTCAAGTAAGTTGAATTTGAAGTTCTCAATGTGAAATAGTTCAAGATTTTTATTGCTATGGATTATTCCTTTCATAGAGCTACACCAAGTCCAATATTCATTGAATTTTATCGTTTTTGACTTAAGGAAGGTTCTTATTAGAATTGGCTTTACACTTACTCTTATGAAAGAATCTTCCAAGAATGTCTTACCCAATTCTCATTTTATTAAAGAGAGTATGCCCTGTGAGGATTGAAGTCAAGACTTGAGGGAATTTTTGTGCATCATTGAGTTAAATTTATGCTCTAGTGAGGAATTATGAGCATGATGGATTGATTTATGTTTTAAAACCTTACAATGAATAGAGTGTTGTTCCTATGAAGTTCCATGTTAACTTTTAATTGTCTTGGGGAGTTGAACTTGAAAATTCAAAAGAATTTGCATTAAGATGCCATGTGCAACTTTGAATTAGGTTAAGGACTGAGAAGTGACTTCTTGTTGAGCTAATTTGCTAGGGCCTAGCAAATCTCAAGTTGGGGGGGTGTGATTGTACTATGAAAAGTACAATCATTAACCTTAATTAGTGATTTGTTAGGTGGATCTATATCTTAAAAAGATGATAAATTATTTTTAATGCATTCATGAGGAATTCTTGTGATTTGCAGGTGTTTGGGACTAAAATGGATGAAATCAAGAAGTTGGTTCGAACACATGTTTGAACCAACTGTTGTTCAAACCAATGTTCTAACCACAGAAGGCAAACCAGAAAAAGTTGCAGCAGATTTTGGCTAAGTGTGGGGAAAAGTGGTTCGAACCAATGTTCAAATCATAGGTTGTTTGAAGCTTGGTTAGAACAACAGAAGCCAAGTGTAGACCAACAAGTGCTGAATCTGACTAAGGCAAAGTGGTTCGAACCTTTGTTCAAACCATATGTGGTTTGAACCTTGGTTCGATCAACAGAAGGGTGAAAAGTTGCAGAGCTCAAAAATTTCTAAGTCCAAGACTTGTGGTTCGAACCAACCCTTGTTCAAACATTGATTCGATCAACAGAAGCTGTGCAAGGTTCTACTGGAAGAAAATTTTCTAAGTCCCAGACTTTGGTTCGAACCCTTGTTCGAACCAACCTTGGTTCAAACACTGGTTAGATCAACAGAGGCTGTGCAAGGTCTAATTGGAATGAAATTTGACTAAGTCCCAGAAATTGGTTCGAACCTTTGTTCGAACCAATCAGTCTGTTCGAACCTTTGTTCGAACCAACCTGCAATTTAAGGATCTTGAAATTCAGCTTTTGAGAAATGGGCAATTATGTACTTTTACATGTTATATTTCATATATATATGTACGAAGGAGGTCGTTTAAGGGATATACAGATTGATTCCTTTCAGTTAAGTTTTTCTTTTTAGAGAGAGAATTGTAGAGAGAAAAAGTGATTTCATTTTCATTTCTTTGAATTCTTGTATCAGAATTTCAGTTCTATGAATGGATTTACTTCAATTTTTATTGTTTTCTTCTTTTATGATGTTTGAGTAGACTTTTCTCTTGGATTCAAGACAAGTCTCTAGTTGATTTGCAAGAATTTCAAAGTAAGGGGGTTAATGTTGAAATCTATTGTGTTAAAGGAAGAATCTATGTTTGATTTGAATTGATTATTGATTTTTGAGTTGAGATTTCAATGGAACTCCAATTTTGTATGGTTTATGGCTTTTACTTATAAATTTCTACATAGAATTATCATGCCTTTCTCTTGGATTTGTATGGTAATTGCTATTCTTAGGATTTATATGTAAGAACTATAAGCTATGCACATTAGGTGTTTGATTTGAATTCTCAGTAGATTTTTGTTCTTAATTTCTTACTCAAATCAAATTTGGATTGTTCTAAGTGGTTTTATATCTAGAATATCTTTTGATCTACCCTTTTTAGGTGTAGAATCCTTGAAATTTATTGTCAATCACTACGAGCTTGTTTTGGATCTAAGGTTTTCTTAAAATTGTTCTAAAGACATTTTATCCAAACAACCATTTCTAAAACCAAATTGAATCTCTATCATTCATTGTGAGGTTGAAAATTTGTCTAAAACCTTTTCCAAGAATTGTTTGTTCACTAATTTTTACTGAGGCTCTCTGTGGACACGATCCGGTTCTCACCGGTTATTGTGCTTCAATAGACACCCTGCACTTGGAGTCGAGCCAATATTGATACATTGGAATCGAGCAAGCACTTTTTGGCATTGTTGCCCTTCTATTGATCGAACCAAGGTTCAAACCACATATGGTTTGAACAAAGGTTCGAACCACTTTGCCTTAGTCAAATTCAGCACTTGTTAGTTTACACTTGGCTTCTATTGTTCTAACCAAGGTTCAAACAACCCACATGATATTTTACTATTCTAATACACTCTAACATCTTATAACTTATATGTAGAAAATTCATCAAAAATTACAATTACATCAAACAAGAGGAACTTTTTTCCCTATCCTAACGATCATTAGCATGGAGTGCCAGTGATTATTCATTGCAGCAGCTTCCAACAAAAACTTGCATTCAAATATTATGATATGATACAAGGCAAAAAGGCCTTCTGAAAGAATTTAAGCAACAAACCCGAGAAAATATATATATATACTCTTTAAACTACAACGAATATATATATCCAACTATGCAAAAGAAATATGAATGTGAAATAAGACAACCATTCCTAGTGTTTAATAATGGATGAAGAATCTCTAAAAACCTCATGGTTTTTGAATAATTCACAATTATTTAGGAACCACCAAAAATATGCTGAATTGACCAAACCCTGGGAACAAATTTGCACCCAACATAATCCATGAATTGTGAATTTTAGGCAAATAGATTAGCCCTCATTCATTCTGTCATGCCAACTAAAGTATGAAGTTAATCAGCTCTTAGAAATTATTCCATGAATCAAATCAAAATTTGTTATTGCTTAAAATAATCTGCAAAAAACACATTAATCACAGTTGTTGGCCAAACAGGGAATCCACTGCCCAATCAAAACCAAGAACCAACAAATCATCAGAGAGGAGATATTTAATAGCCTAATCAAGGGCATTCTGGAAAACATAAATGGGTTCACAAAGGTAGCTAATCAATTAATTTCACAAATTTTATAAATACATACATATCCCTCATCTATATTCCATGAACCACAGTCTTTTTAATGTGATTTGGTTCTCAACAAAATCTAACTTGGGGATTGGGCTAATAATCTCCCAAATGAGAAAACCTGAATTTGTTGTGAGAATATAAAATCTGATCAAAATCTATGCAGAAGTGCAAGATCTTAACTGATCATAAGTACCTAGAACAGTTTGGTAACCAAGAGAATGATAAGGAGGATTCCCGCCAGATACGGTGGAGGGAGGGACGGGCCCAGAGAAGTCGATGACGAGTTGAGGCAGTGGTTGAAAATAATTCACAACGCCCTGAAACGTGTTGTAATAATGCTCTGGAGGCGGTGGCAACTGCTCATGGCTGGCATCGGCCGCGAAGCCTCAGCTCTTCCCATCTTCTTTGCTCATCTGTCGTTCCGAACGAGGTTTGGTTTGAAGGGTGACGTTGGATAAATGTGGGATTGATACAATTTACCTGGATCGGTGTTGTCTCCTACGTTTCCACAATAAGACGAGGGGGGCAGTAGGAAACAAAGTGATTTAAGTGTCCAAAAAGAGGGAGGCAGGAGAAATTCGAAGCGGTCGACTGCAGCTTAAATGTGGGATAGAAATGGTGCTGTTCCATTGATCCAAATGATGTCATTTTTAACTGATTGCAGCAGCTGCAGTCAACCCTGATTGCAGCGTCCCACTTCGGGGTGCCTTTTGCACGCGACTGTGCTTGACCCTTCATATACCACACTTAGCTACTTAACATCAACGAAGGTTCTGCCTCCACCTGCACCTTTGTCAGTTGAGAAATATTTTGGCCGTCCGCTGACTTGATTGAATGGCTGCGATCAAGATTGCCTGAGGTAGAATTTTGGCCTTCCATGTGTATTGCACTACAGTTGATCTAAGGGCCTAGAGTATTCATGGCTGTCCCCTATATATACTTTATCTTCATTGTACTGAGCAACATTTCATTTGTAACACCATGGTTATGCTGTTTGTCCTTCATTTTTCTCATCTCTCCCTTCTTTTGATGCATCCCTTCCTCCAAACTTTCCCATTTCCTCTTCTTACTCGGTGTAAATCTAGTCATATGACAAGGTATACTTTGCATATACCAGAGTTGCCCTCCTGTCTTTAGGAGCGCTTTAGTACGTAGGCATATTATCAAGGTGTTTATATTCATACAATCATATGAATTAGTGGGCAGGTCACTTTTAAAAAGGACTCAATTATTATATGTTTCCTGGAACCAGAAGTGAAAGTTTTGGTAGATAAGGATCCTATAAATGCTTCTTTTAGGGAATTGACTGTATATAATTTTATTATATATGTTTTTGTTTTTGTATTAATCTACAGGACTATAGAAATAGAAATCCTTATATTAATGCCTCAAGGGTTATCTCTTGCTATCAATGGTTATGTCTTGTGTCTGGTTAAAATTATTAGTGATGGTAGACATATTTCTAATATTCTTTTAAGGGTTCTAAGTGCTTCCATCATTGTCTCCTGTGTTCGTTGTATAGCTGCTTGAGACTATTGAAAGATTAGAACTTGTTTAGTAAGCAGCCTTACTTGGTCCACCATGGTGGACATCTCTGCTGATGACTCTCTTTCTTGGGATCTGCCCTTGTTGCCTTGGTCATTGGCCATGATCAATAAGTTAACACTCTTTTCCAGTAAAGTATGTTTCTTTTTTTTGGGGGGAGGGAGGTAAGTAGACTTGGAGAGGTCTAGCCTTCCAGGAATAATATTAATCATCGAATATGGCGGAGTCGTCCGATTTTAGTGGAGGGATGAGATGTGGACATGGGTAGTAGAATGGTGAGTGCTTGATGTTGGACCCTTCAAAGGAGGAGGATTTGTATAAGTGAGAAAGGAACCCTTTTAGGTGGAATTCAAGGTTTCAAATCCGTTAGAAAGATGTTCAGCCTTGACTTGGTGCGCCATAATGGGACAAGAATTCCTTGCATAAATCTCTCTCTAGATTGGTTGGGTGAGTCCCTAATGGTCCTCTTATTCTATCTTTCAATTTGCTAAATCCTCAGTTATCCCACAAGTTGTTAGTTTGTTAGAGAGATCTCTGGACCTTGTTCCTAGTCCAGGGTAGAACAAACATTTTTGTGGGGGAGCTACTACTGCGGGCATGGTGTGTGAGCTCCTGTGTTTGACTAGAGGTGCACAGCGCATGAGGCATGTGGGCGGGAATAAGTGGGATAACCTTGGGCCATATGGTTGCGACCCAGGTACTCACAATTGACATATTTTTAATATTCTTTTAAGCCTTCTTATTCACAAGAATTTATGAAAATTCTAACTTCTCTCTTTCACGCATTGAGGAAGGTTGATTAAGATGATTTGGTTATAGAGGCCAACTAAAGCATTGGTAAGAAGAAATGTTCTGATATAGTTAGAAGGGTGCCAAAAGGATGAGCATAGGTTTAAGAAAGACATAGGTTAGGGTGGCGAGAAAAAACAATAGCTTTGGTCTAACCAATGATATTGCTTTGGATAGATGCAATTAAAGAAAATAGATTCAGGTCGCTAATCCCAAATGCATGGGTTTTAAGGCTTACGCAAGTGCACAGTATATATTTTTATATGTAGGATGTACAAATACATTCAAAACATTATATTCAAAATTTGGAGCTTTAGCAAATGGCTCTCTTCAATTGGATATTAGTCATGGATCAATTAAGTAGTTGAAGTGTATTTTGGTTTATCTGCAAGACTGCATGCATTCATCTATATTGGCTACCAAACTATTATAGCTCATTATCTTCTATGCCAGTCCTTTGAATTAGCAAAAAATGATCCCAAGGTTCTTGAAGCATTCTGCTTCGCATAATCAATCTCTTGCTTATGAGGCCTTAAAATCGCAATTGTGAGCTATATATAATTTTGACATTTCAAATAGCATCCCCTTGTCTTATGGAGTCTTCAGATTGTGTGGATCGTGTGTGTTGGACACATAATATTTGGTAAGGTGATATGGCATGCATCTGAAATTTCTACTTGTACATGTTTTTGGCAAGAAATTCTCGTAATTCAAGTTTACAATATGGTTGTGCAAAAGAACTTGTTACAATGCTACTTTTTGTGACATTGACTTTAAAATAGTGACTCATTCATAATATTTTATCCCTGGAAATTAAGAAATATGAATATTTAGCTGTCCCAAAGTCCATTGAGAATGGATGAATGCTGCACCCAATGCACGTACCGTAGCTCTTGCAGCTTTAGGAGTATTACAAATTGACAATTCTGATAAAAGGAGGCACCAATGTCAAAACTTTAATGATTTGGATTTGTAGGGATAGCATATGGATGGACCCGATCTATGTGAAGCAAATGAAATGATGAAAAGTGTAGAAAACAATTTCAGGATGAAAGATAAGATAGTTCACAAATTCATTGACTTTTTGAAGTTTGTGTGACATTCTTTTATGATGAAATACAAGGCAGCATTTTTTTGGGTGTTGTTTGCAGTAATGGACCTTTGATCAAGAACTATTGTTTCTTCAGGGTTATCTGGTTGTCATCTAGAAGGGGCAATTTTTTACTTTTAATCTGTTGTGGGCAGTAAACGCATCTACCAAAGCAATAAGAAGATAATTTCTTGGAGTCAATAGGGAAAGGTCCTTTTGGCTAGGATTTGTGGTGGTGGGATGAGGGCATATAGTGTTGTAAAAATAGTGTGAATATTATAAAATGTGATAAAAGCATAAAAATGAGAGAAATCTTTGAGAGAGAAGTGCATTAGGAACAAACTAGAAAAGTAGATAAGGATGCTAAATCTAAAGTTTATGATGATCTTTATAATAAATTGGGAAAGAAGGAATGAGAAAGTAAGATATATGAACTTGGTAAATTGAGAGAGAAGCTAGGATTTTAATTGTATAAATGGATTAAGCATAAGGACTCACTAGTATTATTTAAAGACAAGGAAATCAAAAAAGAGTTGGAGAAATTATTTTTGTCAAGAAAGGGCCAACAAGACAAAAAAAAGGGGTTTCAACCTTAGGTGCTAAGATGAGAGAAGTCTATCTTTTATATTTTGGAAACAACCTTTGTCATGGGTCGTATGGACTTCCGCACAATATGGATTGTGGTGAGAGCTAATTGAAAACTCGTCCTAATAACATGTTAAAGTGTTAGTCACTATCTCACCTAAAAGTTTATATCATCTCATTTGACAGCATTTAGAGGTCATATTACGCGGGCCTAATTTTAGAGCGGTCATAGGGAGCGGCATTATACTCACATAAACCTTGCCATGAAGGCATAACAATCTCTCCCTCATGGTGACGCTCTTGCAACTTGAACCCGTGACCTCTGACTCTAATATCATGTTAAGTATTATGGCTACCATCTCACCTAAAATTTTAAGATCCTAGGGGAGCAACTTTGTTATTTAAATTTTCTTTTCTCTCAATTGGCCTCCTTATGTATGGCTGAACTAACTTTAAATGGGTCAAACCCGTGGAACTTTCATTTATTTGGTTGTCGATGAGGTTTGAATTCAAGACCTGACTTGCTTTGATATCATATTAGGAAAAGTCCAATGACACTTAGAGGAGGCGCTTCAACATCAAAACTCATGCGTTAAGATGAGGGAAGTTCATTTTTTATATCAATACAACAACAAATACTTTTAGCGATCAAAAATTTAGTCGCGAAAAGTTATTTTTTGGTCGCTAAAACTTTTGCCGATCAAATATAATTTGGTTGCCTGTTGATCAGCAAAGGCTAGTGGCAGAAGGTATTGGTGACCAAAAATATATTTGGTCGATAAAAGTATAATTTTTACCAACTAAACTTTGGTTGCTAAAAGGTATGCCTTTGGCGACTAACATATATTTGGTCGGCAAAGGTTTACCCTTTAGCGACCAAAATTTTGGTCGCCAAAGATTAATTTTTGGCGACTAATTGGTCGCTAAAAGAGTCTTTAATCGAAAATTTGAATTAATTTAAAAAAAATAAAAATTTAAATGTGGCGCCTTTAGCGACCAAAATTTTGGTCGCCAAAGGTTAGTTTTTGGCGACCAATTGGTCGCTAAAAAGGTCTTTAATTCGAAATTTGAATTAATTTAAAAAAAATAAAAATTCAAATGTGGTGCCACGTGTCATCATGTCACATGGCAACTTGTGTTATGCCACTTGTTGACCTATAATTCCGCCGCGTGTCAGCCTACTATTGCACCATGTGTTGAATCTATATTTTTGAGATTTTTGTTGTTGTTGCTGAGATTCAAACTCATACCATTTCTTTGGAAGTTCATGTGGTTGGCCACTAGGCCAAGCTATTATTTGTATATATATTTTACACTTTTTTGTATATATAAACAAACCTTTATCACTTTTGGCGACCAATTGATCGGCAAAGGTACCCCTTTAGCGACCAATTGGTCACCAAAAATGATAAAAAAATTTATGATTTTTATTTAATTACTTTAATTTTTTTTACAATAATTTTTTAACACTTTTGCCAACCAATTGGTTGCAAGAAGTGCCCCTTTATAGACTAATTAGTTAGCAAAAGTGATAAAAAAAATTTATTTTTTTTATTTAATTATTTTAACTTTTGTTTCAATAATTTGAAATCATAAACAATATATAAAACTATATAGATATTTAGTAAATAATTTATGAATAACTATTATATTTAACTAAAAATATTTTTAAATGTTTTTTTTTATTTCCTTCAATTCGTATGTGTAGCACATATTTAATACATATCTTTAATTTAATTATATCATGGCTCACTATATATATTTTTTTCTTCATTTTGTATTTATATTTTTAAAAATAATTTGGTCGCATTTAGTTTTAGTTTTAGAAAATTATTTTTAAAAAGCAAAATTTTTGAAAACCATTTTAAGAATTTATTTCTAATAAAAAATTATTTTAGGTGATTATATTTGGAAATAAGTTCTAAAAAGATAAAGAAATGAAATTACTTAAATTTAATAAATAATATTTTTTTATTTTTATTTTTAAATTTAAAATAGAGTCACTTTAATATAATTAATATTAAATTACACTAAACAATTAGTAGATATTAAAACGTTTAATATTCACTTGATTATATGTCATATAAATTATAAAGCTTACTCCAACATATTTACCTTAAAAAAATGATTATACATTCAAATTATCTAAATTTGATTTTGATGAATTTAGTTTTAGCATTAATCTGGTAACATTCTTTTGTTGATCTATGATAATAATTTTTGATAATTTTTATAAATTAATTAAAATTAATAAATAAACGTTAAAATAAAATTTATGAAATCTAATTTAAATCATATAAAAAGATAAATAAATTTGTTTGAGAGAAAGATAGAGAAAGAAATAAAATTTAATTTTTTTTTATTTATCTATTTCTTTTTTTAGCGACTAAATTAATATTTGGTCGATGAAGAGATTTTTTTAGCGACCAATTGGTCACCAAATGCTTGGAATTTAGCCACCAAACTTATTTGATTGCTAAAAATGAATGTCAAAAGTTGCTAAAAATGAATGTCAAAAATTATGAAAATATTCCGCGACCAAATGTTTTGGTAGCCAAAACCCTTTGTTGGCGCCAAAGGATGGAGGGAAATATTTTAAAACTCTTTAGTGACTAAATTAATATTTGGTCGGTAAAGATTAATTTTAACAACCAATTGGTCGCCAAATGCTTGGAATTTAGCTACCAAACTTATTTGGTCGCTAAAAATAAATGTAAAAATTATGAAAGTATTCTGCGACCAAATGTTTTGGTAGCCAAAAGCCATTGTTAGTGCCAAAAGATGGAGGAAAATATTTTAGAACTCTTTAGTGACTAAATTAATATTTGGTCGGTAAAGGTTAACTTTTAGCAACCAATTGGTCGCCAAATGCCTGAAATTTAGGGACCAAACTTATTTGGTTGCTAAAAATAAATGTCAAAAATTATTAAAATATTCCGCGACCAAATGTTTTGGTAGCCAAAACCCTTTGTTGGCATCAAAGGATGGAGGGAAATATTTTAAAACTCTTTAGTGACTAAATTAATATTTGGTCGGTAAAGATTAACTTTTAACAATCAATTGGTCGCCAAATGCTTGGAATTTAGCTACCAAACTTATTTGGTCGCTAAAAATAAATGTAAAAATTATGAAAATATTCTGCGACCAAATGTTTTGGTAGCCAAAAGCCATTGTTAGTGCCAAAAGATGGAGGAAAATATTTTAGAACTCGTTAGTGACTAAATTAATATTTGGTCGGTAAAGGTTAACTTTTAGCAACCAATTGGTCGCCAAATGCCTGAAATTTAGGGACCAAACTTATTTGGTTGCTAAAAATAAATGTCAAAAATTATTAAAATATTCCGCGACCAAATGTTTTGGTAGCCAAAACCCTTTGTTGGCATCAAAGGATGGAGGGAAATATTTTAAAACTCTTTAGTGACTAAATTAATATTTGGTCGGTAAAGATTAACTTTTAACAATCAATTGGTCGCCAAATGCTTGGAATTTAGCTACCAAACTTATTTGGTCGCTAAAAATAAATGTAAAAATTATGAAAATATTCTGCGACCAAATGTTTTGGTAACCAAAAGCCATTGTTAGTGCCAAAAGATGGAGGAAAATATTTTAGAACTCTTTAGTGACTAAATTAATATTTGGTCGGTAAAGGTTAACTTTTAGCAACCAATTGGTCGCCAAATGCCTGAAATTTAGGGACCAAACTTATTTGGTTGCTAAAAATAAATGTCAAAAATTATTAAAATATTCCGCGACCAAATGTTTTGGTAGCCAAAACCCTTTGTTGGCATCAAAGGATGGAGGGAAATATTTTAAAACTCTTTAGTGACTAAACTAATATTTGGTCGGTAAAGATTAACTTTTAACAACCAATTGGTCGCCAAATGCTTGGAATTTAGCTACCAAACTTATTTGGTCGCTAAAAATAAATGTAAAAATTATGAAAATATTCTGCGACCAAATGTTTTGGTAGCCAAAAGCCATTGTTAGTGCCAAAAGATGGAGGAAAATATTTTAGAACTCTTTAGTGACTAAATTAATATTTGGTCGGTAAAGGTTAACTTTTAGCAACCAATTGGTCGCCAAATGCCTGAAATTTAGGGACCAAACTTATTTGGTTGCTAAAAATAAATGTCAAAAATTATTAAAATATTCCGCGACCAAATGTTTTGGTAGCCAAAACCCTTTGTTGGCATCAAAGGATGGAGGGAAATATTTTAAAACTCTTTAGCGACTAAATTAATATTTGGTCGGTAAAGATTAACTTTTAACAATCAATTGGTCGCCAAATGCTTGGAATTTAGCTACCAAACTTATTTGGTCGCTAAAAATAAATGTAAAAATTATGAAAATATTCTGCGACCAAATGTTTTGGTAGCCAAAAGCCATTGTTAGTGCCAAAAGATGGAGGAAAATATTTTAGAACTCTTTAGTGACTAAATTAATATTTGGTCGATAAATGTTAACTTTTAGCAACCAATTGGTCGCCAAATGCCTGAAATTTAGCGACCAAACTTATTTGGTTGCAAAAAATAAATGTCAAAAATTATTAAAATATTCCGCGACCAAATGTTTTGGTAGCCAAAACTAATTGTTGGCGCTAAAGGATGGAGGGAAATATTTTAAAACTTTTTAGAGACTAAATTAATATTTGGTTAGTAAAGGTTAACTTTTAGCGACCAATTGGTCACCAAATGCCAGGAATTTAGCGACCAATTTATATTTGGTCGCTAAATATAAATTATTAGCGACCAAATGATATTTGGTCGGTAAAAACTAATACTTAGCGACCAAATTTAGTTTTGGTCACGAAGGTTGCTAAAAATGCTTTTTCTTGTAATGGAGGAAACAACTTTTGTCATGGGACGATGTGGGACAACTTTTTGACAATTTTGATAAATTATTGTATGAAAATCAAATAGGAAATATGCGTTTAAAGTTAAATGATAGTGGGGAATAGATTCTTTCGTAAAACTAGAGTATATTACATATTGAAGAAGATGAAAATAGAAAAATTGTAGGGCCAAATGGATTTTGATTGAGGTATGGAAGTATTTAGGTGATGTAGGCATAGCATCAGAACAACTGTCTGAATATTTTCTAATGTATTATCAAAACGAAAAACTTTAATTATTCTATCAAATTGAGTTACAGTTTCATTGTAAAAGTAAGAAATAATAGAAAGTAAGTCAGACCATTGTTTCATTAAAATAAGCCATGTCATACAAGAAAAGTCATCAACAAATATCACAAAATAAAAAAAAAACCATTAACACTCTTAAAACGGGAGGGTCCCCAAACATTTGTATGAACTACATCAAAATGTTCTGACTCACGATTAGTACCATGACTAGGAAAAGAACTACGGTGATACTTGCTAAGTTAGCAAGCTTCACATCCTAAACTAGACACTTGACTCGAAGTTGGAACAATTAACTATAACCTGGCTAAACATGGATGACCAAGGCGAAGGTGCCACTGAAAAAGAGAGACAGAGGTATGAAGAGCTGTAGAGGGTATATGCTCTGGAGGAAGATCACGATCAAGATAATAAAGGCTATCTTTCTCATGTCGCGAACCAATCATATTCTTCATCATGAGATCCTGAAAGACACCAAGAGGAGGAAAGAAAGTTATGGAACAATTTAATAACTTATTTAGTTGACTAACAAATAGTAAATTAAAAGGAATTGAGGTACATAAAGGTTAAAAGGGAGATTAAGAGATGACGAAGGGCGAAGACTCCCTTTACCAGATATAAGACGAGAAGAACTATCAACTAACATAATATTATGATGAATATGACTAAGATCAGAAAATAAAGAGGAATTACCAGACATATGTGAACTGACTCCTGAACTGATGATCTAAGAGGGGGAGGATGAGTCCACAAGAGCCGAATTACTTGAGTTGGCCAATGTAGCAGTGGAGACAGAAGAGTTAGAATCACGCAAAGACTAGATAAGCTCTTGAAGCTGTTATAAGTTTAGAGTAATTGTCTCTAGAATCAGATGTGGTAGCTCCACTATCAGATGCTGGAAGTGGTGAAGATGCATGATCAGAAACTTGGTGTTGCCTGCTCAGGTTTTCCATACTTCTTCCAGTAATAAGGCTTAGTATGATTTGTGCCATTGCAAAAATCACACTTGTGGTCACCTCTACCACTCGGGAGGTGTCCTCCACCTCTAGAACTATTGCGAGAATTTTGTCCACCACAAGTACCACGAGAATTACCTTGGGAAGGACCTCCATAGCTCTGATAATTACTGATAAGAGTAGAAGAATAAGTAGCTGCTAAATGATCATTAGTCGTGGTTGAATGATTGCCCAAGGACGATCGTTATATGCGAGCATAGGTACTAACAGCAGTAGGTAAGGTTTCACTTGCTAAAATCTAATCCTTAAACCCTCAGAGAATAGGGTTAAGGCCAGATAAGAAGTTTGGAATCACGAACTCTTCCCAATACTTTTTCTATTGTGTCAAATCTTCATTAAATAATCGGTATTGCAACAACAGCTCTCATAGGCTTTTCAAGTGACTGTAATAATCAGACAATGATCTCTTATTTTCTTTTGCAAAAAACATCTGCTCATATAACTCATAGACTCGAGAAATATTACTTTTCTAGGAGTAGGACTCAGCAAGACAATCTTATATCTTCATGGAGGAATCACAGAACTCAACGGTAATGGCAACTAAATCCTCCAAACTGTGCCATAGTAATACCATAATAATAGCATCCTCATGCATCCACACACGATACTGAGGATTAGTTGAAGAAGGTGGCTCATTTTTAATATACTATAGTTTGTCTTTCCCCCAAAGAAAGGCTTTTACTGCATGTCCCCAACTTAAATAATTCATACCATGTAATTATTTGGGTGCGATAGAATGAGGGATATTATTAACCTTTAAAAATACAGATGGAGGCATGGTTTGAGTAGTAGAGGACTCACTTGTGTTTTTAGGCTTTGACATTGCAAATAATAACCAATTAAGTTGCCAACAACAATAATACAATCAAATAAATCTTCAAAAAAATAATACCAAGGTGCACAGTTATCAAGAAGTAAACCAGAAGCAAACCAAAAGCAAACAAAACTTCCTTTTGATGATAAAACCATCACAAACAGAACATCAGCAGTGAATCAAAAAGCAAAACTAGTAGATGAAACCATCATAACAGAACCAGCAGATGAAACCAACAAAGCCGAATGACTGTGCGACGATACTTTAATTAGATCATCAAATGATCAAAAAAGAGAAACATAAGATAAAGACAACTCAGCCTACATCAGGCGAGCAATGAATAGGACTTGCCGGAAGGTCTCCGAGAAACCACGTGCCAAAAAGAACTGGGTGCATGAGATCTAAATTGTGGTGGCGATTGGCACATGAGCATGTGTCTAGTGGTTTCCGGTGACGAGCTCAGGCAAGAGTTGATCGACGGAGGCTAGCGGTTCCTCTAGTGTGGTCGAAAGTCACCTTCAACAGTCGAAAAGTCAATCGACGGTGAGAGACAGTTGTGAGCGGGAGAGCTACGAACGCTACACTTTAGGGTTTTTGCCCCCCATTTGAATCAAACAATGCTTTAATACCAAGTTGAAACAAAGAGAGAGACACAGAGAGAGAGAGAATGAAATACCTCCTCTCCCTTCTCCTGTAAATTGTACTTATAAATTAAAGGGTTTACAATTAAATAAGGAATTACAATCAAATAAGAAATTAGAAATCACAGCTGTAGCTACCAATACTAAGTAAAGAAATAAAATCAAGGATCCTATATTCTAGTAGAAATCATATCAATCAAGAAAATGCCAAATGAAATGAGTGAAGAGCAAGTGTTTTAGTACCAATTTACAAAGATAAGGGGATATCTAAAGTTGCAATAATGATAGGGACATTGAACTTATTAGTCATACAATGAACATGTGGAAACAAGTAATGGAACATAGGCTAAGACTTGAAACAACCGTATCATATAATCATTTTGAATTTATGTCAAGAAGGTTAACCATGGAAACAAACCTATTAACTGGACTAATGAAGATAGATAGAAAAAGAAAAAACTTTATATGATTGTTATAAATTTATAGAGAACTAATGATCTAGAGATTTGATTTAGTGGGTATTGAGAAATGTGTCATATATAGGTGTATGGAGATGATATAAGCCATGTACAGACATAGGGGTGGGAATATTGGATACAACACAATAACACTTCCCCCACACCGCATGAACATGAAATTATTGAGCGAGAAACGCGAATGCAACGTGACACAAATACATTAGCATAAAATTGACATGATATACTTGATTTTGATATAAATTATTTATTTAACATGTTCATTAAAGTTTGAGATATATGAGTGTAAGCATGAACAGACATCTTTCCTCATTTTATATAATTGTTATAATTGTTTTTTAATGCTATTGAGTGTTTTTATTGCTATTAAGTGTTTTTTCCCCATTATGGTTAACATTAAAATCCTCATTTTATGGATGCATCACAAATTTTTCATAGAAATGTGGTTGGATGAGAGAACTCTTGAAAGTCTTGGTTGGATCTATGCCATCATTGAGTTCTACTATTTTTTTTCCCTCTTGGAAGTAACCAAGTTATTCCTTCATTTCTGTTTCGCTGTTGCTAAGTGATGGTTATACATACTTATGGCAGATTTAGTTTCTCATCGTGCGTTGGAGTTATGTTTGGAGAGAGAGAAAGAGAGAGAGAGAGCGAGCTAGTCGTTTTTGTGTTACATAGTGTTTTATTGCTAACAATATACTATGTTTGGAATTTATTTATTTAAGTTTTGAGAATAACCAAATGTAGTTAAATCTCAATGATACCCAAGGATCATGCATTTTTGTATCTCAAGGGATTTACTATTTAATTGATCCAAACTAGTGATAGAAAATTGGCTGGATTGGGTCTAACCCGGCCTTGACCTAGATTTGCTCGACCTCTAGTCATCTCTCATGCCTTGCCCCCCTCTCGTTTGGGTTCAGGGGGTCAGTCATAGTCAAGAAAATTCAGCCCAGCTACTCCGTCTTATTTTTTTTAATATTTTAAATTTTTTATAAAATTTATAAATACAAATAAAACTCATAAAAGCACACTAAAACATATAGGGTCTATTTGATAGCGCTGTTATTTTTTTGTTTATATTTAACTGTTTATATTTTTTTGTTTTTTGTTTTCCATTGTTTTGTTTTTCTGAAATAAAAACTGAAACTGAATTTGGAAATGTAATTTTATTTACAATTATTAATATTTTTATTTTAATACAATATTTAATTTTATTAGTTTTTAAAAAATTATCTGAATTTAATAAAATATTTTTCATATTAATTAATTTACTTAATTGGATTAATTAAATTAAATTAATCCATTAAATTAATTAAGCTAATTTAAGTATTTGTTAGAAATTATTTAATTCAATAAATATAAAATATGTTAAATTATAATTTGATTATATTGTTTAGTAAATACAGTTGAATAAAATATAATTATTATATCATTTAAGTTAGTAAATATAAAATATATTAATTATAGTTAATTATATTATTTATTAAAAACAATTGAATAAAATATATTTCAAAATAATTTAAACAATTTAATTATGATATTTATTAAAAATAATATAATAAAATATATTTAATAATTAATAACAATAAATATATTTTATTAAATTTAATTTAATTAATTAATTAAATTTTATTTTTTAATAAAAATAATTTAGTAACATATATTTTATATTAATTAAACTAATTATATTCTATTACATATTAATTTAGATAATTAAATTAATTTAATTGAACTATGTTATTTATTAAAATAATTTTAATTTAATAAAATAGTTGAATAATATAATTCCTTTTAATATGATGCAACAAAACTGGACAAAGTGTTAAAATCGACAAAATGTTTGTAATAGGAAAAAAAATAGAGTGAAAACACTTTTTTTGTTTACATTTTTCTGTTTAAATTTTCATTTTTTTGGAACAAAAAACATAAATTGATGTAACTAAATTGTTTCTGCTGCCAGTTTACAAACTTTTGAAAACATAAATAGAAAAGTAAAAAATGAGAACCAAATTGGAGCATAGTGTTATTGATCAATAAATTTTATTAAGAGATAAAAATTTATATAATTAATATTGAATTCGAATTACAAATATAAAATTCTAATTAAAAAAAATTGTCAAGTAAAAATTAATAACTAATTTACAATTGTAGAGTGACAAATTTTTTAATTACAACTGTAAAATGAATGGTAAAAACTAATAAATAATTATAATTACAAAAATTGTCAAATAAAAACTAATTACAAATTTACAAATATAGAATGATAGGGTCAATAACTAAGGACAGAGGTCTTATTCATTCCAACTAAGTTGGCACCTATAAGTCTGACTATCATTTACAAATGTTATTGTATCTATACATCAATCATCACTATTATGTTCTTTTATTTCACCAAAATGCATTATTAATAAATTAAAGTTAATTTTCTACTTTTCATCGGCTTATGGTTATCTTATTTTGACAATGCATCAATCTTGCAAACACATTACCGCCTCTACTATTTGAGATGTCAGTCAACTTTTGTGTAACTAACAATATGTCCACTTGTGTTGAACATTTGTTTAGATGCTACGGTAGACATTAAAAAATAAAGACATCACAAGTTATAGTAGAAAGTACTAAAAACTTATGTTATTGTTCATTCCACCAATCCAAAGGATCAAAGTCATCATCATGGTGTACTTTAGGTAGATTCTGATAACGTTAAAACTTTGATGAATAGCAATTGCTACTGGTTTACAATGAAGTCCATTGAGATTTGATTTTTTTCTAAATTGAGGAGCTACTATGGTGAGATGATGCAGTCGTGGTGGTCATTTGTGTAGGTGTAGATTACCGTTATATGGGTTAACTAGGTTTTGCAAACATTCTTTAGTAGTTTTTATTTGGTCTTAGGTGTTTCCAGTAGCATAAATTATCAACAATACAAAAAACTGATAGTGTCTAAAAATGTTTGGAAGTGGGTAAAAACATTTATTAAATTTCTTTTGCGTGCTATTAATCATATAGTAAAAATATTCATGAATAATATATTTTATGAAAATCTCATCAATTGAAACTAGTTGATACGTAATAGTAGAAGATGTAGAATAATAAATATCACAAAATATTCTCGTTGCAACATCAAAAATACGTAGAAAATCTTTGTAAAAAAAATTGAGTTTGCTCAATAAGGGGCTTAATGGTTATTAACCTGGAAATATGATTATTTAAAATAAATAAATAAATTATTTTTTGATATTTAATAGTTATTTTCAATACTAAGCAAGCTGAATTTTATCTTATATCTATTGACAATTTTTTAGATTTTAGAACTATTTGATTGCATATACTTCCAATATAACAATTATTTTAGAAGAACTCATAGTAGAAATTACAGCTTGTTTGATTTTAAAAATAGACAAATCATAAGCCCTCAATCATTCTTTGACAATTAAATTTAGTATATGAGTATGACAATGGCTATGAAATAAAATGTCTTGTGCAGGTACTGAAGAAAGAGCATTAACTAAGTAACAAACACATATCATTATACGGAGCATTGTTTAAATTAATAGAAAAGATTTTTTTTAGTTAAACCCCATGATATAAGTTCATTAAAAATCATTTCTACAACACTTATTCTACTGTAAGATTATTCAACCAATTTAAAAAAAAATCATTTATTTAATTTTCAATTCTCATTAATATAATGAGTAGTTATACATTGATATTCAATACTTTGACAAACTACTTTTTTCTTCAAAATTTTAAAAATATGTTTTTAGTTCACCTTTATTTGTTTTAAAATCTCCTAAAACATGATTTTTTTAAAGCATTTCTTAAAAAAATCATGAAATTATGGTGTAAAATTATCCCGAATGAATTCTTCAAAATTTTGATTTTCGCTCGTAGTAAAATGTTGTTAATCTTTAACAATAAATCTAATCAAATTATTTTGGGTTCTTGAAGAATCATAAGAAAATATATTTAAATTGCCCCATTTGCTACCGATTAGGTTTGTGTAGTTTGTGGGACAAAATGATCAATTACAGCGTTGACACGGGGATCGTGTTTGTGTTTTGTATTTAGATGTTTTTTTAAATGATTAGGTTCAGAATTAGTTCTACCAAATAATAAGTTTTCACAAATATTACATTTAACCTTGTGCATTCCATTATCCCGTACAAATCTTGTAAAATGGTCCCATACTTTGAAAGTTGACGTAATGATTATGATGTAGTAGCAGCACCATTACTGCTCATTTGCATTGGAATTTGCTTGTTGGCAGGAGAATTATTTGAGTTCCCATTCTAAAGATAAAAAAAATATGAGCCTCCATCCATTTGATAAAAAATAATTTGATTTGGCAGGAGAATTATTTGAGTTCCCATTCTAAAGATAAAAAAATATGAGCCTCCATCCATTTGATAAAAAATAATTTGATTAAAAAAATTTAAAGTATGCAAATTAAAAAATTTAAAGCAAGCGAATTAAAAAAATTTAAAGATCAAAATTAACAAAATTAAGTATGTAAAAAAATTAAAATAAAATAAAATTTACTAACCTATAATAATTTGAAGACTTGATCTTTAAATCTGAACTTCAAATTCGAAAGAGTTGTGTCACACCTCTAACCTCATAGTCCGGGACGGATAGTATGAAAATATGGGAACTAAATAAAATAAAATAAAACCTAATCAAAGGTAAAGTCATAACAAATAATAACAATCAAGGCATCTATTATCGTTCCTCATTCTCATATTAAAATAATAGATATGATATTATCAAATTAAAATTCAACGTCATTCTCTGGTGACATAATCTAAGGCTTACACAGTCTTAATAAACATTATCATGATACAATCTCAAAATAAAATAAGTCCGAGATCTACAACTCAGGTCGCACAAATAAGCGTATAGTAATTCATCAATAAAATAAAATAACTAGTAGGTTATAACTATTGGTCTTTACTAAGCTCTAGGTGACTACTCCCTGGTATTACGGGGGTTACCTGTAATAAAGAAGGGGTAAGCATCACAATTCAGTAGGTAGGATTGTGTAAGTGTGCATTAGTGTACAATAATCTAGCATATAATATAATTCACAATAATCTCAACAAAATGTAATATAACAGTGCATATGTGATGCAATTGGCAATGCATTTTCAATAGTTAATTAGTTGGTATTGAATTGTTTAGTTTAAATTTATGTTTTAATGAGTTGTTATGTTTAGTTTATTAGCCTTATTTTATTTTGTAAACAATCTTTCAAAACCAAATCAAATCTTTAATCTTTTCGTTTAATAAATTAAAATAGTAAATTAATTAAACCGAAATAACTTCGAAAAGAATTAACATTAGGTTCCCTGTGGATTTGACCTCGGACTCATCGAGTTTAAAGTTATACTGCACACCCTTGCACTTGGGGGTTATTTAGACGCACTAATTAGAAGTGGTCAGTGATTTGTAGAGATTATTCTGAAATTTTCAAAATTTTTAGTGATTTTTGGAAATTTTTTGAGATTTTTTGAGAGTTTTTATGGAGAATTTCATAGTTCGAGATTTGTAGAGATTTTTGAATTTTAACCCTAACTAAATTTTATCCCTGATTCAATTAAACTGTAATTCAATTTTGAAATAATTTTAACCGTTATTTAATTTTAACTTTAATTGAATTTTATCCTTAAGTAAATTTAACCCTAATTTAATTTTGGATTAATTTTAACTCTTACTGAATTTTATCCCTAAATAAATTTAACTCTAAATTAATTTTGAATTAATTTTAACCCTTAACTGAATTTTAACTCGATTGACTTTTATCCCTAGTTCAATTATGAATTAATTTTAACCTTTATTGAATTTAAATCCTGATTGAATTTGTACCCTAAATAAATTTAATTCTAATTAAGTTTAATTTTAACCCATATTGAATTTTAACCTTAATTAAATTTTATGCCTAATTAGTATTTCAGTACCACTACTTTGATAAAATAATAAAATAATTCACTTAAGTAATCATTTATATTCATTACATATTATTTTCATAAAATACATTAATAATATCGAGTTTTAACTCTAATTTAATATTATCGCTAATTAAATTTAACCCTAATTTAATATTGAATTAATTTTAACCATTGTTGAGTTTTAACTCTAATTGAATTTGGATGCATTTATTTTTAATATTATGGATTATTTAGGCGTGCTTATTTTTAAAATTATGGATTATTTCAACTCAACTCTAATTGAATTTTAACGCTTATCAATGAGTACACTTTTTTTTTTTTTTTCGGGTAAGTAAGATATTTTAGATTAATGGGAAAAGATATTACAAGTATCATGGAGGCATACCTCCAGTATGCATCAATGACTGCACTTAATAATTTTAAAATTATGAATTATTTGGATCAATTTATTTTTTTTGGTTTTTTTAGTTAAATTTTATATTTGTTAACCATTTTATTTAAATTTTGTCTAAAATCAAGTGTTTATAGGATTATTATCATACTTTGTAATATTTTCAATATAAATTATACGTTAGGAAGTTTAATAATTTTAAAGTTATGGATTTTTTAGGATGCGTTTATTTTGGATATTTAGATTAATCTTTTTATTTGTTAACCATTTTATTTAAATTTTTTTTTCAAGTATCAATAGGATTATTGTCTAATTTGTTAGTATTATTAATATAAAAGTAGTTTTATATTAATATTTGAACCGAATTAGAAAAATCATGAAAATACTCCAACCAAACAAATCATACAAACTACATAAAATTAACAAATTATGAATGTTTCAACCAAGCAATTCATACAAATTACATAAAATTAACAAATTAAGAATATTTTAACCAAATTAACAAATTAACAATATTCCAACAAAACAAATCATATCAATTAGAAAAATTAAACAAATTAAGAGTATTTAAAGTAATCAAATTAATCATAAAAAATGGATAATATAATCAACAACTCAATAAAATAATAAAAGCATATTTAATTCAACCAAATTAATCATTCAACTTTAAAAAATAATTGATAATTAAACAAGTAAAAATTTAACCCAATTAACAAGCATACATTGACAATTAATTACCAAAAAAAAAAAAAAAAACATACATTGACAATTTAACAATCATACATTAACAATTTAACAAACATACATTGACAATTTAACAAATTAAATTCAACAAACGAATAAATTAACAATTTAACAAATTGCAAACATTTTTAAACAAACTAATCAATAATTATTACAATTAAATTAATACAAAATCAATTAGAAAATTAATCAAACCAAAAAAAAAAAAAAAAGAACCAAAACCTCAAGCACTATTGGAGCTAGAGCTAGGAAAGGGTTGATTTTGCAACACTGTATACAAAAATGGGGGAAAATATCAATACAAGAAATAGAGAAAGGGAGAGACAGAGAGAGGGAGAGCTAAGAGAGAGACAGCCAGAAAGAGGGAAGGAAAAAGAGAAAGAGACACAACTTTTTACGAGTAAGGTGCTCACCAGAGTGGAGAAGACGTCGGAATAAGGATCGGCCAGCAATAGGGATAGTGAAGAGAAGGAAAGAGAGAGTGAAAATTATGTGGAATTTATTTGTTCCATTTTAAAGGATTAGATTTATTGAAAAACCAAATATGGAGAAATCCTCAAAAAATAAACACAAATAAATGAAAGTAAAAGTGGCACAAGATTTAACGAGGGTAACCCTAGAAATCACTTTTTAAAGAAAATATTGAGTCTATAAGGTGACTATTCCTAAAAATTAATCCATTAAAAACTTAAGGATTACAAGAGTTTTCCATACAAGACTCGACTTAACACCCGTCCTAATCTAAATACCTTTTGCTTGCTAGAACTCGCAATAAATCTTTACCCATGCGATTAATCCCATTCTTTAACCTGACTGGCACCTCTTACAGCCTGGAGATGATCTTGATTTTTTAACCCTTGAAGCAACGATCAATTGTTGTTCTTTTTGATTTGCACTCTTGATTGCCTCACCCGCACATGTTTATTGGTTTCAAAATCATTAAACCTAGGTCTGGCAGAATGTTTACAATTTATATCAGTCCTTAATATGGAAACGGGATTAGAATATAATCTACTAGAATTTTCACACTAAGGAAAAACTTGTCTAATCATGACTCTACAGAAAAATTACAGATATTATATACTTATTGACTCTCAATTGCCATACACTTAAAATTCTAAACCTTAGACTTATCAAATCCATTCTCTTGACTAAGGGTGAATCCAAGGTTTTTGGCTAGCGAAGGAAAAAATTACATATAGTTCATTGATCAAAAGAAATAAATTATATTTTTATAATAAAATTAATTTTTTAAGAATAATTATGATAATAAGTTTTTAAAAATCTAAAATAGTTGTTAGAATAATAGGAGAAATAAAAATTTTGGAGAGAAAATAATGATTGTATATCTCAATATGCAGAATGTGTACAAATATATATACCTACAAACTATCTGTACAGGGCAATAGAATATACGGAATGTGCTACGGCCTATACAAAAAAATTAAGTATATATTAGAGAATATTATGAACTAAGGAATATTCTAACATGCCTTTGCAAACTTAAGGAGGTATAGGGGAAACCAACTTGAGTTTGGAAACTAATTGAGGAAAATGTTTAGGAGGTACTGCTTTAGTAAGCAAACAGCAGTCTGAGCAGCAGAAGTCACATGAATAAATTGTATGGTACTTTGTGCCACAAGGTGGCACACAAAATGGCAATCGATCTCAATATGTTTGGTGCAGTCATAGAAAACATCATTATGAGCAATCTAAATGGCACTCCAATTGTCACAGTAAACAATAGTGGCAGTGGAATGGGACACCCCTTATTAAGTAACTAGTGAAAAAAAGTATAATTAAGCATGGGATAAAATTAAGAGTGGAATGTTATCTCCTATCCAATCCAATATTCAATGAAATAAACACTCCCTAAGTGCTTATTGATATAAGTAAATGTGTGTATTATCTCACTTTGTATTAGTCTTGGAAAGGAGGAAAATAAAATCTAAAGTTTTAGTTTAAGAATTAAAGCTCTAGATAAAAATGGATAAGTTGTATTCATCTTGCCCGTTCAAGAATCTTTTCCTTTGCAATTGCTATTAGGTTTTGTTCGTAGAATGTAGGCTTAATTTGGGTTCTAACCTTTTTATTTTATTTTTTGTTTACTTATTTTTTGTTTTTTAGCCAGAAAGTAGATAGAAAAATAAAGTGGAATGCTTTAGGAATTTTGCCTCTATTTTTTTTTTTACCTTTTTTTGTTTGTAGAACATAGGCTTAGTTTGGGCTCTAAAGATGGTCTTACCACCTGGGAATCTGTGACAGAGAAATGTGAAGGAACATTTAGGATTGGGATTGGGAGGATCTTTAGAACTTGATAGCCTGTATGGGGTCAGAAGGTAGGATGGAGAGAACATGATAAAATGGAAGGACGGTTCTAGTGTTGGTAAGTTTTAGGTGAAATTATTTTATAGGAAATTGGAGAGTGGCGGGGAGGACTTTCCTTGGCTAAAAGTTTGGAAGAGTGGGGTGCCTTTTTCGTATGGTGCATAGTCTAGGGAAGGATTCGCACGATTGACAATCTCAGGAAGAAAGGTTTGATCGTGACGAACCGATGCAATTTGTGTAAAAGAAGATGTAGAATCCATATACCATTTATTCATTCAGTGTGATTGGACAAGAGCTATGGGATCTGGTACTGAGTTGCTTTGGAATGAACTGACTATTTCCTTTGGACATAGGGTCGGCTTTGAGATCATGGTAGGGAATGGAGCAAAGATAGACAAGCGATGGCGGAAAACTTGGAGAATTCTACCTTTTTGCCTTTTGTGGATAGTGGGGTGGGAGAGGAATAGAAGAAATTTTCGAGATATAAAGAAACCTTGTATAGGGAGAAAAGGATTCTTTTGTTTTTTTTTTTTTTTTTTTTTTTTTTTTTTTTTTTTTTTTGAAAGGTGAATTTTTTTTTTTTTTTTTTTTTAAGGGGAGGGGGAAGACTCGAACTCGAGTCATGAGCAGGCAGGAAATGCTCTTAACCACTGAGCTAAAGGCCACGCTCGAAAAAAAAGAAAAGGATTCTTTTGTCTCTTTTGTACAGTTAGTTATTTGGG
The DNA here is from genome assembly GCA_019916065.1 of Vitellaria paradoxa. Taxonomy (NCBI): domain Eukaryota; kingdom Viridiplantae; phylum Streptophyta; class Magnoliopsida; order Ericales; family Sapotaceae; genus Vitellaria; species Vitellaria paradoxa. Next base: position 39,618,940 of record CM034234.1, read on the forward strand.
GCTAGAGATCCGGACATGCATAGGTTTATACAATTCATAGAGAACATGGATACTTTATGACACCTGTTAGCGGGTTACTTTTTTGTATATGAGGGCATCCTTTTGATGCCTTCAATAAAATTATTTTATTTATAAAAAAATCGTTCCATAAATAACCGATTGAAAATTGGGATGGGACAACTTGCTTGGCTTCTCCTGGGTTTTCGCCCAAGTGATCCATATCACTGAATCAACCTGCTAGATCTTTTGGTTTACTATTGTATCTGGTTAACTAATTAGTTGGTTCCAGTTATAATAAAAATAATTGGTAAGTAGTGCCATATAGGTACACTTATGAGGGAGAAAATATTGGGGCTTCCTCTATGTAGGTGACACTTAAGTTCTGCTTCCCAACATTTTATGTAGTTTCATATTTTTGTTTTGAATTTTAAATATTTTTGACACATTTCAGAGATATTTCCTTCTTTATTATGCTAAAAATTCATATCAATTCACAAAATTTTTGAATTTTGATGTAAACTTGGTCCTTGGTGACATGACAAAGTCTTCTTAGTTTTTAATTTATCTTAAATTTATTTTATGGAAAACTTTCATCTTCAAGTTTGAAGATGGGAGATCCTATCCTAATTTTTCTTTTGCTAGAAACAACCTATAGAAATGAGATTCTGATTTCCTTTTAAAAATTTGCTATTTGGGATGTTTTATTTTCAACTTCTGAAATGAGTATACGTGGAAGGATGAACCAAATGTTGTAACACCCCGAATTTCTAATAGAAAAATTGGAGTGTAATAACTAAAATTATTACACAAGTTCCTCTTTACTTTAACTGTCTAAATATATTACACATGTACTAAACTTTATACAACAACTAATCATCAATCTTGGTTGGCCGTTAACATTTGCCAGCTTCATGTTTTTTCTATCAGATGGCTTCTTTGTATAAAAAACCCATGAAATTGGGTGAGCCGCTAAGCTTAGTAGGAAAAATATTTAAATAATGTCAAAAAGTATTTTCATATAAGGGCAGAAAGTCGATAAGTAAATGTCATTGTCATATAAAACCGATGATAGTAGTACAAATCAAATAAATAAGCAGTGAAATGTCCACTTAAGGTTATTTCCTTGTCTCTCTTATAACACCTTGCCACTCTTACAACATGTCAACATGCCATGAAGGCTATCCCTTTGCCACCCTTATAACCGCTCGCCATCCTCATAACACCTCAACATGCTACGCAGGTTATCTCTTTGCCACCCTTATAACCCCTCGCCACCTTTATGACATCTTAACATGCCACGCAGGCTATTCCCTTTGTCGCCTTTATAACCCTTTGCCGCCCCACCTCAACATGCCACGCAGGCTATTCTCTTTGTCTCCCTTATAACCCATTGCCACCTTTATAACATCTCGACATACCATGCAGGCTATCCCTTTGCCACCCTTATAACCCATAAATAAGCCACGCAGGCTATTCTTTTTGCCACCTTTATAACCCCTTGCCACCCTTATAACCCATTGCCACCCTTATAACCCTTTGCCACCCTTATAAGGCCTCAACATATTTTCATGAAAGTGTAGAAAATTATAATGTTAACCATAATCCTATTATTTCATATTCTCTTGCATTATCAAAATAATCATGTAATGAAATTGTATCTCATTGTTATGCCTTTATACAGAATACTAAATTTCAATTATAAGAATAAATCCCCTATCTCAAGTTTGAAGAAGAAAGGAAGAAGAAGTTGGGAAGAAACTCTAAAGGTTTGAAACTTTGTTCAGCAGAATTACCACAATCTGGGTCGAATTACCAAAATTCGGCACTACCACGATAATCACGATGTCGAAAATACCAAAGCCCTGCCATTCCTAAATTTTTAAGTTCTCACTTTCTCTCTCCTCTTTCTTTTGTTTTCTCTTTTTCTTCTCTCTCTCTCTCTCCCTTTCTTTCTTTTCTTTTCCTTTTTTTTTTTTTCTCATTTCCTGGTTTTTTTCCATTCCCTCCACATTGTACATACGTATATATACATACATGTGTGGGTTTGTGCAATCAAGGGGCTAAAGGTAGGCAAAGTGACTCATTGGGCTAGGGTGCCACCAACACCCAAAATGATGCCATGTTTTTTTTTTTTTCCCCTTAAGGACCAACTACACAGCATTCATGTATATATGTGATGTGCATATTTGGTCGCCAAACCAAAGGCCTTCACGTGGTAGGAGAATTTATTTATTTATTTTTATGTTCTCACCAATCATCAAACGACATACATATGGCATCACCCGTGGAAAACAAAATTAAACGGAAGCTCCAAATGGCTTCGGCCATTTTCTTTTCTTTTTTTATAAATAGCATACGTTATAATAATATATTTTTAATATTAAATTTTTTAATAATATAATAAAAATAATAAGTATGTTAAAAGTTAAAATTTTAGGATTATTACATTCTCCCTTATAAAAATTTCGTCATTGAAATTTGAGACAATTAGTACAAACAAAACTTTAGAAAAATAATTGCAAATATATTTCCCCATATCTTAGACTCGTACATCCAAGCAGACGCTACCATATCATTATGGTGGTTCTAATGTGAATAGAATTATTCAAAATCAATAATTCTTATATCATGTCATAATTTAACAAACTATGGCAAATGAAAAATATAAGGTGGCATTTGGTTTACTTTTGTGTTTTCTATTTTCTGTTTTTGTTTCAAGTGTTAAAAATATTAAAACAAGAAAATAGAAAATATTTTATTTTCCTTGTTTTGAGATTTTTCTTGTTTTTTGTTAAAAACTCTCAAAATGACTTTTATCATTTTTTATTTTATGTGTAAACTCATTTTCAATTTTCGAAAACAAAATTTGAAGATACAAGTAACCAAATGAATTTTGAATTGTTTTTCTTATTTTTAAAAGTACAAAATGAAAAATGAGTTCAAAATAGAAAATAGAAAATAAAAACAGAAAACAGAAAATAGTAAAACCAACCAAATGATCCCTAAGTATCCTTGCGTCCGTTTCGCTACCCTGAGTTCGGTAATTAAATTAGTGGCTCCTTAAATAATTTATAACAGCCCATTATCAAATTCGTATCTTAATAACACTAAACTTTAATTTCTATCTCATTTTGTACTATCATTATACACCTATCCAGATTTTCATAATATTGTACTTGGTCATCCTCAAAATTTTTTTTCTTAATAAATTGAATTTTAATATTTCCTCCATATCACAATATCGATATTTCCATCAATTTTGTCTTTTGATTTATATCCACACTTCCTCTTTAATAATAATAATTTTTTCTACACTGTCATTCTATTACACTAATGTATCAACACACCATATATACTGCATTGTCCCTTGGTCCCACATCCAAGATAATAAGGATTTAATACTTCCGCTATTACATATCCATAACACAGCACCCCCATTTTCAAGGGTTTTTTTGCCACTTTATCATATTATTTAATATCCTCTTCTGTCATCAGAAATTCTTATCTTAATTCATCATTTTCCATTACCAATCACTTTGTCAATATTTTCAATTAATCATGGATAATGACCCTAAGTAATTTACTTATCAAATCTGAAAATTCCAAACCCACACAATCACACACACAGTGAAAGTAACCACACAAGAGAATAACGAGGAAACCCTATCACAGGGAGAAAAACCTCTATTTACAATCCCACTATCAACGGGTTACAAGACTCTACTCAGACTCTCTACGAATCACTCGCACGAATCCTTTCGTCACTCTTGCTCGAATCACTCGATAAACCCTACAAGTAGGCTTTCTGCCTCACACAGAAAGTGAAAAGAAAATACAAGATAAATTTAGAGAAAGAACATGAAAGCTCTCAATACCCAAAGACTCTTTCTCTAGGTCCCTATAATATGTTCTCCCACCTCTATTCAATAACAGAGTTGGTTTCACATATATATAGGATTACAAAGTTGCCCTAGTTTGGCAAAATAGGAAATTGAATCCGAACAAAATATTCATAGCTCGATCCCTCGCACTCCCATCCTCCAGCCTGCGACCTGCACTGGAATTTTTGCGCTTTAGGAAATAACACTGGCGCACCCTCGCGCTCCCATCCTCCAGCCTGCGGACCTCACTGGAATTTCTGAGACACCTTGGCGCACCCGCACGCTCCCTTCGGGCTGCCTGCGTGCTTGGGGCGCACCCGCGCGCTCCCCGCACCGTGCCTGCGAGGTACACTGGAATTCCATTCATGTTCCAGAAGGCTGCGTCCGAATTTCATTAGGTTTTGTAATCCTTCACACCAATTAGAATTCTTCAAAATCTTGGTCAACTTGATTCATTTTATCTCCTTAATTGTTTAGAATTCTTCAAATCTTCAATTTGCATCACTTTAGGAAACTTGAATAGCATTCCTAATTTAACTAAGATTTTGATTGGATTTGCCACAAGACTTTACAATCTCCCCCTTGGCAATTCCATATCAAAACGTAAGTTAAATTTTAAATTCTGCTCAAATTCTGCATTTTAAATTCTGCTCAAATTCTGCATTTTAAATTCTGCTCAAATTCTGCACGTACTGAACACACACATCAAGGCACCATGTGGAATAATATAGAAATGATCAATGATATCATTACCAAAGCACATTATACATAAAATATCATGCCATAGCCGAAACACGTTCACATATTACATACATAACTTGAAATGACTCCCCCTTTTTTTTTTTTTTTTGATATGGAAATGACAAGTGCACAAAAATAAGGCAAGATCAAACCGAAGACCCATGAGTATGGCATACATGACACGACCTCTTCTAAGTGTGACATCAGAATAATGTGAGGGAGGATCTCTTGCGCCCTGCCTACGAGGCTCTTAGGAAAATACGTGTAAGTGCAGATTTGGACACAGACAATCAAAACTAAAAAGAGACAGTAGAAGAATTCACTAAAAAATGTTAAAAAAAAACTTTTAATTCCACTATACCAATACATGTACATCAATCTCTCACCCTTCATAAATTCAAAGATTCACATTTTGTTTTTCCAAGAAAATTGTCAATTCTGTGTCGAGAGGTGCAATAAGTCATAAAATTGAACAAATGCTTGTGCACGTGTGAGTTTTTGACTATAATATACATATAGGCTCCCCCTCAAACAAATCATAGACTTAAAAAGTTAAATTTGATGTACCAAATGAATTGAGAGCCAATCTTCCTTTTTTTTTTTTTTTTTTTTTTTTTTTTTTAAACACTTGGCGGCTTTCACACGCTTATGGGCAGGTAGCTATTCCTTAACAATCAACGAGTCATTAAGGGGCTTCTCACTGGTCCCACCGGTAGCCCTTTCCAGGTTTGTTTGTTTATTTTTTTTTTTTTATTTATATGATGCATAACTTTGATATGCACATATCAGGCTCCTCAACATTTTTTAAACACATCAAACAATAACCCTTGATTCGTGAAAAAGAAGAGAAAGAGATATATGCATGTAAAGTCAAGTGTAATAGGAAGCACTTCAAAATTATGACAAAAATCACCAAAACACTTCGTATCAATTTACAAGGAATGCGAAAATTATGAACTCATTGAAATCGATGAATTTGGAAGATTTAATGTACAGGTAACAGTATAGAAGTCATAAAATATTTTTAACTTAATCATTGAACTTCTAACTTATCTTTTAGATTTCAATGGTGTGTACAAATGCCTACAAATTTTCTTAGAGACTCAAAGCGAAGGGCATTTTGTGAAACAAAACAATTTAAATCTGACTTTCTAATCCAAATAGCTCTAGTTTTAAGACCAGTTGTCTTGACAGGTTTTTCCTCGCGTTTTTGACTTCTATGAAAATTCTTTTTCTCAACAAATTTGAAATTTGTACCTCTTCGAAATATTGGACTGTTTTGTTTTTGAAAAGGACGTGAGTTTTTGTAACAATCTTCTGAAAATTTTGAAAACACTTGAAATTTATTCTTCACAGGGACTCTAGGCTCCGGGTTTTTTGAAAAATTTTTAACATGGTTTAAAGGAAGACCATAGAGTTTGTGACAGTTTGGGCGTATATGACCTTTGATTCCACAATGGTGACAAACAGGTACAAGAGATTGGGATCTAGCAAAATGCGTACCTTTCACTATGTGAGGAGGATACTGATAGTGTTTATTCTTTTCAAAACTCTTCTTTGGTGGTGCAGTAGACTTAGGGAAGGTCTTGGGATTGGCTGCAGGTTTTGAAACAACCTCTTCTACTACTGAAGGCACTGATGATGATGAAACAATTGTATTTTTCCCTCCAGTGTAGCCTAAGCCTGTTTTGTCTCCATGTGTTCGTTGTTGGCTCCAAATTTCTTCAAGTTTTTGTGAACTGGAGTTCATTCTTTCAATTATCTTCTCATCACTCTTGATCTTTTCTTTCAGCTTACTGACCTCATCCTGAAGTTCTTCAACAGCTTTCTCCAATTTATCAATCTTTTTATTCTTTTCTTCAAGTTTTTCTTTGAACTTTTCTGCACTATGAGACTGAGAAGTTTTGTCAGATTCCAAAATAGATATTTTACCTGTGAGTTTTTCATTCTCTGTCTTCAAGGAATCTCGTTCACTTCGAAGTTTACTGTTGCGGGTATGTTGGGCTTGTCTTTGTTTCTTTACCTTACTGTATTCGATAATGAGAGCATCATAGGCCACTTGCAAGTCATTATTGAATTCATCCTCAGAGTCATCATCTTCATGATTAGATATATCGGTGTCGCTTTGAGATCCAGATGGAGTTCCTGCAGACGAAGAGTGAGACGCCATAAAAGCAACAAAATTACCTTCATCGTTTGAGGATACTGCTGAAGATGATTCATCTGAACTGGATTCATCATCTAATGTAGCATTCATGACTTTGACTTGTTTCTTTTTCATCTTTTTGTTTGCACAGTCTTGAGCAAAGTGTCCATATCCATGACACTCAAAACACTTGATCTTGTTCTTCTTGTTTTCTTCCCCAGATTCAATCTTCTTGATCTTCTTTCCTTTTTCTTGAGATTGTGACTCATTCTTGTTATTCTTATTAAATAAACCCTTCTTCCTCATATGTCTTACGAATCTTTTAGCCACAAGCGCCATTTCTTTATCCGACTCCTCTTCATCACTTTCTTCTTCCACTGTCTTTAGAGCAATACCTTTTGACGCTTTGCGAGGTTTCACCATATTTGCTTCAAACGTTTGCAAGGATCCCACAAGGTCTTCTATTCTCATGGAGTTCACATCTCTGACTTCTTCTATTGCTGTGACTTTAGAATCAAACACTCGTGGAAGAGAACGTAAAATTTTACGTACCACTTTGTATTCTGGAATAGGTTCTCCAAGGTTATGGCATGAATTAACAATGTGACTGAGCCGGACATAAAAGTCATCAAACCTTTCGTCTTCATTCATCCTTAGTCCCTCAAACTCAGAAGTGAGTTTTTGAAGCTTGCTGGTTTTGACTTGTTCGTTCCCTTCATGTGTACTTTGCAGAATTAACCACGCTTTTCGGGCACTCGTACAACTTGAGATGCGGCAGAATTCATTAGGGCAAACTGCAGAAAATATGGCACTCAAGGCTTTGAAGTTCCACTCCGAACTCTCTTGCTCAGTTTTAGTCCATGTCTGAATTGACTTTTGTTCGATTCTTCCGTCAACTTCATGGGTCGGTTCATCCCATCCTTTAACTATTGACATCCAGACTTTGTAATTAATTCCCAAAAGAAAAGCTTGCATTCGTACCTTCCAGTATGAATAGTTTGAGCCATCAAACCAAGGGGGTCTGGTGCTTGAGCCTCCTTCACGTGGTGGATCCATTGGTTTGGACGAAGATCTTCACTCAAGAACTTAGAGTGACCTGCTCTGATACCAATTGAAAATTCCAAACCCACACAATCACACACACAGTGAAAGTAACCACACAAGAGAATAACGAGGAAACCCTATCACAGGGAGAAAAACCTCTATTTACAATCCCACTATCAACGGGTTACAAGACTCTACTCAGACTCTCTACGAATCACTCGCACGAATCCTTTCGTCACTCTTGCTCGAATCACTCGATAAACCCTACAAGTAGGCTTTCTGCCTCACACAGAAAGTGAAAAGAAAATACAAGATAAATTTAGAGAAAGAACATGAAAGCTCTCAATACCCAAAGACTCTTTCTCTAGGTCCCTATAATATGTTCTCCCACCTCTATTCAATAACAGAGTTGGTTTCACATATATATAGGATTACAAAGTTGCCCTAGTTTGGCAAAATAGGAAATTGAATCCGAACAAAATATTCATAGCTCGATCCCTCGCACTCCCATCCTCCAGCCTGCGACCTGCACTGGAATTTTTGCGCTTTAGGAAATAACACTGGCGCACCCTCGCGCTCCCATCCTCCAGCCTGCGGACCTCACTGGAATTTCTGAGACACCTTGGCGCACCCGCACGCTCCCTTCGGGCTGCCTGCGTGCTTGGGGCGCACCCGCGCGCTCCCCGCACCGTGCCTGCGAGGTACACTGGAATTCCATTCATGTTCCAGAAGGCTGCGTCCGAATTTCATTAGGTTTTGTAATCCTTCACACCAATTAGAATTCTTCAAAATCTTGGTCAACTTGATTCATTTTATCTCCTTAATTGTTTAGAATTCTTCAAATCTTCAATTTGCATCACTTTAGGAAACTTGAATAGCATTCCTAATTTAACTAAGATTTTGATTGGATTTGCCACAAGACTTTACAAAATCCTCTTAGCATAACACACCCTGTACCAAACTTATCATTACCCTAAAATGTTGCTTCTCTATTTTATTTCTAATTCCTCTCATAGTTCTAAATCTTGAAACACGTGGCTTTAACACTTAATCCTTCCAACTGAAGCCCCAAGTCCATTCGATCAAGTTATACTGCAAACCAAATAGCTAGCATATCAAACATGTAGTTAACACTAACCATCACAGGTTACCATACAATTATTCTAATCACATAAGGATAGTACCAAATGTATCATATCTAAGTATAATAGGTCCCCGATTAGGCATAGCTGCTAACCAAATTAATTCACAAATATTTGATTAATTATAACTTTGTAACTTTCCTTTTTTTTCCCATACCTCTGCTTTTCAAGTACTGCTTCCCTTTCGGTTTCTCCCCATCTCATATTTGCATACTTAAATTAAACTCAATTAAGTTATTGACTTTCCAATCTGACCCAATTCTCTAGATACTGATTAAAATTCACAAATACTAATTAAATTTCACAAGTTCTAATTCGTAATTTACCATGTTATTTATGGCATAATCTAAAGATAGGGATACTAACAAATAAACATGGTAGGCTATTTATTTCGTTTCAAAACCTTTCTTCTTCTACATATTCATTTTATTTTCCACTCCCAACTGTAACTGGACCCTTCGGTTAGCTTCTGACTTCTACCAAACCAGCCCCAAATAATTCTTTCCACCAGAAGTCATCTCCTTTACCTTACTTGATATTCCCATTTACGTGCCATGAACCAGTTGGTAAACTAATATTTCAACTTATCAAAACATACATCATTACCAATATAAGTTCCCACGTGGTCTATAAACTATCAAATGCGTGAAACTCATTGACCCCCATTCAATACCATCTTTCTCATTTCAATTCTACACGCATGTATATTTACATACCATATCAGTTTCCATCCAAACTTCCGTTAATAATCCTTGATTAATCAAAACTCAGCATATACATAACATACAAATAACATACACACTTCTACAATTTGTCTATATAATTATTAAACACCATGCTCATCTTATCAATAAATATTGTTGGGGTACGAGTCAATCCAAATGGCACTACCAAATATTCATAAAGTACATATCGAGTCCTGAACATTGTTTAAAAATATCCTCATATCTTACTCTTAATTTGGTGGTACCCAAACCTTAAATCAGTCTTTGAAAGTATCAGTGATCCTTTCAGTTAAAATAGATATACCAATCAAATAGTAAAAGTCAATCTTTACAATTTCTCACATTAAGTCATCATCCTTAAGACATTGTATAGTAAACTCTTAGACTAAATTAAACCACAAACCCTTCGTTTATCAATTCTAATTTCTTCCTCTTTTACCATAACCTTCTACATGTCTGTATGTTCGGCATAAAATGCTTAATTTTATTTGTACTAAGGGTAAATCATAGCATCATCGCACTTGAATTAATCATATCAAGATATCTAATCAACCAACCCAAATTAATCGTTCTTAAAGCTCAATAAATATAATATGCCTTGTATACTTAGTACCTTTAAGTATTTCCCAAATCCTTTCAAATATTTTTCAAAATCTTTCATTTCCAATTTTCTTTGCTATCTTCTATCTCACAACTAAAATTTCATAAAACTTTTATTAACCATATGAAGCCTCAACATCTACTGTACAACAGATAATCTTACCAAGGATAATCGAATTAACAAATTTAAGTTTCACAATTTATCACCTAAATGTACAAACTTTAGCTCCCACTCATCATATCAATTATAAATCACCAGCAAATACCACGAGTACACAAATTAATCTCTGAGATTTATTATTAGTTCTCTTATTAATCTTCTTAACTTGCTAAAACTTTCGATATATACTTTCTTTCTTTTCTTTTAGGTGGTAAACCAAAAATTCTTCTAAGAACACCTCTAAAAATTTACGAACGTCATCTTGCGTTTCATTGCATTTTGCCAATATTGGAAATTTCCATTCATTATATCTTGTAATGTTGTCAAGATGTACCAAAATCTCAAATGATAAAATTTTCGGTCCTCTCCTCCCCGAAGTCTATACACGTCGAGCACAATCATTTTGCTCTTAAATCTTAATCGTCCATTTATGGTCTTACTTCTATCTCAACACTTTAGCCAGAAGACTAACAATACCGCATTTTCTAATAGAACTGGCCCCACAACTGGAACCTCATAACCCATTATTCATATTATCAAATATAATTCCAGAATAACTCTTATCTCTAGAAAATTTATTTTTCGATTATCATAATTCTTATCCTAAAGAAGCTTAGAATCCCCAAACATTTTCTCAAAGACTTTACTAGAAGAACCCTAACAACAACAATCAAACTCCTTAATCCCTTAATTAAAGCATTGGCCATTACATTGGCCTCACTCAAATAACATTAAATAATTTTAAGGTCAAAATATTCCTAGTACTCCATTTAACTACATTTTCTCATAATCAAATTACATTGTACATACAAATAACTTCAGAATTTTCGTATTTTAAATAGGCTCTTAACTTTTATATGATTCCGTAAACACCTTTAAGGCTTCAATGAAAAGCCATTTCAGTTGGTCCTTCTCATGTGATTTCAACTAACTTGACTTACACCGTTATCTAATCATTATGCATTAGCACACAACATAAATTTTTTTCGTAACTTGTCGTGATATCTAGAGTAACCCTTCCACGGTTAAGAATAATCAATAACGAGCTTCGGTCAATCTATGTCTCGGCTTATAAAATGTTGCTAATAACCTTTCCTTACCAAATTTTTAACTCTTTTCTAGATCAATTGAATCAATAATTCTATCAGTTAAGGGATACCTTAAGTAGGCAGTGGTAGTAACCCTCCAAATTTACAAACCTTAGATATCAAATACAATCTCAACCATATTCAATTAATATAACTAAAACCTTTAAAGGATCCATCATAATTACCCAACCAAATACCTCATAACTCCAAACTTTATCCTAAACAAGTCAAACCTGTACTTACTGTTCTCAATGTGTAACCATTAAGACAATTTGCCAAAACTCAATATCCAATACACGTCCTTAATTACCACTTAATTTGACAACTTCTAATTTACTCAAAACCTCAAACCTTTTACCATTCATCTTAACGAGAATACCCAATATCTCGACGCCAAATATTGTATTAGATAAACCATACGCTTACAAATCACTTAATTAAATTCAAAACTTCCATTAAATTCAAAACTTCCAAAAATTAAATAGTACCATAGAATATAAAGCAATTGAAACAAGAGAGACATCTGACATAGAATCTAGAAAATGTTAATCTTCTTTAAAGGAAATTAACCTCACTTTTTCTCAAGAATGCCTCCACAATTTACACACTACTTATGGAAACAGAATTGAGACTATTTCTCATTCAACCTCAAGTTGGCTATCTGAACACAGGGTTTCCCAATGCACTTAATATCATTAATGAAAAAGTAACATTACTCTTACTTTATCCCAAATCTAAATTACGGTGTCATCAGTCAAGGTAATCATTATTACTCCATAATAATGGTCAATCACCACTTATCAAGTTGCTAAATCATCCATTTCAAAATTTAAATTTCTATTATTACTATTACTACTTCAAAATTGTCTCCCCATTATACATCACTGGATAATAAAATGCAATTCCAACAAATCCTTGAGTTGCTAACTTAAATTGTTTAAGCCTCTTGGGTTTCAAATTTAAAATCTTTTTATTATATTTAAATCTACATATAACCATCATTTTTGATGTTAGAACTACCACCAAAACATCTTTCACACCTTATGCCTAAGCCCAACAAACCACTATCAGTTATAGCACTTGCTCACATACTGGCTTTACTTACTATTAGCTAAAAATGTTTCATAAGTTTTCATGTCCTTACTAATGGAGCCACTATTCTAGCAACATTCCCAATTTTACCCACTTACACTACCAACTATCCCATAAAATACTAATGAGTCCATTTTTAAAAATGACTAAATGCCTGTTATAACACATAAGCGTATAACACATAATGCCAGACTCCTACTATCCCTTAGGTATTCTAACCTAGGCTCTGATACCATTCTGTAACACCCTGAATTTCTAATAGAAAAATTGGAGTGTAATAACTGAAATTATTACACAAGTTCCTCCTTACTTTAATCGTCTAAAAATATTACACATGTGCCAAACTTTATACAATAACTAATCATCAATCTCGATCGGCTGCTAACATCTATCAGCCTCATTTTTTTTCTATCAGATGGCTTCTCTGTATAAAAACTCATGAAATGGGGTGAGCCGCTAAGCCCAGTAGGAAAATATTCTAATAATGTTAACAAGTATTTTCATATAAGGGCAAAAAGTAGATGCTCAAAGTAAATGTCATTGTCATATAAAACTGACAATAGCAGTACAAATCAAATAAATAAGCAATGAAATGCCCACATAAGGTTATTCCCTTGTTTCCCTTATAACACCTTGCCACCCCTACAACATTTCAACATACCACGCAGGTTATCCTTTTGCCACCCTTAAAACGCCTCGCTATCCTTATAACACCTCATCACGCCATGCAGGCTATCTCTTTGCCACCCTTATAACCCCTCGCCACCCTTATGACACCTCAACATGCCATGCAGGCTATTCCCTTTGCCTCTCTTATAACCCTTTGCTACCCTTATTACACCTTAACATGTCATGTAGGCTATCCCTTTGCCACCCTTATAGCTCCTTGCCACCTTTATAACCCCTCAATAAGCCATGTAGGCTATTCCCTTTCCCACCTTTATAACCCCTTGCCACCCTTATAATGCTTTAACATATTTTCATGAAAGTGTAGAAAATTATAATGTTAACTATAATCCCATTATTTCACATTCCCTCGCATTGTCAAAATAATCATGTAATGAAATTATATATCATTGTTATGCCTTTATACAAAATACTAAATTTCAATTATAAGAATAAATCTCCTATCTCAAGTTTGAAGAAGAAAGGAAGAAGAAGTTGGGAAGAAACTCCAAAGGTTTGAAACTTCGTTCCGCCGAATTACCAAAATCCAGGCCGAATTATCAAAATCCGGTACTATCACGATGATCACGACGTCGAAAATACCAAAGCCCCACTATTCTTGAATTTAAGTTCTCACTTTCTCTCTCATTTTTTTTTTCTCTTTTTTTTCTCTCTCTTTCTCTTTCCCCCTCTTTTTTTTTTTTTCTTTTTTTCTCCTTTCCCGATTTTCTTCCTTTCCCCCTATATGGTACACACATATATATACATACATGTGTGGGTGTGTGCAATCATGGGGCTAAAGTTAGGCAAAGTGACTCATTGGGCTAGGGTGCCACTAACACCCAAAATGATGCCACGTTTTGTTTTGTTTTTTTTTTTCCCTTAAGGCCCAACTACACAGCATTCATGTATATATGTGATGTGCATATTTGGTGGCCAAACCAAAGGCCTTTAGGTGGTACGAGAATTTATTTATTTATTTTTTGTCCTCACCAATCATCAAACGACATACATATGGCATCACCCGTGGAAAACAAAATTAATCGGGAGCTCCAAATGGCTTCGGCCATTTTCTTTTTTTCTTTTTTTTTTTATAAATAGCTTACGTTATAATAATATATTTTTAATATTAATTTTTTTTAATAATATAGTAAAAATAATAAGTATATTAAAAGTTAAAATTTTAGAGTTATTACAAACGTAATGAAGTTTCCATGAACTTCATAGATTTTCAAATTCAACCATTACACTCATTTGGGAAGAAGAAATTATTGTTGTCGTTGTTATTGTTGTTGTTGTTGTTGCTACTTTTATTGTTTGGGCGATGGGAGGGAAATCAAGGAAAATATAAGTAACGTGGGTAAACTTTAAATAAATTTATACTAATGTATTCTTATGATTTTGAATAGACTTTGTTTTAGTGAAAAATGTTTTAAAATTAAGCCCTCAGGCTCCTTTGCCTTCCTCCTAAGAAGTACAATCATTTCTAAAAAACTGTCGTACTAGTGTCTTAAGGGCTAGTAGATCCAAGGCATATGACAAACCATTTTCATGCCATCATTTGCCCGCTAAACATGCAATTGAACACAAATGCCTGTGAGGCGACCATGCTCCAAGTTCAATTTTGCTTATTCACGCACCTAGGCAATTGAAGTGTATTCTACCAAGATCTAAGTGAGGGTTACCTAGGAGCATTCACGTAAACTATGTCTTGCATCCTACCATACCTTTATGTGTATAAGCTTATTGCATAACTTGAGCATAGGACTCCCTAAACTTCGCTATAAAACTAGTAACTTATGTGCTTGTCTAACAAACAATGCACTCAAAAATTAGTCTAGCAACAAGCGATAGAGCAGAATGCCGCAAATCTTCCACCAAGCATCGTAAGGACCAAGTATCCATCCTAAAAACATAGCGTGCAAGGCGTAAGCTCCCAATAAAGCTTTGCCTTCTAATTGGCCAATACAAACCCCAACGAGACTTTTTTCCAATGCTATCCATTGCATGATCGATGATACAGAACAACACATATTTCCCACAAGTATTTGCATAGCAAAGTTCAATAATAGGAAAGACACAAGCAAAGTGTCATGCTACACTAGTTCAATTTAAGTACATAGATCCATCTGAGGTAAATGACATGCCAGTTGATGCACCAATAGCTTATTCAGTCGTATGCATATGCATTTGATATAGCACAATTGTACATATTCCACGCACATGAAGAAATGCCTTCGCCAAAATCACGCCTAGTGTCGGTCCACGTGGCATTCACAACACCGGTCGCATTTGCTTTCGTGGGGATTATTGTCGCAACTCATTTGGGCATTAGTAGCTGACCCCTATGTCACCCAACAATGGAGCCTCACTTAGTGTAAGCCACCTGCAAATACAAAAAGGAGGTGAAGTCGCACCTTGGCATCCCCGTTTATAAATATGCTTTATGAACATTTTTCATAGATATAGGAAGAAACATCATTTATATTCGACGGGTCATAATGGCTCCTGAGAAGTCCACACACCTCTAAATCTCAACCCATCCATTGTTATAAACTCTTAGAGATGTAAACTAAATTATAAATATACCCAAAAAATAATAACACCTTTCGAAGGCAGAGTTCTATATCAAACCAAACCAAACCAAATTAAATTAAGCCTTTTCCCACTAGGTGGGGTCGGTTATATGGATTTGACGAAGGCAGGGCTCTATATATATATATATAAATTTGCCATTCTCTGACAAACAAACCAAGTCTTCAGTCCATTAGCAAACATAATGCTCCCGCTTTTGTGCCATTACTTGTGCTAACATCAAGAAGTGACGAGCAAGGGTTTCACTAAAGACATGTCCATTTTGGGCATGGACACTTCTTGAACACTATCTTTAACACATTTTAGATACTTGTTTTAAGCATGTCTTATTATTTTCATTAAAAAAATGGACATTTTTGGAAGCTTAGGGGACATGCATAGCCATCTGCTAAAACTCATGCAACATTCTAATTTTAAAGAAAAAATGTGGAATCAAATCATGAGATGAAAACAAAGTGAATTTTTACCCATTAATCCTTTCTCCTCTACATTTTTTTTTTAAATTTTAGAAATTTTAAGACCTAAAATTCTTCAATTTATTTATGATCAGAATTTCTTGAAGTAGATATAAATGGAAGATAAATGAGTTCATGATACAAAAATGGATAAATAATTTCGTTTTCATAATATTTATACATATATACTTGAAATTTCCATGTCAATTTGTTTGCATTTTGGTTTATCTTTGTCTTATGTTCTATGCCTATATCCACGCTTCTTAAGCTCACTCGCAATGTTAGAATGGAAGTACTCAAATTTTGGGTGAATGGTGACCTTTCCCATTTGCATCATTTATTTTTTCCTGAAACCCTTATATCCAAATAGCGACAAGATAATGTAGGTTACTGATTTTTGAATATGAACGCAAAGATTAGATACTTCCATTTATGTGGGGAATGTTGTGGTTGTGTTGCTTTTAAATTTGCTCCAAATTTTATATGGAGTCTGCGTGTTTATTTTGTGGTTTAATGTTTTCCTCTATTATTTGTGATTAACTGTCTTTTTTTGTTTTGTTGTTTACTCTGGTTTTTATTATTTTTATTTTATTTAATCTTTCTGGCTGAACTGCAGGATATACAATCAGAGTATAACCTTTTCGGCACCATTGTGCATTCTGGCTTCTCACTAGATTCTGGACAGTACTATGCATACATCAAGCTTGCTTTCAATGTTTTGTCTATATACATATTTTGTCACATTTTGATGTCAAATATTATTGATATCAGATTGGATACATTAATTGTTTGCCGATTTTGATTCTCCACATCTGTAGGATACTAAGGGGCACTGGTATTGCTGTAATGATTCGCATGTGAGACTTTCGAGTCTGCAGGAGGTTTTGTCAGAGAAGGTTTATATCTTCTTCTTTTCTCGTACTAAACAAAGGCAGGGGCCTGCTAACACTGCATCAGCTTCTATTGGGGTGAAGTCTGAAGATTGTAATGGCACTGATGCATCTAAAAGCCAAAAAGGTGGCTCATTTAGCAAAAACAGCATGCAAAAAGTAATCTGTTGATCATTATTTTGAAAAGGATAATTTGACCAGATATAAGGACAATAAAGTGCCTTCCAGTCTTCATGCTAGCTTAAATAGCTTTGGAAGTCCCGGCACCAAAAAGTTACCTACAACTATTAATTTTAAAATTGTTGTTCATAAAAGCCAATCTAATGGAAAGGGTGGACATGCAGCCTCAATTCCTATGGAGAAGGGTCAGAAGAATATGCTATCTTCAAATGAAAATGGGGTACCCTCAATTTCTAAGGAGAAGGGTGAGAAGCTTATGTCATCATTAAATGGAAATGGTGTTGCCAAAGGTAAAACAGGTGAAGGAATTTATAATGGGACAAGGCAAGTGTTTCCTTTAGCAAATGGGAATGGTAAAACAAAGAGCATGCCTGCTAATTCTCTAGAAGCAGTTGTACCTGAGGAGAATCATGGAAGAAATGGGGTGACAACAGGAGTGGTTGATAAGCATGAATTGAAGAATCGAAATTTTGACATACCCTTAGATATATCAGGACCGAAGAGAAAATTATGGGTTGGGGATTCATGCATTTTATTCACCAAAGATGCTTATTCTGTGGCAAAACTTGAAGAGCTCAAAAAAGCATATGTTACACCTCATTATTTGAAAGTTATTTTTTCTGTGTAGTGAGATCTAGTCAAGGATTGCACGTGAAGTTGTCCTTGTTTATGTGTGAGAATTTAATTTAGATGGTATATGTTTAAACATGCTACAATAATTTTATTATACATCTGTGTCTATGTTATGTCAACACTCTTTGTTTGTTGTACTTGGATCAAACCAATTCAAGTAGTGATTTCTATGGATTTTCAAGGAGAACAATGACTAATTAATTTGGTTAAACATCAAGTTCACCTAGTTGTTGTTCTAGATCAAACACTTAGAGTGCAATAATCCACATGGATTACATGAGAGTTCTAGGTGGCAATCTACATACAAAATCCTTAAGATTGGGCATGAAAATTCCACCAAACCACTCACTTATAATGAATATAGAATATACAATCAAGAGCTAATCTTGTAACATTAACTAGTGGTTTTAAAGGTTCCAAACAAACTAATCATCGTTCAATAAATCCAAATGAAATTGAAAATTAAAGCACAATTAAGAACAATGGTTGAAAGATTTGATAACACCACTTGGTTCATGTAATTGAAAACCTAAATCAAACACTTAGAAGGCATAACCTATAAAGAGTACATATAATTATATATTAGCAATCCACATACAATTTCTCAAAGAAGTACATGAGAATTCTAATTAGCAACTCATATATAATCTATATGAGCTATACAAACAAGGCTAGATCCAGAGCTAACAACTAACAATTTCAATAGATTCAAATATTTCAACTATCATTCGTAAAGAATTTCAAGAAGATCTAAACATTGAAAAGCAATATACCTTGAAAATCCACATACATCATCTACTCTCTTTGGTTTGAGTCCAAGCAAGAAAGCTACTCACACATAATGAAAGTGGAAATACATGAAAATGAAACAATTCTATTCATAAGCTAGAAATTTTGATACAAAAATTCAAAGAAATGAAGCTTGATCCACTTTCTCTCTCTAAAACTCTCTCTCTACAAAAGAAAATCTAAAAAACTAAACTATACGTCTATATCTCGCCTCTAGACGACCTCACTTGTATATATAGAATACAAAATAAGAAAGTACATATTTGCCCATTTTCTAAAAGCTGAATTGCAGAATTCTGACATCGCAGGTTGGTTC
The DNA here is from genome assembly GCA_019916065.1 of Vitellaria paradoxa. Classification (NCBI taxonomy): domain Eukaryota; kingdom Viridiplantae; phylum Streptophyta; class Magnoliopsida; order Ericales; family Sapotaceae; genus Vitellaria; species Vitellaria paradoxa. The sequence goes on from CM034234.1 coordinate 39,638,083, forward strand.
GAACAAATTAATGGTTGGTTCGAACAAAAGTTCGAACCAATTTTCAGGACTTAGTCGTTTTTGCTCTAGTTGGACGTTGCATGGCTTCTGTTGATCGAACAAAGGTTCAAACCATTTATGGTTTGAACAAGGGTTCAAACAACTTTTCCTTAGTCAATTTTTTCACATCTTGGTCTGCACCAGCTTTTGTTGTTCTAACCATGGTTTGAACAACCTATGGTTCGAACAAGGGTTTGAACCACTTTCTCCACACTTAGCCAAATTTGCTATTGTTTTCTCTATCATGCCTTCTGTGGTTAGAACAAGGGTTTGAACAAACTGTGGTTCAAATAAGTGCTGGAACTACTTTCTTGATTTTCTCCATTCTCGTCCAACTTCTGTTATTTTCATCCCAAACACCTGCAATTCACAAGAAATTCTTATTAATGCATTAAAACTCATTTTCTTATCTTTTTAAAATATAAATTTACCTAACAACCCACAATTTAAGCTTTATGATTGTACTTTTCATAGTACAATCAGTCTTGCATATGAGACAGACAATCAACCCCCTCACCAAAAAAAAAAAAAAAAAAGAGTAAAAAAAAACAAGAGAATTTCTTAAATATTATTTCTTTATTTATCTTTCTGTACATATGTGTGCAGGTGCATGTGATTGCATGCAATCATTATTACTTTTTAACCTCATTTTACACTCTTCTTATGAACAAATTATCAAGTAAAATCCATTTTTATCATGCTTTGACTATTTATTTTTTTGTTTTGGGTTTTGTAGGGTAATGGAGAAACATAACTCAAGGAAGTCAAGTTAGGAGCCTAAATTTACAATTCAGGATTGAACTAGCCATCCTTGGGCGCACGGCTAAGCAAGGGATGGGCGCCCACCAGGCTAGATGCTACAAAAGTTGGCTTGGAGAGCATCTTGGGTGCACACACCTTGGGTGCACAAGGCTTGGGCGCCTGACTACACAAGACCTTGGGTGCCCACCGAGGCTTGTTTAGGCTGGACTTACCTTGGGTGCACAAGGCTTGGCCACCCGGCTGCACAAGACCTTGGGTACTCACCGAGAGTGGATTTTTAGCAGTTGGTTCAGGACTTTCATCGAACATGTGGAGTGTGCAGTGGCTTGGGTGCACGCCCAGTGAAGCTTGGGTGCCCGTGGCGTACTTCCAGCAAACGTTTGACATTAAATTTGAACTGTGAATTTATGTATATACCCTTGAGTTATGTAAGTCTATAAATAGGCTAAATTCTGATGTATTGGGGACTTTTTGCACCTAGGGCTAGCCATTTCGTCTTGTTTGGATTGACAGAAGAGTTCACTTCATCTTCGCATTAGGGTTTATCTTATAAGCAACAATTATCATTAAGTTTAATCCAAAGTTCATTATTTCTTATTTTATATTATTTGTTTTCACTTCGTAACAATTCATCTTTGCTCTTTTGTTATTGGTTTAGCTTCGGAAGTGCTTTAAAGTATTTCAAAGTACTTCACTTTAGCTTTTTCTTACACAATGAAGACCTTTTTCTTTTCGCAAAACCTTATTTACACTTTTACAATACTAGGCTAGAGTTTTTTTTTTCTTAGTTTTAACCTAGGAATGTAATGAAATCAAAGGAGATGAATTTGGACATTATGAACTGAACTTCGTTATCATCTTTTGATTAAAAACGTAAGGATTGTAGTTCTAGGTTAACTTTCAAAAATGAATCACCTGTGATAAAGTTGAACTTCGGTTACAATAGTGCGAACCGAGAGTCAGTTCCATGTCCTGGTGACTTTGAACTTGATTTCAAAACCTAGAATAGCGATTTCCTTCCGGAAAGGTTTTCTAACACTGAATCTTCTAGCCTGATACAACATGTGTAGATATTAGGTTGCGTTAACCACATACCTGAATTCATCCATTTGAGGACATTACAGGAATAGGTTAAAGTCAAGTGTTTCAATTCAAGTAGTTCGTTTAAGTTTACAAACTGGTTGCCTTTCTTAGTGTTTTAGGTTTTCGCTCAACTTATGTTTTCAAATCATCATTACAATCCCTAATTTGAAAAAAAAAATCCAAAAAGATTTTCTTCTTTTCCCATTATAATTTTTGCAAACATTTTCAAAAATAAGTTTTCCAAAATTTAGTCACACCTTTGCTCCCTGTGGAGATGACCTGGGACTCACCTAGACTAAACTCAACCAACCTTTTGCACTTCAGAGTGAGCCTCTTCAAATTTTGAGAGCGGTCAAATTTTTGGCGCTGTTGTCGGGGAGCAACAGTGTGTGTGTTGAACTCAAAAAGCTTGTGGATGAAAGGACTTACCGACGTGGTTGCATTTGGACTTCCAGGTGACATCACTCCATACTTCTTTTCTTCTGTATATTTTATTTTCATTTTGCTTTCTTTTCTTTATTCTTTGGAATTTTTAGATAATTTAAAAAAAAAAAAACACTTTTGAGATTTTTGACTTGCATACTGTTAAGCTCGGGTGGGTTGATTATAGCTAAACTTGAACTGGAAGATCCTTCCTACTTTCCTAAATCACTTTCCACAAACTCACTTTCCACAGTCTCATTTACCACATCATCTTTTCACTTAATGGTGGAATTAAGAGGGGAGGGTAGTGTGCATAGGGATAATGATTCCCAAGAGGTTCCAGGTTTTATTCCCTTGAGAGATTACCTTAACCTTGTTAGGCAAACTACATCGTCGTGCATAATTTTGCCTTTGAATAAGGGAAACTTCACACTTAGATTGGGAATCATCTAACTTCTACTCACCTTCCATGGTCTTGATACTAAAAATCCCTACAACCATCTTGGGGAGTTTGAGGAAGTGAGCAACACGTGTGTTGATCAAAATGCCAATGAGGATGTAGTGCGCCTTCAACTCTTTCCATTTTCCCTAAAGGACAAAGCCAAGTTTTGGCTTAATTCCCTTCGCCCACGTTTTATTAGAACGTGGCGTGAAATGTAAACTGAGTTTCTTAAGAAATATTTCCCAACTCATAAAACTCAGTACTATAGGCAACAAATCACCACTTTTTCTTGCAAACCGAATGAGAATTTCTGTCAAGCCTGGGAAAGGTTTAAGGACCTCTTAATGGCTTGTCCTCACCATGGTTTGGAACCATGGAGGTTAGTAAGCATCTTCTATGAATCCCTGACTCCTAATCATAAGCAACTAGTTTCTACCATGTGCAATGGTAACTTATTTGATAAGACTGCGGAGGATGCCATGGATTTCTTTGACATGGTAGCCGAAGACTCTAATGATTGGGAAATTGGACCTTCTTCTTCTTTTGAGCATAGGAACCCCATACATAGTGGCTTTTTAGAGTTAAGTGAGAATGATGATTTGAGGGCTAGGTTAGTTATGTTGCAACATAAGTTAGACTCTCTTGAGCTTAAGAACAAGGAGAAATTGGTGGAAGCAAAAGTGATATGTGTTACATGTGACCAAATGGGGCATGTTGCTAATTCGTGTCTCGAGCTCCCTTTACTTAGAGAGATTGCTTATGGTCAGGCTTACATTAACAACACTCAAAACTGGCCGTTTCAAAATAAGGGTCAAGGAAACAACCCCTACGCGCAAGGTGGGAATGTCATGTACCAAAAGGGAACCCAACCTTCCAATGCTTATCCCCCGGGATGGAGGAATGCTCCTGGTTTTGGGTGGAGGAATGACAATCAAGCTCCATCATACCAACCTCCTCCCTTGTCACCACCTCAATACCAACAGCCCAATCCTGTTGCATTCCAACCTCTACAGAAGAGGCCTCTTGAGAACACTTTTAATCAATTCATGCAACAGCAATTGAGCATAAATAACGTGACTCGGGCCCTAGATGACATTAGAGGCCAAATTTTCAAGCTCACACAAGCTATGAGTACTACTCAAAGTGGCAAACTCCCTTCACAAACTTTCCCAAACTCAGAAGGTCAGGCAAACATTATTGAGTCATCTACTTTGTGTACTACCTCACATGAACATGTGTAATCTATTACCACTTTGTGAAGTGGGAGGGTGATTCATAAACATGATGATCCTAGAGTCAATGCACCAAATGCTAAATTAGGAATGAGAGGTAATGGGGAGGTTGAGGAGCTGAGTGAAGTAGAGGGTGAGAAAGAGAAAGAGAGAGAGACCAAAGAGAGTGAGAGGCCAACTTTTAAGAAAAAGAAAGGTGAAAAAGAGAAAGAAAGGGAAATCATTGAGGGAACGTCGGGTAAGCGTGTGGAGCAAATAGCTGAGCACATACCTAGGCCACCTTTTCCGCAAAGGTTAGCAAACAATAAGAATGAGATGTTGAATTATGAGATTTATGAGGTCTTTAAACAAGTAAGCATCAACATCCCATTACTTGAGGCTATTAAGAAGAATCCATCCTACACTAAGCTCCTTAGAGACATATGCACTGTTAAGAAGAGGCTCAATGTCAAGGAAAAAGCCTTTCTAACTGAACAAGTTAGTGCCATCATCCAACGTGACACACCTCCTAAGTATAAAGATCCGGGTTGTCCAACAATTTCATGCATAATTGGGGACCACATCATTGATAAAGCTCTACTTGACCTAGGTGCTTGTGTCAACCTATTGCCTTACACTGTCTATCAACAATTAGGCTTAGGAGAGCTAAAACCCACTAGAATAACTCTGCAATTGGAAGATTGCTCAGTCAAAATGCCACAAGGGATAGTGGAGGATGTGTTGGTCCAGGTAGATAAATTTTACTTCCTAGTTGACTTCATAATGTTGGACACCCAACCTGTTCAAAATCCCTCCCATTCCATTCTTGTCATTTTAGGTAGACCATTCCTCACTACTTCCAATACAGTGATTAATTGTAAAAGTGGGGTTATGAAGTTATCGTTTGGGAATATGACCGTTGAGATGAATATCTTTAGTGTGGGGAAACAAATGGGAGAGTTTAGGGACATTAGGGAGGTGGATGTGATTCAGACTTTAAGTGAGGAGTACTTTGAAAAGACCTACTTTGAGGACCCCTTAGAACGTGCCTTAGTGAGAAGTGAAAGATGTGAGGTTTTGGATGGAGAAAATATTGTGGATAATGGAGAGTTGATAAGTGTTAGGGAGAAAGTTATGGCAGTTAGTGGCTAGGTGCCAGTGTTTGAACCTTTGAAGCCATCTTTGATTAAACCCAAGCCATCAGTTGAATGTCCTCCATATCCTTCTAGGAAACTATTATCGAGTGAACTAAAGTATGCATTCTTAGGGAAGGGAGAGACATTTCTAGTAGTTGTGTCTGCAAGTCTAGAAAAAACTCAAAAAGAGAGGTTGTTGGCAGTTTTGAGTGCCTATCGTCGAGCACTAGGTTGGACTGTGGCTGATCTTCTAGGTGTTAGCCTGTTAGTATGTTCCCAACATATATATCTTGAAGATGATGCCAAACCTGTAAGGCAAATGCAACGAAGACTAAACCCTAATATGAATGAAGTTGTGAAAGGAAAGGTACTTAAGTTGCTCAATACGGGTATCATTTACCCCATCTCGGATTCGAAGTGGGTGAGTCTCACTCAAGTAGTTCCTAAAAAGTCTGATGTCACTGTGGTTGAGAATGAGAAAGAAAAGTTAGTGCCTCAACGCACCCAAACTGGGTGGCGAATGTGTATTGACTATAGGCGTTTAAATGCAGTAACCCGTAAGGATCATTTTCCTCTCCCATTCCTAGACCAAGTGCTTGAGAGAGTAGCGGGGAAGTCTTTTTATTGCATTCTTGATGGGTACTCGGGTTATAATCATGTTGAGATAGCATGTGAGGACCAAGAGAAAACCACTTTCACATGCCTGTTTGGCACTTTTGCGTATAGACGCATGCCATTTGGGTTATGCAATACACCTGCAACTTTTCAAAGGTGTGAGATGAGCATTTTTAGTGACATGGTTGTGCAGTTCTTGGAGGTGTTCATGGATGATTTCTCCATCTATGGAGAAACATTTGATGAGTGCTTGACCAACCTTGAGAAGGTGTTAGTGCGATGTGGGAGAGTAATTTGGTGCTAAACTAGAAAAAGTGCCATTTCATGGTACAGTAGGGGATTGTTTTGAGGCATATAATGTCATGTCATGGGATTGAGGTAGACAAAGAAAAAATAGAAATCATTCAAAACTTACCTACCCCTTGATGTGTGAAGGATGTGAGATCATTCCTTGGACATGCCGGGTTCTACTGGCAATTTATTCAGTCCTTTAGCTCTCTTGCCCGACCCCTATGCTCATTGTTGTCTAGTGATGTTCCGTTTGAGTGGACAACATCATGCCAAGAGGCATTCGACCGACTTAAACAATTGTTCACCACCGCTCCTATTATCCAAAGCCCAGATTGGTCCCTACCATTCGAGCTTATGTGTGACGCAAGTGATTTTGCGATGGGTACAGTCTTAGGGCAAAGGAAAAAGGGAAGACCCTATGTTATTTACTACGCTAGCATGACTATAAATGAAGCTCAAATTAATTATACCACCACTAAAAAAGAGCTTCTAATGGTATTTTTTTCCCTAGACAAGTGTACGTCATATTTGGTAGGATCTCATGTTATGGTGTTTACGGACCATGCAGCCTTGAAATATCTTCTTTCCAAGCAAGAGGCCAAACCCCATCTAATTAGATGGATGCTACTCCTTCAAGAGTTTGATTTAGAAATCAAGGATAAGAAAGGAGTAGAGAATGTGGTGGCTGACCATTTGTCTAGATTACCTTAGCATGTGTCCAACTCTAATTACCTACCAATTAATGAGCATTTTCCTGATGAGCACATCATGCATGTTAGCACCAATCCTCCGGTCCAGTCTCCATGGTATGCAGACATTGCCAATTTTTTAATGATTGCTAAGTGCCTTCCCACTGGACAAAGGTTGATAGAGGTAAGTTTTTACGCAATGTGCATAATTTCTTCTGGGATGAGCCTTACTTCTACAAGTATTGTCCATACCAAATTGTGAGGAGATGCATTCCCAACCATGAGATTCATAGTGTCATTGAGTTTTGTCACACTTTAGCTTGTGGAGGCCATTTCTTTTCAAAGAAAACCATTGGTAAGATTCTTTAAAGCAGATTTTATTGGCCTTCCATGTTTAAAAATGTGCATAACTATTGCTTGAGATGTGACCATTGCCAACGCTTAGGAGCCCTATCAAAGCATAATGAGATGCCCCAAAATCCTATCATCATTTTAGAAATCTTTGATTGTTGGGGGATAGATTTTATGGGCCCACTCCCTAAGTCGTTTGGTTTTGAGTATATCTTGGTGGCCATAGACTATGTGTCCAAATGGGTAGAGGCCATTGCTACTCGTACCAATGACCACCGAGTCGTGGTCAAGTTCCTAAAAGAACACATTTTCTCTCATTTTGGGATGCCACGGGCAATCATTAGTGATAAGGGGAAACATTTTTACAATCGGCCGGTTGGTATCCTAATGCAAAAATATGGTGTGACGCATAAAGTGGGAACTACTTATCACCCACAAAATAGTGGCCAAGTTGAATTAGCAAATAAGAAGATAAAGGGTATTCTTGAAAAGACCCTCAATCCCACTCGTAAGGATTGGTCTTTGAGACTGGTCGATGCATCGTGGGCGTGCCGGATGGCTTATAAAATCATCTTGGGTATGTCTTCCTATCGACTTGTATTTGGCAAGACTTACCACCTAGCTATTGAAATGGAACATAGAGCCTATTGGGCAATTCGATAATTTAATGAGAGTTTAGATAAGGCCAGCGTTCTTAGGAATCTTCAATTGATTGAATTTGATGAATTAAGGAATGATGCTTTGAAGGATATGAAGATTGCCAAGGCAAAGATGAAGGATTTGCACGATAAGCACATTCTTAGAGAATCCTTCTAGGTTGGCCAGAAAGTTCTTTTGTATAACTCAAGGTTGCATCTTTTCCCTAGGAAACTTAGGTCTAGGTGGACGAGTCCTTTTGTCATCACCGCAATTTTGGAACATGGTGTATGTGAGGTGTATAATCCCCGCAATGACACCACTTTTAAGGTGAATGGCCATCATCTCAAGCCATACTTAGAGAACTTTGTGGTTGAGATTGAGACATGGGACCTATTGGACCTTCCCCATTTGAATAGAGAGCTTGCACGACATGTTGTATAATATTAGAGTAGGAGTTTACATTTCTTTTATTCATTTTTTTCTAGGCTTAGTTTAGGTTTAGGAGTGTAGTGTCTTGTCCTTTCTTGGTTTTCGAGTTGTTCATGTTTAAGGGTGTTTAGGATGGTTTATTTCTATTTGAGGAAAGTTTGGGGGCTAAACATTAGAGTCTAAATCCTAACCAAGTAAGTATTAGCTTTGATGCTGAGGCATGTGCGCCCGAGGCATGTGCACTCGAGAAATTGGGCGCCCAAGTTGTGTGCACCCGAGTCTTGTGTACCCACCTACTACCTACTCGGGCGCCCAAGGCTGGTCAAATGATCATCTAATTGAGTCACGTGAGCTGAAGTGTTAGGGGGGTTCAATTTAAGTGTTCTACTCGTCCATTCTACTTCCTTCTTTACTTGTTTGGCTAAGTTAAAAGTCCAAGGTGTGAGAGCTTTCTTTCTTGACCGAATCTACCATTTCACCAAGACAAACTTCCTTCTTTCTACTTTAATAGCCTTTCTTCAACATTGTGAAGTCTAGAGAAGCATTTTTAACCATAGGACTTGTGGAAGTGTGGATGTGAGCACTAGGGTTTGAGAATATCTAACAAAGACATGGTAAAAACACTCATTTGCGGTCATATTTGATGATTTTGAGCTGGATTTGTGGTGTTATTCTTGTTAAGTGAGTGGCTTTGGGTTATTTCTTGAACTTTATTCCAAGTTGTTGCTCTCTTTTCCTTTGTGCACGCCACTTGTTTGATAAAATGTGTCTGTGAGTTGGGAATTGAGTTTGGAGGTTGGTTGAAGTACATTGGTGTGCATTTGAAGACAAGGGGTTGTTTGAAAAGATTTGGCCTTTTGGGTGTTGTTGCTTGAGTAGAATATTGAGGAGCTAAAAGTGTGCACTCCAAGTGTTTGAAGAATTGCTTGTGAGAAAATTGAAGGATTTGTGGGGCATATTGTAAGTGGTAGTGGGGAGCATTAGCGTGTTTCTCCATTTTGGTGAGCATACTTCAATCTTGTCCAATTCATGTAGCATTTGTGGTTAGCAACCATTATGGGTCATTCCTCAAGCAAACGTAAAACACAACCTTCTCCTACTTCATCGGTGGAAGATAGTGATTATGTGCCCGATGAGGAGCAAGAATTAAAAGAGGCCGAAGATGAGGAAGTTAAATAACAATTGGGTGATGAAGAGGCTGACAATGAAGATGAAGAAGAGGATGAGGACGAGGTAAATGACCTAGTTTATGACCCTCATAGGTTCATTAGCAAGGATGCCCAAGATTTGTTTGACTCGTATTGGAGTAAATGGGCTGTACTTTGTGAGAGGCGCATTAATTTGAATCATTTTAGTGAGGAACTGGCCGATTTCAAGATGATTATGAATACCAGGGGCTAGTCTACTATCGTGGCATTTAGAGCCACTGTCGATCCTACCTTCATCAGAGAGTTTTATGTTAATGCATCATTAGAGGAGGATGAGAAATCAGGCAGCTATTCATTCCTTCCATGGTACGGGGGCAGCAAATTACAATACACTAACAAAGCATTAGGGTTGCTCTCGACACCTCAAGGTTCCGCAAGCCCAGATATCCTTATCCTAGTGAGCATGAGCCTCCACTCCCAATGCTAGCACACCATTTATCCGAGGGAAAAACACATTCATGGGGGGTTAGAAGACAGTTTCCAAAGAACCAATTGAGTGGTAAGTTTAGAATTCTCCATGAGCTTATTTGTTCTCAAATCTTACCCCTCTCCAATGATGATTTTGTAAGCCCTGATAGAGCTAGGTTGATGTATGCCATGACTACCGGTGTCTTCATTGATTTAGCCTCTTTGATGATGCATGCACTGACAGTTAGATTGCAACAGACTCGGGGTCCTAATAGTTTGCCATTTGCTGGGTTGCTCATGAAAATGTTAGAGAAGCATCATGTGGCTATTGAAGCTAATTTTAGGACAGTCTAGCCATTGGCAATGCTGTCTAGCTCCACGTGTGCACGTAGTTTAGCTCAGTTTCAGCACCGGAGCACTTCTGTGGCTACATCTTCTACTACGATGCCAGCTCGCCCTCCTGTGGTCCCTACTCTGTGCGCTGATATCCATGCCTTGGGGGCACATTTGAGTGCTATTGAGGTAGAGCAGCATGTGCAACGTGGCATCTTAGAGTCTATTCTTGCTGTTGTTCACCCATCACCACCACCACCTGTTCATGGCTCTTCATCACCACCGGAGGAGGATTAGGATTTATCATCACTGATCTCACTTTCTTGCTGCTTGTCATTGCCTTAGGGTTGGTTTTGTCAGTTTAGGTCTGATTTTGAAAGACATTCCCTATGTATGACCTAAAATTGAATGTTATAATGATGTTATTGTGGGTTCTGTTGAACTTTCTGGATGATGTTTGAATGATGTACCCTGCTATTTTCTTTATCTAAAAAAAAAAAATTTTCTTTAATTCTTTCATCTTTGCTCTTTTCGTTTTATTTGTTACTTACTACAATTCTCTAGGTAACATCCATCATTTTTACCTTTTTTTTTCTACATTGTGCTCTTTCCACTCCTTGTTATTTGAAATGTTGTAGAAACTAGATTAGGGGGTGTTTCGTATTACTTGTGGGGGATTTTTCCGGGTACATGCTTGGCTAATGTGTTATTGTTATTGCTTTTTATGCTCCTCATCATGCTCACTATGGCACACTATAGACTTACATTTGCTTCATGGTTTTTACATTTAGGACAATGTTGAGTTTAGGTTGGGGGGTAGAGTTTGCATGATGAATTGACTTTTTGTTCAAAAAAAAAATTAAAATTTTTGAGCAAATTAGAGCTAAAATGTATGATCTTAGCACATTTGTACCTTGCATGTTGGCCCTTTGTGGTTTGGTTGATTATGCCCTTAAGTGAGAGAGTGATGGTGATTCGTGTTCAAGACGTAATAAGAAACTTAGCTTGATTTGAGCGTGTTACGACCTTGTGCACTTTTTGTTGAGACTACTGTAGAGAAAATTTGTATATGCTTAGGAGTGGATTTTGTTAACATTGGTTACTTAAGCATTCTTGGACTAGGTGGAGACCTATACCCCTCAATGCTTCACTTTGAATTTCAATGCACCAATTGCATTTAACACACTTGCATGACTTTCACTTGGCATATTATGAGCTGTTGCAAGCTTTGAACATGATGCTAGGCCCTCTTTGCTATTTTTGGGCCTCTTTGTCATTCTTTGATAAGAAATTGCCCTAGGAACCAACTTGAAGCCTTTTAATAAAGTGTGTGATACATTTCTTTGATATATTTCTTTTCTTGGTTCCCACGTCATATATTATCCCTTAACCTTATTCACACACTTTAAGTCTTACCCTCACATGTCTTGGGTTGTAAAAGTGACTCAATATTAATGATGTGAATTGGGGTTGGAAATGGAAACTTTTGAGAGTATATTGAGAGGAAAGATGGGGTGGAGAATTCAATTGATGTATATTTCGTTATTTAAAGAAAAAGAAATAAAAAAATTAGAAAAAAAAAAAAGAGAAAAAAAAAAGAAAAGAAAAGAAAAAAAATTCTTGTTCCTTTTGTTTATGAAATTATGGGACTTGTATATTGTTTGCTATATTTGAAATTGTCCCAAGGGTAGTATTCAGTAGGAATAAGCTTCTTGTTGGGGTTTGGAAAAGGAATTGGGTAATTTGGGATTTGTGTGCACTGGAACACAATAACCTATGACATGTGCTTTGAATTCCATATTGTCTGTTGAAAGCCTTTACCTATGGCCAAGTTACAACTGAAACAAGGACCTAGTGGATTCTAAGCAAACAACTTTTATATTGTGAATTACCAAAAAAAAAAAAAATCTTATATTGTGCATGTAGTGGTCTTATGTAAGTTGTGGTGTGATCTTTTGCACATGCATTGGAACATGGTTAGGAGCTGTTCACTTAAACTTTAATTCAGTTCACTCATTCATTTGTGGAGTTATGTGCAACTAGGATAGCATCATATGCTAATAGGTGTGTGTGAACCCGTGATGAGTGAATTCCTTCTTATGAGTAGTATCCGGTGAGTTTTGAAGTCAAAACCTAGCTCCATTTATGCTCTTGCAACCTTGTGGAATGAATGAAACAACTTTGTACACATGTTCTTCTTACCTTGGTAGTCCATACATTTATGCTTAGCACTAGGGAATTACACATGATATTTGAGTTTTGTGACTTGTTGGGCTTAAGATTGATTCATTTTTTATCTTAATCACTTTTGACATCTTGAGACCAAACCATAGATGTTTGTGGGTAGCATTACTGCAAACCCTCACAAGACCTTACTCGCCCACTAGGAGGAACCTAGGGGTTTAAAGGGCTTGCCTCACGCACTAAGTGTGGCCGTGTGTCTCCTACGAAAATGGACCTTCTTTTTCTTTTCGGTTAAATAATATGGTTTTACTTGGTACATGTTCATTTTTTATTTTTTTTTTTTTTTGTCATTCTTCTTGCCATTCCTAGGGACTAGTAATGTCTAGGCTGGGGGGTGTGATTGCATGCAATCATTGTTACTTTTTAACCTCATTTTACACTCTTCTTATGAACAAATTGTCAAGTAAAATCCATTTTTATCGTGCTTTGACTATTTACTTTGTCGTTTTGGGTTTTTGTAGGATAATGGACAAACATAACTCAAGGAAGTCAAGTTAGGAGCTTAAATTTGCAATTCAGGATTGAACTAGCCATCCTTGGGTGCACGGCTGAGCAAGGGATGGGCGCCCACCGAGGCTAGATGCTACAAGAGTTGGCTTGGAGAGCACCTTGGGCGCACGACTACACAAGACCTTGGGTGCCCACCGAGGCTTGTTTAGGCTAGACTCACCTTGGGTGCACAAGGCTTGGGTACCTGACTACCCAAAACCTTAGGTGCCCACCGAGAGTGAATTTTCAGCAGTTGGTTCAAGACTTTCATCGAACATGTGGAGTGTGCGGTGGCTTGAGTGCACACCCAGTGAAGCTTGGGCGCTCGTGACATACTTCCAGTAGACGTTTGACATTAAATTTGAACTGTGAATTTACATATATACCCTTGAGTTATGTAAGTTTATAAAAAAATTAGGATAGATGGAAATGCAGAAAGAATAAGGAACATGCTTACTTTGTTCTACACCCAGATAACTTTCTAATTCAACATATAGTTACTTAAAGAGTCCTGCAAATCAAGAACAAATTCAACCACATTAATATACTTGAGAGTCATCTTTTCTATTTATTTTGTGCTTTATAGTTATGAGAATTCCATTATTTCTCTTTGAATTTTTTTATTTTCATTTGTAAAGTAGGACACAAAGCACAGAACATATTAGAAATTTGCTAATTAACACACAGAGCACACGTAGTATTCCAACATTCTAATTAAGCTTTGTTGAATATATATATAAATATAAAAAATTCAAAAACAACTTGCTTCATAAGCTCACACTTGGTGACATGAAATTTTTTTAGTTTCTGCAAGGATACATAGTGTCAAGAGCGATCTACTATACCTTATACACGACAAGCATTAAGCAATGCATCTGTATTGGGCAGGTGCCACTTGCATGGAGCCAACTATAACTTGATTAAAAACCTTGAGTTCACATCAATCTTCATGAAGGTTTGTTTTCTAAGACAAAGACATTTCAATCCTTTTGAATATATAAATAAAAGACATTAGAAATCTTAAAAGCCTAATTAAATTAATTAAATCAGTATTCCTTAAAAGCAGAATATATTAGATGTATAAGTAATTATGCCCAAATATACACCTCTAGCAAAATCAAATAGTAGTAAAAACTAAAGAATTTTATTACATTTTTCTTTTCCACATTTCCTCAACTACCAAACAGCTTGTGTGAGCTAAGCCAAACACTTGAATAATTGAATCACAATCAAATTTATACACACCAACATGATATTTTACTATTCTAATACACTCTAACATCTTATAACTTATATGTAGAAAATTCATCGAAAATTACAATTACATCAAACAAGAGGAACTTTTTTCCCTATCCTAACGATCATTAGCATGGAGTGCCAGTGATTATTCATTGTAGCAGCTTCCAACAAAAACTTGCATTCAAATATTATGATATGATACAAAGCAAAAAGGCCTTCTGAAAGAATTTAAGCAACAAACCCGAGAAAATATATATATATACTCTTTAAACTACAACGAATATATATATATATATATCCAAATATGCAAACGAAATATGAATGTGAAATAAGATAACCATTCTTAGTGTTTAATAATGGATGAAGAATCTCTAAAAACCTCATGGTTTTTGAATAATTCACAATTATTTAGAAACCACCAAAAATATGCTGAATTGACCAAACCCTGGGAACAAATTTGCACCCAACATAATCCATGAATTGTGAATTTAGGCAAATAGATTAGCCCTCATTCATTCTGTCATGCCAACTAAAGTATGAAGTTAATCAGCTCTTAGAAATTATTCCATGAATCAAATCAAAATTTGTTATTGCTTAAAATAATCTGCAAAAAACACATTAATCATAGTCGTTGGCCAAACAGGGAATCCACTGCCCAATCAAAACCAAGAACCAACAAATCATCAGAGAGGAGATATTTAATAGCCTAATCAAGGGCATTTTGGAAAACATAAATGGGTTCACAAAGGTAGCTAATCAATTAATTTCACAAATTTTATAAATACATACATATCCCTCATCTATATCCCATGAACCACAGTCTTTTTAATGTGATTTGGTTCTCAACAAAATCTAACTTGGGGATTGGGCTAATAATCTCCCAAATGAGAAAACCTGAATTTGTTGTGAGAATATAAAATCTAATCAAAATCTATGCAGGAGTGCAAGATCTTAACTGATCATGAGTACGTAGAACAGTTTGGTAACCAAGAGAATGATAAGGAGGATTCCCGCCAGATACGGTGGAGGGAGGGACGGGCCCAGAGAAGTCGATGACGAGTTGAGGCAGTGGTTGAAAATAATTCACAACGCCCTGAAACGTGTTGTAATAATGCTCTGGAGGCGGTGGCAACTGCTCATGGCTGGTGTAGGCCGCGAAGCCTCGGCTCTTCCCACCTTCTTTGCTCATCTGTTGTTCCGAACGAGGTTTGGTTTGAAGGGTGACGTTGGATAAATGTGGGATTGATACAATTTACCTGGATCGGTGTTGTCTCCTACGTTTCCACAATAAGACGAGGGGGGCAGTAGGAAACAAAGTGATTTAAGTGTCCAAAAAGAGGGAGGCAGGAGAAATTCGAAGCGGTCGACTGCAGCTTAAATGTGGGATAGAAATGGTGCCGTTCCATTGATCCAAATGACGTCATTTTCAACTGATTGCAGCAGCTACAGTCGACCCTGACTGCAGCCTCCCACTTCGGGGTGCCTTTTGCATGCAATTGTGCTTGACCCTTCATATACCACACTTAGCTACTTAACGTCAATGAAGGTTCTGCCTCCACTTGCACCTTTGTCAGTTGAGAAATATTTTGGCCATCCGCTGACTTGATTGAATGGCCGCGATCAAGATTGCCTGAGGTAGAATTTTGGCCTTCCATGTGTATTGCACTACAGTTGATCTAAGGGCCTAGAGTATTCATGGCTGTCCCCTGTATATACTTCATCTTCATTGTACTGAGCAACATTTCATTTGTAACACCATGGTTATGTTGTTTGTCCTTCATTTTTCTCATCTCTCACTTCTTTTGATGCATCCCTTCCTCCAAACTTTCCCATTTCCTCTTCTTACTCGGTGTAAATCTAGTCATATGACAAGGTATACTTTGCATATACCAGAGTTGCCCTCTTGTCTTTAGGAGCTCTTTAGTACGTGGGCATATTATCAAGGTGTTTATATTTATACAATCATGTGAATTAGTGGGCAGGTCACTTTTAAAAAGGACTCAATTATTATATGTTTCCTGGAACCAGAAGTGAAAGTTTTGGTAGATAAGGATCCTATAAATGCTTCTTTCAGGGAATTGATTGTATATAATTTTATTATATATGTTTTTGTTTTTGTATTAATCTACAGGACTATAGAAATAGAAATCCTTATATTAATGCCTCAAGGGTTATCTCTTGCTATCGATGGTGATGCTTTACGTGTTTTTTTAGAAAACAACAAGATAAACAGAGGCTAGAGTTTTGAAATCGAATATCTGCCTGCTTTGCCAATTTTGTGCACCTATATTTTGTGCATGTGTTTTTTCCTTCATCTACTAGGAATTTGTGAAGGGGCATTGCTATATGCACTTATGAACACCCCTGTTGATGCGTGTGAGGATGGGAGGCCATGTATGAGAGCAGTCACTTTTCACAAATAGTGCAAAGTTTAGGTCTATCCAATTTTACTGCTCCTAGGATACGGTTGAGACCTATAATGTATGTCTTGTGTCTGGTTAAAATTATTAGTGATGGTAGACATATTTCTAATATTCTTTTAAGGGTTCTAAGTGCTTCCATCATTGTCTCCTGTGTTCGTTGTATGGCTGCTTGAGACTATTGAAAGATTAGAACTTGTTTAGTAAGCAGCCTTACTTGGTCCACCATGGTGGACATCTCTGCTGATGACTCTCTTTCTTGGGATCTGCCCTTGTTTCCTTGGTCATTGGCCATGATCAATAAGTTAACACTCTTTTCCAGTAAAGTATGTTTCTTTTCTTTGGGGGGAGGGAGGTAAGTAGACTTGGAGAGGTCTAGCCTTTCGAGAATAATATTAACCATCGAATATGGCGGAGTCGTCCGATTTTAGTGGAGGGATGAGATGTGGACATGGGTAGTAGAATGGTGAGTGCTTGATGTTGGACCCTTCAGAGGAGGAGGATTTGTATAAGTGAGGAAGGAACCCTTTTAGGTGGAATTCAAGGTTTCAAATCCGTCAGAAAGATGTTCAGCCTTGACTTGGCGCGCCATAATGGGACAAGAATTCGTTGCATAAATCTCTCTCTAGATTGGTTGGGTGAGTCCCTAATGGTCCCCTTATTCTATCTTTCAATTTGCTAAATCCTCAGTTATCCCACAAGTTGTTAGTTTGTTAGAGAGATCTCCGGACCTTGTTCCTAGTCCAGGGTAGAACAAACATTTTTGTGGGGGAGCTACTACTACGGGCATGGTGTGTGAGCTCCTGTGTTTGACTAGAGGTGCACAGCGCAAGAGGCATGTGGGCGGGAATAAGTGGGATAACCTTGGGCCATATGGTTGCAGCCCAGGTACTCACAATTGACATATTTCTAATATTCTTTTAAGCCTTCTTATTCACAAGAATTTATGAAAATTCTAACTTCTCTCTTTCACGCATTGAGGAAGGTTGATTAAGATGATTTGGTTATAGAGGCCAACTAAAGCATTGGTAAGAAGAAATGTTCTGATATAGTTAGAAGGGTGCCAAAAGGATGAGCATAGGTTTAAGAAAGACATAGGTTAGGGTGGCGAGAAAAAACAATAGCTTTGGTCTAACCAATGATATTGCTTTGGATAGATGCAATTAAAGAAAATAGATTCAGGTCGCTAATCCCGAATGCATGGGTTTTAAGGCTTACGCAAGTGCACAGTATATATTTTTATATGTAGGATGTACAAATACATTCAAAACATTATATTCAAAATTTGGAGCTTTAGCAAATGGCTCTCTTCAATTGGATATTAGTCATGGATCAATTAAGTAGTTGAAGTGTATTTTGGTTTATCTGCAAGACTGCATGCATTCATCTATATTGGCTACCAAACTATTATAGCTCATTATCTTCTATGCCAGTCCTTTGAATTAGCAAAAAATGATCCCAAGGTTCTTGAAGCATTCTTCTTCGCATAATCAATCTCTTGCTTATGAGGCCTTAAAATCGCAATTGTGAGGTATATATAATTTTGACATTTCAAATAGCATCCCCTTGTCTTATGGAGTCTTCAGATTGTGTGGATCGTGTGTGTTGGACACACAATATTTGGTAAGGTGATATGGCATGCATCTGAAATTTCTACTTGTACATGTTTTTGGCAAGAAATTCTCGTAATTCAAGTTTACAATATGGTTGTGCAAAAGACTTGTTACAATGCTACTTTTTGTGACATTGACTTTAAAATAGTGACTCATTCATAATATTTTATCCCTGGAAATTAAGAAATATGAATATTTAGCTGTCCCAAAGTCCATTGAGAATGGATGAATGCTGCACCCAATGCACGTACCGTAGCTCTTGCAGCTTTAGGAGTATTACAAATTGACAATTCTGATAAAAGGAGGCACCAATGTCAAAACTTTAATGATTTGGATTTGTAGGGATAGCATATGGATGGACCCGATCTATGTGAAGCAAATGAAATGATGAAAAGTGTAGAAAACAATTTCAGGATGAAAGATAAGATAGTTCACAAATTCATTGACTTTTTGAAGTTTGTGTGACATTCTTTTATGATGAAATACAAGGCAGCATTTTTTTGGGTGTTGTTTGCAGTAATGGACCTTTGATCAAGAACTATTGTTTCTTCAGGGTTATCTGGTTGTCATCTAGAAGGGGCAATTTTTTACTTTTAATCTGTTGTGGGCAGTAAACGCATCTACCAAAGCAATAAGAAGATAATTTCTTGGAGTCAATAGGGAAAGGTCCTTTTGGCTAGGATTTGTGGTGGTGGGATGAGGGCATATAGTGTTGTAAAAATAGTGTGAATATTATAAAATGTGATAAAAGCATAAAAATGAGAGAAATCTTTGAGAGAGAAGTGCATTAGGAACAAACTAGAAAAGTAGATAAGGATGCTAAATCTAAAGTTTATGATGATCTTTATAATAAATTGGGAAAGAAGGAATGAGAAAGTAAGATATATGAACTTGGTAAATTGAGAGAGAAGCTAGGATTTTAATTGTATAAATGGATTAAGCATAAGGACTCACTAGTATTATTTAAAGACAAGGAAATCAAAAAAGAGTTGGAGAAATTATTTTTTTCAAGAAAGGGCCAACAACACAAAAAAAAAAAAGGTTTCAACCTTAAAATCTAGGTGCTAAGATGAGAGAAGTCTATCTCTTATATTTTGGAAACAACCTTTGTCAGGGGTCGTATGGACTTCCGCACAATATGGATTGTGGTGAGAGCTAATTGAAAACTCGTCCTAATAACATGTTAAAGTGTTAGTCACTATCTCACCTAAAAGTTTATATCATCTCATTTGACAGCATTTAGAGGTCATATTACGCAGGCCTAATTTTAGAGCGGTCATAGGGAGCGGCATTATACTCACATAAACCTTGCCATGAAGGCATAACAATCTCTCCCTCATGGTGACGCTCTTGTAACTTGAACCCGTGACCTCTGACTCTAATGTCATGTTAAGTATTATGGCTACCATCTCACCTAAAATTTTAAGATACTAGGGAGGGGAGCAACTTTGTTATTTATATTTTATTTTCTCTCAATTGGCCTCCTTATGTATGGCTGAACTAACTTTAAATGGGTCAAACCCGTGGAACTTTCATTTATTTGGTTGTCGATGAGGTTTGAATTCAAGACCTGACTTGCTTTGATATCATATTAGGAAAAGTCCAATGACACTTAGAGGAGGCGCTTCAACATCAAAACTCATGCGTTAAGTTGAGGGAAGTTCATCTTTTATATCAATACAACAATAAACACTTTTAGCGATCAAAAATTTAGTCGCGAAAAGTTATTTTTTGGTCGCTAAAACTTTTGCCGACCAAATATAATTTGGTTGCCTGTTGATCGGCAAAGGCTAGTGGCAGAAGATATTGGCGACCAAAAATATATTTGGCTGGTAAAAGTATAATTTTTACCGACTAAACTTTGGTTGCTAAAAGGTACGCCTTTGGCGACCAACATATATTTGGTCGGCAAAGGTTTACCCTTTAGCGACCAAAATTTTGGTCACCAAAGATTAATTTTTGACGACTAATTGGTCGCTAAAAGAGTCTTTAATCGGAAATTTGAATTAATTTAAAAAAATAAAATTCAAATGTGGCGCCTTTAGCGACCAAAATTTTGGTCACCAAAGGTTAGTTTTTGGCGACCAATTGGCCGCTAAAAGGGTCTTTAATTCGAAATTTGAATTAATTTAAAAAAATAAAAATTCAAATTTGGTGCCACGTGTCATCATGTCACATGACAACTTGTGTTATGCCACTTGTCGACCTATGATTCCACCGCGTGTCAGCCTACTATTGCACCATGTGTTGAATCTATATTTTTGAGATTTTTGTTGTTGTTGCTGAGATTCGAACTCATGCCATTTCTTTGGAAGTTCATGTGGTTGGCCACTAGGCCAAGCTATTATTTGTATATATATTTTACACTTTTTTGTATATATAATAAACCTTTATCACTTTTGGCGACCAATTAGTCGGCAAAGGTACCCCTTTAGCGACCAATTGGTCCCTAAAAATGATAAAAAAATTTATGATTTTTATTTAATTACTTTAACTTTTTTTGTAATAATTTTTTAACACTTTTGCCAACCAATTTGTTGGAAGAAGTGCCCCTTTATAGACTAATTAGTTAGCAAAAGTGATAAAAAAATTTATTATTTTTATTTAATTATTTTAACTTTTGTTTCAATAATTTGAAATCATAAACAATATATAAAACTATAAAGATATTTAGTAAATAATTTATGAATAACTATTATATTTAACTAAAAATATTTTTAAATTTTTTTTTTATTTCCTTCAATTCGTATGTGTAGCACATATTTAATACATATCTTTAATTTAGTTATATCATGGCTCACTATACATATTTTTTTCTTCATTTTGAATTTATATTTTTAAAAATAGTTTGATCGCATTTAGTTTTAGTTTTAGAAAATTATTTTTAAAAAGCAAAATTTTTGAAAACCATTTTAAGAATTTATTTCTAATAAAAAATTATTTTAGGTGATTATATTTGGAAATAAGTTCTAAAAAGATAAAGAAATGAAATTACTTAAATTTAATAAATAATATTTTTTTATTTTTATTTTTAAATTTAAAATAGGGTCACTTTAATATAATTAATATTAAATTACACTAAACAATTATTAGATATTAAAACGTTTAATATTCACTTGATTATATGTCACACAAATTATAAAGCTTACTCCAACATATTTACTTTAAAAAAATGATTATACATTCAAATTATCTAAATTTGATTTTGATGAATTTAGTTTTAGCATTAATCTGGTAACATTCTTTTATTGATCTATGATTATAATTTTTGATAATTTTTATAAATTAATTAAAATTAATAAATAAACATTAAAATAAAATTTATAAAATCTAATTTAAATCATACAAAGAGATAAATAAATTTGTTTGAAAGAAAGATAGAGAAAGAAATAAAATTTAATTATTTTTATTTATTCGTTTCATATTTTTAGCGACTAAATTAATATTTGGTCGATGAAGAGATTTTTTTAGCGACCAATTGGTCGCCAAATGCTTGGAATTTAGCCACCAAACTTATTTGGTCGCTAAAA
The DNA here is from genome assembly GCA_019916065.1 of Vitellaria paradoxa. Lineage (NCBI taxonomy): Eukaryota > Viridiplantae > Streptophyta > Magnoliopsida > Ericales > Sapotaceae > Vitellaria > Vitellaria paradoxa. The sequence continues at coordinate 39,659,677 of CM034234.1, forward strand.
ATGAATGTCAAAAGTTGCTAAAAATGAATGTCAAAAATTATGAAAATATTCCGCGACCAAATGTTTTGGTAGCCAAAACCCTTTGTTGGTGCTAAAGGATGGAGGGAAATATTTTAGAATTCTTTAGTGACTAAATTAATATTTGGTCGGTAAAGATTACCTTTTAACAACCAATTGGTCGCCAAATGCTTGGAATTTAACTACCAAACTTATTTGGTCGCTAAAAATAAATGTAAAAAATTATGAAAATATTCTGCGACCAAATGTTTTGGTAGCCAAAAGCCATTGTTAGTGCCAAAAGATGGAGGAAAATATTTTGGAACTCTTTAGTGACTAAATTAATATTTGGTCGGTAAAGGCTAACTTTTAGCAACCAATTGGTCGCCAAATGCCTGAAATTTAGCGACCAAACTTATTTGGTTGCTAAAAATAAATGTCAAAAATTATTAAAATATTCCGTGACCAAATGTTTTGGTAGCCAAAACCCATTGTTGGCGCTAAAGGATGGAGGGAAATATTTTAGAACTCTTTAGCGACTAAATTAATATTTGGTCGGAAAAGGTTAACTTTTAGCGACCAATTGGTCGCCAAATGCCAGGAATTTAGCGACCAATTTATATTTGGTCGCTAAATATAAATTATTAGCAACCAAATGATATTTGGTTGGTAAAAACTAATATTTAGCGGCCAAATTTAGTTTTGGTCGCGAAGGTCGCTAAAAATGCTTTTTCTTGTAATGGAGGAAACAACTTTTGTCATGGGACTATGTGGGACAACTTTTTGACAATTTTGATAAATTATTGTATGAAAATCAGATAGGAAATATGCGTTTAAAGTTAAATGATAGTGGGGAATAGATTCTTTGGTAAAACTAGAGTATATTACATATTGAAGAAGATGAAAATAGAAAAATTGTAGGGCCAAATGGATTTTGATTGAGGTATGGAAGTATTTAGGTGATGGCATAGCATCAAAACAACTGTCTGAATATTTTCTAATGTATTATCAAAACGAAAAACTTTAATTATTCTATCAAATTGAGTTACAGTTTCATTGTAAAAGTAAGAAATAATAGAAAGTAAGTCAGACCATTGTTTCATTAAAATAAGCCATGTTATACAAGAAAAGTCATCAACAAATATCACAAAATAAGAAAAACCATTAACACTCTTAAAACGGGAGGGTCACCAAACATTTGTATGAACTACATCAAAATGTTCTGACTCACAATTAGTACCATGACAAGGAAAAGAACTACGGTGATACTTACTAAGTTGGCAAGCTTCACATCTTAAACTAGACACTTGACTCGAAGTTGGAACAATTAACTATAACCTGGCTAAACATGGATGACCAAGGCGAAGGTGCCACTGAAAAGGAGAGACAGAGGTACGAAGAGCTGTAGAGGGTATATGCTCTGGAGGAAGATCACGATCAACAT